>NMRA01000356.1:99966-138475 GCA_002633005.1 Phoronis australis | reverse complement strand
TTTTTAAAGAAAATGGAACCTGAGTGACGATGAAAAAACAGAAGCTGCTGGTAAGATGTGAATTTTAATCGAAGCCTTAGTGAATCACACAGAAACTCGCAATACTCTCTTTGTCAAACCTTATCTTAGGACGATTTCCAAAGCAATCCTGTCATTATTGCCAACACGAAAAACGGATTTGGTCGTTTGGGCATTTGAAGACTATTTTAAATACGACAAATTTGTTAAGAATTGATGGCACAAAATATAAAACGTGTAATAAGCATTACAAAAAGAAATAGGTTTCGCGCGCAAACGCTGTGGACCATAAACAAGTAGGTCTCTTTGTATATGATTAGTAGTTAATTCGTGGTGGAGTAGTGGTAATGCATGTGCGCTCTAACTGCAAGGTCGTGAGTTCGAATCTTTGGAACTTGCAGTTTTTCCTGTTTGACACGTTCTCCTTTTTTTGCCTTTTTTTCTTCAGGAATCAAGGGAAATGCTTGATTTTTAGAGGTAAAAACAGAAAAATTTCCTGGGCAACCTCCCCCCATTCGGTGCTATGCGGATCTACAATTGTGGTTCACTTTGCGCAAATGCTTACAGCTGGACAAAATGTTGGCCCCCCCTTGTGATATCCTAGATCCGCCACTGCTATCAACCAAGTGTGAGCATAGCAACATTGTATATACTTTGTATATACATTGTATGTTTCTTCCTGCTTTGAAAAAGGAGCCCCCACTGAGCCTTCAGAGGCATCCTAGTAATCATTACAATGTGTGTGTCCAAACTTGAAAGGTTCCTATTGACAGTGGGCGTCTAAAGGATACATTGGGTCCTTGCCAGAGTGTCCATATTAGTGCTAGGGCGTCCATTTGGACGTACGCTGCATAAAGGCCTGCATTCCCCCCCTTCCCTACGGAACAGGCACGCCACCAGTAAGGTGAACACCAGGATGTCTCGCATACAGGACATCAACGTCCCTTGGTACCTTTACCACCACAACACAGGTGAACACAAGGTAGTCTCTCCTACAGGTCCTTGACTCCTGGAACCTTCCATGCACGCCGTCCCAAGGTCCACGGGTACTAGTTGGCAGTGCTTCATCGGTAGATCGTCTGTTTGCCAACTACGCCATTTGTAGTAATAGCCGAGATTACACGACCCGGGAATCGAACCAGCGACCCTCATAAAACCGGCAAGCGTGCTAACCATTCAGCTAATAAGCAATTGCCCATTAGCGAGTAGCTAACAGAGGCTCATATGATTCACCGGAAGCACATCTACAACAAATAAAACCCAATCTAGGTGCTCATCCCTGATGGCAGAGATGGCCTGATTGCATGCTGAAAGACTACCAGCAGCCTCCCGCTAGCAATATCAATAAAACAAACATCCTGGAGACAATGAAACTTGACAAATCACAAGACACCACAGAAAGGTCAAGGGCGAATGATGTTGACGATTACAACAGATAAATCTCTTAAGTCTTACTCATTATGAAGAAAATTTTTCCAGTACCAGGTCTTGAATGCGAGTTGCAAGTGTGAGAGCTGAGCATTTCGTCACACCCAGTCGAGAACGTGTTACACACTCCTCTCCCTTCAACAGATCAAGCGCACCACCTGCTGCCTCAGGTCGACCACGTCTCTGGTATGGGTTTCCCCTGCAGCTGCTGGAGCGTGACTCCGTTCTGCCCTGAGAGCAGTACTGACATCGTGTCTGGTTGTGAGTTCTAGCGTGTTTGGGTGATAATGAAGAAACTTTCCGACATCAGTGCTTGAACCAAGGTTGCAAGTGTGAGAGCGGAGTATCTAAACCGTTATGCCAAGAGGCAATTGCTGCTCGGAAAGCAATTTATAGAGGCTTTGTCTGGCTGTACATCACACCCGGAAGTCACGTGTCACAACAATTAGAAAAGAATCTCTTGCTCTATATGTAATGAAATTGAAATCATCCTCTACCCCAAGGTGATTTGAATCCACAACCTCTCACAGTTGTAGTCTGACAATTTGCTAGGCAAAAATGCCATCTTGGCAAGTAGTTAAGTGTACTATTAAAGCGTACATATCTCTCTCTGGTGTTGAATCTCAACATTGCATTTGTGGCAGAGTCACGATCAGCATGCCTCTTGATGATGAGTAGAAGGACCAGGTGTTATATACTTATCTCTACAGCGATAAATCGGCTTAGTAAATATCCCAGGAGCTCATTTCTTTCTTTTTAGTGTCTTGTATGTTGATCAATTGCTTAGTGTTGTAGATGTGCTGCCGGTGAATTATATCAGCATCTGTTAGCCACTTGCTAATGGGCAGTTTTATCGGGGTCCCTGGTTTGATATCTGGGTTTGGTAATCTCATGTTTTGTTACTGTAGTATATGTATAGAAGGGACTTTCACAGTCGAAGATATTACTAGAAAAAGGGAAAAATCAGCTTGTTCCGAGTTTTGAATTCACTGCACATTTACCATAATCTTCCCCATCCAATGACTAAGGATCATGGTACCTGGAACTAAACATCATATCAGCCATCGCTACGTACACCTCCTCGGCACTATACATGAAAATAACCATCCTCAGTCATCATAGCACTATCAAACTCAGGAGGCTGTGGTCCCACTTTGCCGTACTTACGTTGTTGGGGGCCAATATAGTGAAGATCACCTTGTTCCAAGTTTCGAATTCGGTACCTCTTGTTTCAAAGCCAGGCGTCCTAACCATTTCACCAAACAGCAATTACCTGTAGGCGAGTTATTTAGAGACTGAGGTCTTTATATATTTCTGCTCTCACTGCAGATTCACCACAGTATTCCAACAGGAGTCAGATAACAGTCAGTCACATTGTAGTTTGCTATGGATGTCCTCATCACATAGTGCCAGGACTGGGAACATCGTAAAACGTGCCTATTTCTCTGTGTGGAGAATCACTATAGAAGACTTTTAAGTAGTATGCTCTTTGAAAGAGATAAGCTCCTGTTCTGACTGGCACCTTCAAACCAGTAAGAATCAAGTTTGTGATTCATTATAATGAACTCTATTCTGTCCACACTATAATGCAGAATTGAGTTTACCAACTTGCCACATTAGAGATATTTGTGTCTAGGTTTTAAAAAATGGTGCCCTGTGTGATCTTTTGATGGCAAAACTTTTAATCAAGGCAGATTATATTATTGCTATGTCCAACATGTTTCATTGTCATTGACTGTACCATTCGTATAACTGGTTGAAGAAGTTGTTCATCTTACTACCCAATGACATGTTCTTGTTGTCAGTCTCACATTTTGCTTTTCACAAAAGCAGGTTACTATTTCAAAATGAATAAATACACAAAATGTCCACCCCCATGAACTACTTATTTTTAATCAAAGAATGTTATTTTTGTAAATCAATGTAATACACCATGTCAATTAAATAAGTGATTTGCGACTTGATGATATGATTTTAGACTTTGAGGGGTCTTTTTGTTTACACTAGTTGTAATAGCCAGTTCACAAACTATGAAAAATTATAATTCTTTCAAAATTATGAAATGTGCTTTTATGGAATTGCATTTCCTCCTCAGTCCCCATTTAACAAAATTTGATTCTCAATTCTGTTTCAGAACGTTCGAAGCTGATATACGGACATACAGTGGAGATGATCCTTTTAGTGTCTGGGACAGGTACTTGTTGTCATGGTTACTCGCTTCAACTTTTGTTTTAACAGTTCAATATAATGTATATATGTTTTGCTGTTCTGAAGGCCGTCTTCCATTGTCGAGTTAAGTCTGCTACAAAAAGTGCTTTTACGTCAACAGTAAAATTAACTTGAGCTTTTCCATTGACTTTAATGATCTGCGAAGTTATTGCAAGGTGGCATAGTAATTTTTAACTCAAGCATTTAAGTATGCGTAAATATTTCAAGAAAATATCTGCAAATTTTCAACACAGTTGATGCCATTGTTGACGGCAACATCTGCTGATAACTTCACGACACCAAAGTTAGGTGTTTCCAGTATAGGGAAGCATCTATGCTTGTCTGTTAAATCCACCTGGAGTGTTTACTTTGAACTATACTTTTTAACGCTATGTAGGAGCTTTCAGAACATAGAATATCAGAAGATCAGATTTGTATGAAACTTTTAGATTCTTTGCCTTTTGCACGATTCTCCAAAACACTGTTAGGATTTTTTAAAAATGTACCAATTTTGCATGAGATGGCATTAAAAAAAACAACAAAAACCAAGATTGCTCTCTTTACTGGCAGTTGAATGTATGATAGTGTACCTTAGTCAGTTAGGAAAGGTATTCAGTTTGATATCTTTGGATGTTGGAATCATTGTAAAGTTATAGTAAATATTTGAACCGGAGTGTCCAGATACCCATAAGGAGTTCAACTTGTTATTGTCGAGATATCATCATGTAACTTTACCCCCATTGTAACGACCAATAGTTTACACACATGAAACAAAATAATTTCCTTGTTTGAAAAGGGGCAAAACTCTTTAAGAAAATCTTCATTTTGTGAGTCATACTGCAATCATGACTTTAGATATGCTTGGCAAAAATCATTTCCAAACTTACCATATGTCTGGACACTGCAAAATCCTTGCAGAACTTGTGGACAATAACAACACAATGTGAATAGGATCCACAACTTGTGGACAATAACAACACATATTTACACTCCAAGGTACATCAAGTGGATTGAGCAGAACTTTCCTAAGGGCGGGAAGGAGTGTAACCTATCCTCCATTCTGGAACAGTGTCTCGCCATGTTTAAAGATGATGACCGATACAAGAACGATGAACGTTACATAGAAGCGTGGATAAAGTTCGTAAGTATAAAGCATGACCAATGCTGTGTTAGGTGATTGTTGTATCTACAGTGCCAGGGATTTCATTTTAGCTTCTGGTTTGTGAGCAGATGACATACTTGCCTGAAGTGAAATGTTCATTACACTAGGTGCCACTAGTGAATAATGATGTTGAGACCAATAGCGTTGGTTGATGCTTGGGCTCAAGATCACAGATTTTATTCATTGAGAATATACAGAGTTGACAATCCAAGTACTGTAGACCATGATTGGAAGTGAGACTTTCATCTGACTTCACATGTTACTTTCTCAGTACATTTTCACCTCAGTGCTGAAATCAAGTTTCTGTTTCATTTCAGTCCAATTACTGCAATGACTCGTTAGCCATATACCAGTTTCTCTTCGACCAAGATATTGGAACTCAGGTTTGAAAATATGATAACTATTGACTGTACTGCAACAGACTTGTAAAATTGTAGTGGTTGTCACCAGTTTATTATGTGTGTGTGCAACACATGGTACTTTTTGTTATCTAAAATTATGAAGACTCCTTGTATTAGTTTTATATTACACTAATGGCATATATGTGTGAGTGTTACAGTCATTATTTATATGCATTTATTTCCTGAAGTACTGGTGCTAAATATTATTTAAGTATAATACAATAATTCTTCAATTATTCAGCACACATTACGGCGGACAAATGAAATTCTGTTTTGTCCTACTTCTCATCAAAAATAGAAGGAAAGATGGTCTGTTACAAGCTTCGTTTTTACTTTTGGCAAGTTTGCTGTATTTACAGCAAGGTAATCAACCATTGAAAAACAGAAAAGTTGGCAATCATATTTTGGAAATTATTTTTGGGTGAAATTAGTGGAGAATTATTACAATACAATTAAATTTAAGTAAAGAAATACTCTCAGTTTATTGTGGTGTGCAAGAATAGGTAACAACCTTATTTGGTTAAATCAGTTTGGTCGGGTAAATGTTGCCAAGTAACCATCGTACCAGTTGGCTGGTGTAGTTCAGTAACCATGGTGTCTGCCAGTTGGCTGGTGTAGTTCAGTAACCATCGTATCTGCCAGTAGGCTGGTGTAGTTCAGTAACCATTGTATCTGCCAATTGGCTGGTGTAAAAGTGCAAAGTTGGCTTTGAATTATCTATGTAATTCTGCACGCTTTGCTAGGTTGCACTATTTTATGAGGCCTGGGCTTGGGAGCTTGAGAGAATTAACAGCACAAAGAAAGCTGATGCTGTATTCAACGAAGGCAAGAAGAGAGGGGCACAACCTGTGGACTCTTTGATGCGCCAACACAGGTACAAGTTGTTACTAAACCAATATTCAGGATGCACTTTTGTCAAGACAGTTGAGTTTCCAGCTTTATTGAAGCTAGTTCATTACTGTTGGATATAACTGAATGGTGTTTTTCTGTTACTTTGGTTTTTAAGTTATTGTTCAGTCACCTAAGTAGGACATCCCTAGAATTGTTGAAAAATTAAAGCAATTGCAACCATAAAGAAATTCATTCAGGGCTTGGAATTTTCCGCGGAAACGCGGATTTCCGCTTTTTTCAAATGTGCTTTCCGCTTTTTTATAATATTTCCGCGTAAAAAAATCGGATTTGACATAAAATTTCCGCGGCAAATTCCTTTCTTACCGCGGCGTTGCAGACATAGTTCACCTCGAAAAGCGGAAGTTGCTCTTTATGTTTCGGAGGAACGTAAATTGTCAACATTGCCGGGGCATCTGGGACAGCGTGGTGGGAGATTTTCAATGGCATCTCGTGTTATTGTTAAGCGCGGCGACAAATACTACCGCTCTGCAGCCAAAAATGTGTGGGTTGGGAGTGGACGGGCGAGCTGAAAGGACGCAGATGCATGCTACTGATGGTGGTAACGTTTTTTTTATTTTTTTATTTTTTTTTTAGTCCTCCCGATTTTTGTCTGGGAAAGGTTCATACTGACCATTTCAAGGCTGGTTATCGGGCAAGATTTGGGCCGTAAAAGTTTCAAAGTTTCCACGTTTTTTTGTCATTGGTCATTCCAAGCCCTGTTCATTGTAAAACAACACGTTTTGCTTCATTATCAAATAAGTAGAAGCAGACATCGAGTGTTCTAACAGGGAAGCCATTTGTGCCAATGTGTACAAGAGATACATACAACAGGTGACCATAACTACAGGTTAGTAAACACTTGGCAGCACTCAGTGTGTAGTCAGTCTAGTCTTCTATTGTCAAAAATGCTTTCTCTCTGGTTATCTGAGATAACAGTCTTTACACCATCAGCTGAGTGATCAGTGTCTGAACAACGCCTGAACACAGTTCTGCTGGCTGAGGTGCCGATCACCAAACCTTTGGATAAGACAAAATATAAAGGGCATCACATTTACAGTCAATACGATAAACAACAAGGCTCTTACTCAATGGCAGTATAGGTAACCTCTATTTACTCAATAATTATGAAAGTTTGGGAACAGGTTTAAATACTAGTATGAACTGATTATCGGGATATCATATTTTATAACTGCCTTGTAAGTTCACGATTGAGCTTTAAACTATTGAGTCCACTAAATAAATGGTAGACAGAAATATATTTTCCTAGAATTAGACTAAACTGGGATTTTTCTTCTCTATTGGAGCACTAGATGATTGTAGGGGCCATAACTTTTACAGTCCCAGATATGGGGTTTCTTGTTTTAGCAAGTCATTTTGTGCCCTGTGAATTTTGCCATGTTTGAAACTTTGACTGTAAATTTGTTTTATTATTTAAACTGAGTGATGTTAAATGTGCTTGTAGAAATGAGGATATGTGTTGAAGAGTTTTTTGTATTCATAGTGAATTTCAAGCCAGGGTTGCAAGGAGGGCAGCCGGTGAACTTGTAGATCCTCCTGAAGAGACCCCTGGTGAGCAGAGGTCAACTCTTGCTCAACTGCGGGCATCAAAGAAGGGTCGTGTAGCTAGCAACAGGGGACCAGGATTTCAAAAACAGAGTAAGAACCCTTACATGTTCAAATGTTGTTAAAATAGGCTAAAAGCGGTATTAATTCAATTTCCAGATGTTTGATTTAATTTAACATTTTCTTCACTTCATGCAAAGTAAAAATCACTTGGAAGTTCTGAATGGTTTTAGAGGCAGAGATTGAATGTTTCGTATACAAGAATTTGAATCTTGCAAGCATGGGCATTTTTGTTTAGGTTCGAGAGGCTTGGGGTTGAAACCTCAACCATTACAACAGAAAGGTCAGTCGTTTAAGATTTTTGATGAGGAGAATATTGCACCCTCTGTGTTGGCGGAACAGACGGGAGAATGGCAGAAATTAGCACCTCAGAAGGAGTTCAATAAAGAAAACTCACAGAAAGCAGGCGTCTGGAAGTCTGCTAAGGTTTGAGTAATATTTCTAACTGTCACATTTTGTCAAAACTGGAAATATGTTTATCAGCTAATATAGAAGTCTGAAAATAATCATCAACTGTTTCTATTTGTTGAAATGAGTCAAAAATCTTGTTAATGTTGATATCGCAAACTAGTGTAAAGATTTTGTTTTTCGTTTATGTATGCCAAACGTGTGACTTTCAATTATGCACTGGTGTACTAGTTTTATGATCTTCTATGGTTCTTATTCACTTAAATTTAATCTTTACTGTCGCACAAAGACTTAGATATAACATTAACAGTTTAAGTGAGTACTGATTATAATGGATACGTCAGGTGGTTACTGATCAAGTTCGGGGTTTGTTATTTTCGAATTTATCACACATTAACTGACATTGTCAGGTGTCACAGAGTGGTGTCGCCGCTGTTCCAGTGTCTGCTATTAACCGAAACACTTCACAGAACTTCAAAGTCCACATTGACGAAAACTTTGATGTTCCAATGGTGTAAGTACTGCCAATGCCTTAGGTAATGCCTGCCGTTGGTCTTGCAGTGATGCAACTTGTTTGGTGTTTGCTTTTAAAGACTGCTCTTGCTTTACCAGTTCCCCAGTTAAAGCCCAACTTAAAACCTATTCACTGTTTGCAAGTCTAGTTAATGTAAACAATTAAGATGACAGTGATAATTAAAATTATCTCATAAATAACTCCTAAATTAATTGTTTAGATTTTAAAAACTATTTTACTGACATGGTGTTGTAACACCACAGACACGCAGAAAATAAATAAGATTTATCTCCCCTTTTCCCATGATTGACGCGGCTGATTGTGATGGATATGTAGGGCAAATCAGAAGGAACAAATGAGAACTTCTTGAATGAATGTTTTCTGAACGCGAAATAAACAATTTTGTTGCTGGAGGATTCTGAAAATGATGTTGAGGATAAAGAATACAAAGTTGATTGACGCACTTGGAGGAATGTATTTCAGCTGATCCAGAATTGAAGAGTACAGTTTTACAGTTGACCACTACCAACTGACACATTGTTGGCTTCCTTGAGAATTTGATAATTGTTCTATTCCTTTCATCAGAGTTTAATAATGATTAGTCCAAAATTTATTGAATATTAAACATTGTTGACAAGATGATATCTATGAGCATGCAATTAGTAGTTTAAGACATCAGCCTAGTCTTCCAAAAAATATAACGACCTGGTGACCAAATTTTAGGCCATTCAGGAAACGACCCTCTGATTGAGGGCAATGTTGATAATTACTGAAAACATGTGGCGTTGTTTCAGCACTCCCAAGAAGCAGCCTGAAATAAACCAGCTTGTGTTGAGCAGTCGTAAACCAGAAAAGCCTAGCGACCCACTGCAAAATATCAACAGGTACGGCAACATTAGCGAGCCGGGCTTTCGGCCCATGTACTGCAAGCACAAAGTATACGCTGGAGCCGATGAGTTCTCCTTTGAGGAGCTAAGAGCGGCGCGGATGAGAGCCAAGAATAGATTTAAGGAAGAGAAATTGATGGAAGGTGAGTGAACTGATAGTTAAAAAATAATTGCAGGTGCTCAGATTGGTCCATTGCACTGATTACCAGCGCCTATTATTATGCTTAATAATTAAAATATATAGTTAGAATAGAGCTGAGTGTGCCCCAGTGGGACTTGAACCCATGACCTTGAGTTAAGGAAGCGGATGCTTATCCCACTAGGTGGCACTGCCTCCTCTTGAAATAATAGTTGGCAGAATCAGATCAACAAGATTTATTTATTATTTATTTAATGTAATATTTACAATGAGAGTAGCCCAATCAGTTCACATTGCTTTCCATCTCGAGTAAAATGAATCACTTATGGAGGCAAAGATTCTCATGATTCAAGTACTATGGAAACTGTTTATGGTTCGTACAGGCTTGAAAAGATCTGGAATTTTGGGCTCGGGCCCTAAAAAGGCCGTAATTTGCACTTCGATCTTGAAAAGGCCCTAAATTTAAGCTATTGGCCTTAAAAATCTCTGTTTCTGTTCCGAAATTCTAGTTTTCATTTGTTTGGAATGTTTTTAGATCCTTTTCTCCAAGGTCGTGAAAAATTGTTCTTGTTTACTCCTGTTGGCATTTTGGTTTAATTTAATAAAACTCGGTTAATAGTTTGTAAGGTAAGGAGAGACAACTTTGTAGTTCTGCATTTCTCCAATTCATTGTGTTTCTGGCGCTGCAGTAGTACTTTTCCAGGCCACTTACAATTTGTACGGGGAACCTGCTAAATGGTTCTATCGAGGGGAGGTAGACGTAATTGAATTACATCGTGACTGCTGCCATTTCACTAGTCCATAACTGAGAATGGGGAAGAGCGTTTTCAATAGAATTTGGCTGAAGGTCGAACCGTACAAGATCTGTCTATCAGAATGCAAGTTTAGTACACATAAAGCGTTATGCGTTATATGCAACAAAGAAATTTTCCTGATAAAGATGGGACTGGGTGCTGTGAAGTCACATGTGGCTTCAGCAAAACTTAAACCGCTGATTGCTATGTAACCGTCGAATATTTCTCTATTTATTTAAGTCGTTAATACTGACTGCTTATTGATAAGAATTGTTTTCAAGGCACTGATTGCTGACTGCAAGGAATTGTTTTAAAGACACTGACTGTTATTGATACGAACTGTTTTAAACACTGACTGCTTATTGATCAGAATTGTTTTGAAGACTGTACACTGATTGTTAAGTAAAAGACTTAAACTCTATCTTGTACTTTTGCGTTTAAAATTAATTTCAGCTAAAAGCAAATTTGAAGGTGGTAAGGCTGTCGCATCCACTATATATGATTTCATTATGTCATCATCATGATTTTTTTGCATACTGACAGTGATTGATGAGGTCCTAAATTATATTAACTGGCCCTTAAAGGTTTGAAATTGGGTTGTCAAAAGTTCGTATGAACCATATTCCTACTTATAAGTATTTACTCAANCAGTTGACCACTACCAACTGACACATTGTTGGCTTCCTTGAGAATTTGATAATTGTTCTATTCCTTTCATCAGAGTTTAATAATGATTAGTCCAAAATTTATTGAATATTAAACATTGTTGACAAGATGATATCTATGAGCATGCAATTAGTAGTTTAAGACATCAGCCTAGTCTTCCAAAAAATATAACGACCTGGTGACCAAATTTTAGGCCATTCAGGAAACGACCCTCTGATTGAGGGCAATGTTGATAATTACTGAAAACATGTGGCGTTGTTTCAGCACTCCCAAGAAGCAGCCTGAAATAAACCAGCTTGTGTTGAGCAGTCGTAAACCAGAAAAGCCTAGCGACCCACTGCAAAATATCAACAGGTACGGCAACATTAGCGAGCCGGGCTTTCGGCCCATGTACTGCAAGCACAAAGTATACGCTGGAGCCGATGAGTTCTCCTTTGAGGAGCTAAGAGCGGCGCGGATGAGAGCCAAGAATAGATTTAAGGAAGAGAAATTGATGGAAGGTGAGTGAACTGATAGTTAAAAAATAATTGCAGGTGCTCAGATTGGTCCATTGCACTGATTACCAGGGCCCATTATTATGCTTAATAATTAAAATATATAATTAAAATAGAGCTGAGTGTGCCCCAGTGGGACTTGAACCCATGACCTTGAGTTAAGGAAGCGGATCCTTATCCCACTAGGTGGCACTGCCTCCTCTTGAAATAATAGTTGGCAGAATCAGATCAACAAGATTTATTTATTATTTATTTAATGTAATATTTACAATGAGGGTAGCCCCATCAGTTCACACTGCTTTCCATCTCGAGTAAAATGAATCACTTATGGAGGCAAGGATTCTCATGATTCAAGATCTATGGAAACTGTTCATGGTTCGTACAGGCTTGAAAAGATCTGGAATTTTGGGCTCGGGCCCTAAAAAGGCCGTAATTTGGACTTCGATCTTGAAAAGGCCCTAAATTTAAGCTATTGGCCTTAAAAATCTGTTTCTGTTCCTAAATTCTAGTTTTCATTTGTTTGGAATGTTTTTAGATCCTTTTTTCCAAGGTCGTGAAAAATTGTTCTTGTTTACCTCTGTTGGCATTTTGGTTTAATTTAATAAAACTCTGGTAATAGTTCGTGAGGTAAGGAGAGACAACTTTGTAGTTCTGCATTTCTCCAATTCATTGTGTTTCTGGCGCTGCAGTAGTACTTTTCCAGGCCACTTACAATTTGAACGGGGAACCTGCTAAATGGTTCTATCGAGGGGAGGTAGACGTAATTGAATTACATCGTGACTGCTGCCATTTCACTAGTCCATAACTGAGAATGGGGAAGAGCGTTTTCAATAGAATTTGGCTGAATGTCGAACCGTACAAGATCTGTCTATCAGAATGCAAGTTTAGTACACATAAAGCGTTATGCGTTATATGCAACAAAGAAATTTTCCTGATAAAGATGGGACTGGGTGCTGTGAAGTCACATGTGGCTTCAGCAAAACTTTAACCGCTGATTGCTATGTAACCTTCGAATATTTCTCTATTTATTTAAGTCGTTAATACTGACTGCTTATTGGTAAGATTGGTTTCAAGGCACTGATTGCTGACTGCAAAGAATTGTTTTAAAGACACTGACTGTTATTGATACGAACTGTTTTAAACACTGACTGCTTATTGATCAGAATTGTTTTGAAGACTGTACACTGATTGTTAAGTAAAAGACTTAAACTCTATCTTGTACTTTTGCGTTTAAAATTAATTTCAGTTAAAAGCAAATTTGAAGGTGGTAAGGCTGTCGCATCCACTATATATGATTTCATTGTGTCATCATCATGATTTTTTTGCATACTGACAGTGATTGATGAGGTCCTAAATTATATTAACTGGCCCTTAAAGGTTTGAAATTGGGTTGTCAAAAGTTTGTATGAACCATATTCCTACTTATCAGTATTTACTCAA
The DNA here is from genome assembly GCA_002633005.1 of Phoronis australis. Classification (NCBI taxonomy): domain Eukaryota; kingdom Metazoa; phylum Phoronida; family Phoronidae; genus Phoronis; species Phoronis australis. Next base: position 125,402 of record NMRA01000356.1, on the reverse strand, counting down.
CCACCCAAAACATGTCTTGACTCTTTTTTGTTGTGATTGAAAATGAGTTCCATCTGGAACAAGTCATCGAGTGCTTGGTTTGCCATAACGTTTGACAGAATTGATGAACCCTTCCAAAAAGCTATTAACTGTTACTACGCTTAACTAATTTTTTTGCTGTTATGCTTTCATTTAGAGCAAAAACGTCAGCTTGTTGAGCAACAGAAGGAGCTGGCGAGACAGGCGGAGGAGATGCGTCAACAACAGCTGGAAGTTCAGCGTCAGCGGGAGGAGTTTAGGGCTGAGCAGGAGCGACTGGCACGGGAGAGGCAGCGAATGATAGCAGAGCAAGAAGAACGCGAGAGGGAGTGGTGGGTCAAGAGTAACATGTTTGTTACCCAATGTATATGTGTATTTTGGCCAATGTGCCTGTATTTGAAATGATGGATTTTCTCCTAAACATTTTTGCTCTAGTGCTTCACATATAATTAAGCTTCATTCATAGGTACAGGTGAATATACCTTGCACATATAGGTACAGGTGGATATCCCTTCCATTTTTGCATGTGTTAAGCTCAGTACTTAGAACTTTTCATTTGAGACGATGTTGTCAGGTAGAAGGACGTTTTCTGAGATCAGCACCAGCACGTATTTGCACCTGAAACCTTTGCAGTCATAGTCAAATACTCATCCCAATTGATAAAGGGCATAGTAATTTATAATGAACAAGACAAGCTGTGGTCATTTGTTGTTTGAAAACGTGCTGTTTAAGTTTACTCAATGACGGGTAGACAGAGTACGGTTATGACATAGCTTCATATATAGATACATGGGCCTAAATATTACACACGTATGCAGCTCAGATTCTTCACATTTTTAATGTAGCATTTGCGCATGCCTCACTTGTTCAAGTGTTGGCTGGATTTGCACTAAAAAAAAATCAAAATGAAATGCACAAAACTTGCTACATTGATTTGAATGCAGCTTTCCACTTAGCATATAGTGATAAATCGTTTTTTTTTGTGTTTTGTCATTTTGTGATGTTAAGCACATGTAAAACAGCTATTTATGACCAAAACTGAATAATCTACAAACAAAACGTCTGGGCCCCTGGGGGTAGTCTCTGTACTCGAAACTAGAGTAAAAAAACTGGCATGCTTCAACTGAACATACAAATTTTGTACTCATATGTTATAACATGATGATAGATTCTGAGCCATGTTTGAGTTGAGAGATTAGTCCCTCTGCCCTGATTGTTTGACTCCTTCCCAACTGTAATGGGCTGAAGAGAGTCACAAACTATTCCGATTTAAGAGATGGTTGTAATGCTTGTAGTCATTCACTTGTGTATTTTGAGTGCATACATTGGTTGGTAAGTTAGCGAAGACTTGCAACTTTTTATTTTCAGGCAAAAACAAAAGATCATTGAGGCACAGAAAATGCCATTGCAAGCTTCATTCAACCAATCAACACACACCCCAGTAGGGACATCGTTCAATGTGAGTGCCAATTCCTCTTCCTCTCGACCTCGGTCATCAGGACCCACTCCCGACAGTGGACGTTTGAGACAGCCTAACTGTAGACAGGTAAAGAGCAGATTACACACCATGTGTCCAGTATTCTGAGTTAAAATCAAATTTTGTTTACCACAACTGCAATGTCTTACAAATCTTAGCGCTTTGAACTTGTCTTACCGCTATACAACTTGTCCCAATACAGTCATGTGAAAGGGAATGTCTCGGTTCTTTGACTTACTATTTAAAATTAAGCTGGAAAAGTTGATCATCAAATCATTAATCTTATTATCATGTACCATTGCAGTAAACACTGGAGAAGTCATACCCTGGCAAATGTTCTTGCATTTATCCTATTTTGTACCATTCCAATCTCAAGCAATTAACACTATAGAGAAGTCATACAAGCTGTCCTGAATGTGTTCACTTAGTTTACCCTATCTTGTGTCATTGCAGTCTCTAGCAGCCCCGTCACCAACAGTAAATACAAGAGAAGCCATGCAGGCTGTTTTGGGCATGTTCAGTGACCCGCTGGCTGATATCGAGAATGATTTTGGCTGGAGCCAGAATTGCTCCTCTACGAATGCATTTGAAGCAGAAGTTCAACCTCAAGGTAGTGAAGAGTGTTTTTGTGTCCTTTTTGTTATCCTATCACAGCTGGGTTATCCTAAGAATCCAATGTGGAATCTATGCTATTTGGATGTTGGACACTTTCTATGCACACAGCCTGAAGTGAAAATTGGGATCAATAAAATGCGCTGTGTTTTGTTTTAGACTCCTACATATGCAATATTTTGCACTAACAGAGTTGTCATTTGTGAATACTTTTCACATGCTCCTTTGTTATCTTCTCTCACAAGATATACACTTATATTTAATGTTTATCGTCGTTTGGTTATAGACAAAGATGTGCAGGCAGCAGCTCCGTTCACTATCTATGATGAATCATCAGCGGTCCCTAAAGAGAACAATGGGTTTCAGATATTTGTTGATGAAAATGATGAAAACACGTAAGTACAGGCAGGTGTGTGTGATTCCAACTAAAGTAGATTATGTGTTTTACTAGTTTGACTTTAAAAATGATGATCACAACTTGACCAGTTTATCTAGTGTGAAGCCAGGGTTCTTTTGTACATGCCAGCCAAAACTTTTGTTTGGACTTAGTTAAAGGCACTTGTGACAGCATCAGGACATTTCCTCCTACCTGACTATGTTTTGTAATTAATTGCGTTATTGGCTAATTAACGCTCACGTAGTTTGTATTTGTTTCAAGTATCAACTGGAAGTGATTGTGACTGAAATAATTACAAAGTATCCTGATTTTAGATGGTTTAGTCAACTCCCACCTTGATCCAATATTTTATGCTTTAACCTTGTGGAAATATCTATCTGTCACTCCTTTTTAAGCCCTGAAATCACACTTAGTTTGACTAAGAACAATTTGAGACCAGTTTCCTTATAGTATGTGACCTAAATCAAAACTTGTTTTTGACAGAAAGCTGCTTTGAACATTCTAAATTTCTTTAATAAAAACATTTCATCTCATTGGGATTTTGTAATTAGCTGCCCATTTCCATTGGACAGGCCCCCTGAGGGATACTCCAACGGTGCCAAGAGGAAAAATCTGGCTGGTGTTCTCCAGCCTTCTTCTGATATACCTATCTCACCTGTGGAAAAGCAGGACGATGCTCAGGTAGAAAATAATGACCCTTTGATGCCAACGAACATATTCAGTTTGTAGAAATATTGTGTTTTCTTAAAATCTCAATGTTCCTTCCTCTGTTTTTTCATCACTGTGGCGTGTTGCAAAGTTCACATTTATTTCTACTGAAATATAAAAACGCAACAAAGCAAAACATGCTGTTGTCTGCTTATTTGTTACCTGTTCATCCTCAAAGCTGCTGTTCAGAAAACAAAGCGATGTATAGCATTTTGAGTCGAGTTTCATTTTAAGTATGGTATGTATAGTTTGTAAACACTAAATGAAAAAATCAAATTTTCAGGATGAAGAAATGGATGGTATTGAAGCATTACCCATAAATGATCATGATGACTTCACATTTGGTCCACATGGTGGCGCTAGTTTTGCTGCCGTGGCTCGACTGGCCTCAACACCATTTAATCCTTTGAGTGAGCATGCTCCACTACCAGCACCCCCTCTCAGCACCATCAAGCCTGCTGCTGAGAGTAGGATGGAGATTACAGAGGAGGTAGAGAATGAGCCCAAGATGGTGCCCTTGGCTTCGCACTCTCTGGAGAGCTTTGAGACGACCGTACCTAGTGAACCTGTTAAGTCAGGTCTCAGGTATGAGCAATTGCTGCAAATGTTCCTGTCACACCAATTCATTTTTCGAACTTCCTAGCCTGTCTCGACATTTAGGCAAAACGGGAAATTTTGGAAAAAATATCTTGATGTGACACCCTCCATGCCATTCTTTCTCATATGGCTAAACGCTTTGTCAGTTTTCACTCAGTTTTTGTCACATTTTTGAGGCTGTAATGTGAACTGCTGTGGTGTGACAGGTCGTAGAACCAGTTTTAACTCTAGCTCTTGGTCATGAAGATCCGATGTTACCTTAAGGTTGTTTTGCATGAAATCAAATTTGTTCTGTATTGAAATGTACTGAGAAGCACTCCTGAGGCTCATGAACAGTGAAACAGCAATGGTCTAGTTGAGGTGTAAGGTCATATATTATGAAAAAAAAAACAATAAATAATCTGGATAAGAAATAATATAGTACACGGATACACTACATGTAAAACTGTAAAGGTGGGTGACAATCTGCTACAGGTGCAGAAGAGAAATTAAAACAAGTTGGTGCTTGATTTGGCGACTTGCATGTCGCCAATGCAGCTTCAGATGGTGATTAAATTACAACAGGAAGTAAACAGACGGAAGTCAGGATTGTTCATCATAAATCTGGCAAGGTCAGACCAATTTTTCTGGGAAAGGAGTATGGCACAACCTTTTTTGTAGTCATCGATTTTGATGTCAGCTTCAGTGACCTCAGATTTCGTTTGGCTGCCTGTGACTTGGTGTCAAGCTAAGCGTCATGCTAAGTGTTGAGCACTGCAAGTGGCACAAAAATGGTGATAAACGGTCTAAATAAACCGTTGCGAAAAAAACGTCTTAAAGAATTCCAATTACTTTCCACAGTCCAATTATGGAGAGAAGTGATGAAAAGTCTAACAGTAGTAGTGGTACCTCATCCACTGTCACCTCATCACGATTGACTGGTCCTGTAGAGCCTGCAGATTCTGTTGAGCCTGATAACAATCAAACAATGCACCACATTGATGTCTCTCTCTACATTCCTGTTCACATTGACGAGCTAGTGGAGAACATTCTGTCAACATCCATCGCTGTCGATCCTCAGGACCCATTTGACGAGCATATTGTGGCCAACTTTCTGAGCACATTGTCACGTCCATTGTCCACGCATCCTCTCTATTGTGAAGTTGATGAACCACTTCCTCAAATGAAAGCTGGGATTGCAGTAACTCTTGGTGAGTCATTTGTATAGGTACTTTAACGCTTAAAGAAAATGGCTAAAAGCTATTTTTAGAGAAACATGAATTAGTCTTCTTACAAACCACTTGTTGTTTTCATCATGAGATCAATAGTTTAGTCTGAATGAAAGGATATATGTCTCGACCAGAGCTCAAACTCGGTACTTTCTGCAAACCATGCTGACGCTGTAGTCCGCTGACCTATCGGAACCACCTGTCAATTACAGAAATCCAATCAAACTTATAGGTGGCATGCACATACATTTATATATACATGTATATTTACATATACAGCACGTTGATACATGTTGATGACATCACGTGGCCTATAGTTAGCGTGAAAAGATGTCTGTCCCAACTGGGGCTTGAACCTGTGACTTTCTGGTGAAAGCAAGACCAGTGAAAGGGTGAAGGTACATGATTCAGGAAGTATGGCACATTGAGAGTGGAGTCGTGCTCAGACTCTACCTCTGAGTCACACTTCCCATTATGATCACAACTAAACGATTATGTTATGAGAGGCATATGTCATTTTAGGTGCAGAACTTTACACAGTGGAATGTCTGTTAGGTGAAGGAGGCTTCGCTAAAGTGTACCAAGCATCCATGTTGGATACCAATGACCTCAGTGACCTTGAGGGTAGCGACGATAAAATGGCCTTGAAGGTATATTTTGAAAGGGAATAATGAAGTTTATAGAGAGCCTCGCCTGATGAACTGATGGTTGAAGTTGATAATCTCTTTTTCGGAACCTTTCATTAATGGGAGTGTGATTATCTAGCAGCAGTCATTGGATATTTTACGAGTTTCATTTTGATTTCGGCTACTTCTTTCTTTCCAATCACCCTCTCTTCCCCTTCCCCATCACTTCTACTCTCCCTGTCTAAACTATTGCATGTCATGATCCCAACACTGTAACCTGGTGGGCTGGTAGAAGCTGATATATATTTCAACAGTTCACCAGATTTAAAGTCCTGGTGTCTATGCAAGTTCCACAATAGCCCCCTTACACTTACAGCATATTGACTCTGAAATATTGCTTTATATAATAGTTGATTTGACGTGCTGTCATGTGTGTAGTAGAAATGATTTTAAAAATTGCATTTCAACCGTTCACCAGGTCCAAAGTCCAGGATGTCCATGGGAATTCTATATCTGTACAGAGTTACAGCGCAGACTTACAGAGGCCAATCCACTGATTGACGTGGTGAGTTGGTGAAATGAATAATGCTCAGCAATTTTTTATACCAGGTACAGAAGAGAAAGAGGAAGCCTCTGGTTTCATTTGCTAATCATCAAACTTAATTTCGGCCTGGGCTCCATTTTTTGCCTCATTAAGATGAGGCCGTGTGTCAATAACAAAGAGTTGTTGTAGTAAACTTAATAAATGAAACCTGACCTTCATAGTTGTGTTAGTTTTTACTATTACTTTAATCTGGGTTTTTGCATTCTACAAATCCCCAGTTGCTATAGAGAGAGAAAATGAGTTAGTAAGACTAACCAGACTATCAGCCTGGTCTCATGCTACAAGGAACGAGTTAAGACCTATTTTATAACTGTAACTGGTCTTAATCAAAAGTTCTTTTTTGACGAAAGGACTGGTTAAAGCAGCTTTAAAGTGGACTGTTAAGTGTGTTCTGACTCACTAACTCTGTCCAAAGTAGACTTTTAAGTGTGCTCTAACTCACTTACTCTGTCCATTGTCACCTTCCAGAGAGATTCCCTGATGCAAATAGAGCAGGCTTACTTCTACCAAAATGGCAGCTGTCTAGTAACAAGGCTGTGTCAGCAAGGCACATTACTGGTGAGTTAACTCTCTGCGTATCAATATTCTCATGTTGTCTTAAAGACCCTTGTTTCCACTCACTGTCTACCGGTAATTATAAATTTTACATCATTATACAAGTCCCGAAACATAGCTTTATTGATATTAATCCCCATCTGTTTGTGTACTTTTGGCTCACGGTCTTGTTTGCTGAATAAATCAGTTTCTTTAAATACTCTGTCAAATTGTTAATTATGAGCCATTATCTGTAATTCACACTCCTTTCTATATTTCAGAGAACTTTTTTACTTAAAAGCATATTTATGTTCCCTCTTTTTGTAGTTCTCTTAAAAGTCATTGTTAATGTTTGAATATCTTTCAATGATAAATTCTTGAGAGACTGCATGTCTCCCAACTGCACATTTCTCTTACAGCATTCTCATGCTGCCTGGTCAGGAGGCAAATTTTTTTATGTCTGATCCATTGTTTGAAACATTTCACATGTGAACACTGATCAAACGTCTGATCTGCTTTCTTATTGCCCACCTCCATATTTCAGATCAGATCAACCTTCTTATATGTGCATAAGAAGGCTACATTCCTATGACAATTTGTGTCTTGGCTCTGTTCGTCCATGGTAGTGATCGCTCTTGATTGGCCAGAATATTAACATTGCTCATAAGATGGCTGATGGCTTTGTGAATGTTTTGTTGATGAAGCTGATTTGCCTTATGATGAGATACTTTGTATTCCTTCGCGTCAGACTTGCACATCTTAATGTAGTGTCTGTTTCATTGGTACATAGTCTCGCGTCAAACTTGCACATCTTAATGTAGTGTCTGTTTCATTGGTACATAGTCTCGCATCAAACTTCCACATCTTAATGTAGTGTCTGTTTCAGTGTTACATAGTCTCGCATCAAACTTCCACATCTTAATGCAGTGTCTGTTTCGGTGATACATAGTGGCACAATATGGAGCAATAAGCTAATCAATTGTGTTTGTACGTTCTCACAGAATCTGGTGAACCTTCACAAGGAAAACACTGGTGGTCTTATGAGTGAGGCACTTACCATGTACTTGACCATCGAGATGTTGAAAATAGTGGAGCAGCTGCACCACTGTCAGGTCATACATGGGGATATCAAGCCTGACAACTTCCTCCTGTGTGACTTGTAAGTATTCAGTATGAGCCATCACAATGTTATCTTTTCAACGACTCTCCAATAACTAGTCACTCCATTCAGTGTGCAGCAATGCTACCAGTATATTTCTTTTTTAAAAGGCTGCCACCTTGGTTTTCAGGAAATGAAACCATACAATGGCTCATGAAATCTTATTCCAATGTTAAGTCAGCTTTAGCAACAATTTCTCAGTTCTTCCAAACACCACAAATCCCTTCTAAACTTTGAGTTACTTTGAGATGCTTGTCAAGGCAGAAACCAATCATGCACTTTGCCATGTTCAGATGACTGAAAACAAAAATTAAAATAGGCATTTGATTTTCTAAAATTGGTCTCATAGTATTCCTTACCTTGATAGTATTTTATTTCTGTTACCAACAAGATCATCAAAACCATCAGGGACTCTAGAAAAGTGTCACATGCACACATTGCCTGTGACTTGAGTTGCCAGCTCATTCAACAATAATTCTCAATCAGATGAGTTTGGTAAAACATTATTAAACTCAAAGTGCTTCTGTTACAAATGGACAAAATGCACCTTGAATACTTACTACAGTTCAGGTGCAGGTATCTCAACATTGGAATAGTGTCTTTTACTAGACAGCTATTTTGAGCGGTGTACGCTGTTTTGCTAAAACAACAGCTAACATTTATGCATGTTATCATAATTATTATTATTATTATTAGCAACAATAGCATTAGTAGTGTTCAGGCTTTTTATTGTCACATTGTATTTGACTTTTACATTAAGAAACTACTGATCGTAAACATTCATCGCAGGCCAGAGGTGGGAAAAAGCAGCGACCCTGTGGAGGTGTTTGGCACCAGCACAAAATGTCTAAGACTGATAGACTTTGGCCGTAGCATCGACATGACCATGTTTCCACCAGGTACAACATTCACAGCCAAGGTGAACACATCAGGATTTCAGTGCATAGAAATGAAAACCAATCGCCCGTGGACTTACCAGGTAATATTAATTAATTTTCGGATGCATCTGACTATCGGTGTGCTCTCTTGAAGCAATTTAAATTTTTACGTTTACCTCTATCTTTTAAGGTCCTCAGTGTATTGTCATAAAATTTGGCGTATAGGCATCTATCAGTCAGATGACGCTATCATCCCGTTTTCGGGTGGATTTGATGTAGTTTGCACATCCTGGTGGCCATTTTTACTGTTTTTTAGTCTTTTTTTGGCGTCAACCAAACGGTTCTAAGGATGAATGTGAAAATTGACATGTATGTTCTTACTATGAAGAGGACGGCTGACAATGATTTTCAGACAATTTCATCTACTGTGGTGCCTCCTAGTGGCAGTTTTGTTTTTTTTGCGCCCATGGCTGTACCTCCTAAACCGTTTGAAGGATCTCTGCTAAATTTAGCAAGGGTATTATGTTCACAACAAATGACAACAACTTTCGGACGGATCTGACTACCAGTGTGCCCTCTAGTAGCAATTTTAGTTTTAGGTTTGCTTCTGTATCTTCAAAGGTCCTTAGGGCTGTTCCAGCAAAATCTGTATGGGAGGGGGGGAAGGCACTTTTATTTCGTACCCACCGCNAGTCTTTTTTTTTGGCGTCAACCAAACGGTTCTAAGGATGAATGTGAAAATTGACATGTATGTTCTTACTATGAAGAGGACGGCTGACAATGATTTTCAGACGATTTCATCTACTGTGGTGCCGCCTAGTGGCAGTTTTGTTTTGTTTTTTGCGCCCATGGCTGTACCTCCTAAACCGTTTGAAGGATCTCTGCTAAATTTAGCAAGGGTATTATGTTTACAACGAATGACAACAACTTTCGGACGGATCTGACTACCAGTGTGCCCTCTAGTGGCAATTTTAGTTTTAGGTTTGCTTCTGTATCTTCAAAGGTCCTTAACAGATTTTCAGAAAATTTGGAATATAGGCATCTATTGGTGAGATGATGCTATCCTCCTGTTTTCGGATGGAATCGAGGTACTTTGCGCCACCTAGTGGCCATTTTTCCTGTTTTCGAGTCTGTTTTTTGGCGTCCACCTGTCGAACAACCAAACCATTCTAAGGATGATTTTGAAAATTGACGTGTATGTTCTCAGTGAGAAGAGGGCAGTTGAAAATAACGAATTTGACTACTGAGGCACCTCCTAGTGATAGTTTTGTTTTGTTTTGCGCCCATAGCTGCATCTCCTTAACACACTGCATGATCTTTATTAAATTTAGTAATTGTATTTTTATGAAGCTACCAACAGACAACATCTTTCTGTCCGATCCAATGAATGCTGTGCCCCATAGTGGCAATTTCATTATTTCCGTTTTCCTTCGTTTCTTTGAAGTTCCTTGACTGATATTTATGAAATTTGGTAAATAGCTTTCTGTTAAAGAAGCTATGGCATGTTCCCATTTTAAGATGGATTTGATGTTTTTGCGCCATCTAGTGGTTATTTTTATGAAACAAATAAACAACCCTAGAACCACACCGTTAGCGGTGCATTCGTGGGCGCATTTCAACACTCTGCGTTGCTCTTGTTTTATTTATTAATTATTCAATACCGGATATGTTCAACTGTTATGTGACATCAATAGTACTTGAGGAGATGACCAGCCACAAGACCACCATGCTACTACAGCCCTTGAGGATGTGACACTGTTGCTTTTTTGCCCAGATAAAATTTGACTAGCTTCATACAATGCAGTGGTGATTTACAATGTAATTTTGGTGATTACAACCTGTAATCTGCTTATTACCATGTTGGGTTGAATGATTTGCAATTTCAGACTGACCTGTTTGGTTTAGCTGGCTCTGTACACGTGATGATTTTTGGCACTTATATGAATGTCTACTGTCAGAATGGAGAGTGGAAAACCACAGGAAAGATAAAGAGGTATATACGTATGGGGGTACCTAGTGTACATTCTACATGTATTATGTCCTGATACTGCTCAACCTGCCCTGTCAGACCAACTTTTGACAAAAGGAAATACAACAGTTAGACTTCTTGTTGTTACTTTTATCTTGTGCCTTACTCAGATTGGAAATTACCTCTGGCTTGGAAACAATTGACAAATCATCATTTTATGCGCTGGATGCTGAAGGCAGTCTGTTAAATGCTGGATGCTGAAGGCAGCCTGTTGTATGCTGGATGCTGAAGGCAGTCTGTTACGTGCTGGATGCTGAAGGCAGTCTGTTAAATGGGATCTCGGGTGTCTTGGTGATCATACAGATGGAATATCTGAATCATGCCTCCTGTGGTCCCTTTCAGAAACGTACTGTAATGGTTGTGTCCTAAAAAAATTCATAAAGATCTTTCAAAAATGGTGCGACACTTTCATGAGCACACAGCAGCTTTCAGCTATTAAGTATATGGTTTCATTTTGTCCTCAGATGGCTACTTTAAGAGAAGCCTGATGATATACCCATGTTGAAATATTTTAATAGTCATTTAAATATCAAAAATTTAGAAAATATTGACATCTTCCCCCACCTTTTTCACAATACTAGACTAGAATGATCTCGAAAGAGTCCCTATGGTGAATTTATCAAACCTTGTTTCGAACAGTGACCCCATGGGGGATTCCTTGGTGGGGTCACTTTTAGTAATCCCCCATAGGGGGCCTCAGTGATTTAGAGCTGTTGGTTAAGGCGTATTTACTGTTTAATAAACATGAGTTTCATTATCACTTCAGATGGTGGAATGAAAAGCTTTGGAATAGGCTGTTCCATGAATTGCTCAACATCCCCAGCTGTGACCAGCTTCCAGATGTGACGGCGCTGAGGAAAGACTTTGAGAGTTACTTCATGGAGAAGAATCTCAGCTCGTATAATACGTGTAGGGGCTCAACCAAGGTGATGATGCTGGAATCGCAAAAGTAGATTCACATTATCCAGTGTCCGGGGCACGCTTTCTGACAGAGTATCATGCTCATACGTGTTAATGCACACATTCACTTTGAGATTATGTTGGACCTTATTGACAAGTTGGCGTATTCAGCCACATATCAATAGATTTTAACCCAGTAAAAGCATTTTCTGAAAGTAGAAAAACTGTAGAATTTGATTTTGAACTTTTTGCCAGTCTATCATCAATTGGGTCACGTGAGCAGTCCTATTTTTTGATGACCCCTTGTGCAAAAGGGCAACATTTTAAAAAAGTTCCTAGCAGCGTTTTGGAGAACAGTGCGTAAAGCATAGTACTTGAAAGTTTCATATGAATCCAATCAGCTGCTTCTGAGATATGATGTTCTGAAGTTAGCCAAATTTGGACATTTTTCCAGGGTCCTACATAACTTTATCATCATATCCAGAATTCCCATCAATTTCACTTTTGAGTGCCCTCGCTCCGATGTATTTGGCATAGTGCCCACATCTAAAATTTTTTTCTTACATTCTTGGCAGTAACGCGAATGAGTATGGTGGATGAACATGATCCCTTGTCAGGACTGTGCTTGCTAACAAAAGTCCAGGACTGTGCTTGCTAACAAAAGTCCAGGACTGTGCTTGCTAACAAAAGTCCAGGACCAGTTTTGCTTATGACCAATAGCATGATTCAGTGTCAAGATCACACTTGTTCAGTAAACGGATGTTATCCAGTGTCAGGGCCAGGCTTGATCATCAACATAATCCAGTGTCAGGGCCATGCGTCTTAGGGGGAAACGAGCAGTTGAATACAACCCAGTGTCAGTACTATTCCGACTCACAAAACAGGAAGAATGCAATCTGGTGAGGGAGCAATGTTTGTTCACAAAAAAGAAACGATGTAATGTAATGTTAGGGTTATGTTAGATCGGCCTCAATCATTTTTGCCAGTTCTGCTACAACTAATAAGGCATTTTAGAGCATAAATTTTTCTGTTTCTGAATGAGTGAATTGTTAAAGGTCGTGGCACTCATGGACTTTTAAGGGTAGTGCTGGTCAAGTGCAAGGTCATGGCATACATTGACTGTTAAGGGTAGTGTTGGTCAAATGTATGGTCATGGCATACATTGACTGTTANCAGTAAACGGATGTTATCCAGTGTCAGGGCCAGGCTTGATCATCAACATAATCCAGTGTCAGGGCCATGCGTCTTAGGGGGAAACGAGCAGTTGAATACAACCCAGTGTCAGTACTATTCCGACTCACAAAACAGGAAGAATGCAATCTGGTGAGGGAGCAATGTTTGTTCACAAAAAAGAAACGATGTAATGTAATGTTAGGGTTATGTTAGATTGGCCTCAATCATTTTTGCCAGTTCTGCTACAATTAATAAAGCATTTTAGAGCATAGATTTTTCTGTTTCTGAATGAGTGAATTGTAAAAGGTCGTGGCACTCATGGACTTTTAAGGGTAGTGTTGGTCAAGTGCAAGGTCATGGCATACACTGACTGTTGAGGGTAGTGTTGGTCAAATGTATGATCATGGCATACATTGACTGATGAGGGTAGTGTTGGTCAAGTGCATGTTGTGTGAATGTGAAGTTGATGATTAGTCTGTTACTTGTAAGACAGCATGACTTAATATTTGTTCATATCTCGGGAGTAGAGCTTTAGATTCTATTAAAAAGTATTACGTATACTTTCACTTATAACACAATGCCGTAAGGAGGTACACGTAAAAACAACAGTTATCTATGCATAAGATGGCCGACAAATGTAAATTGAAAACTTAGACTTTCTTCAGTAAGTGACATTTTGTCGTTTAAGCACCTTGACAATCGAGTTTTGAAAGAGACGTCTTCAATTAATCATATATTTGACTTTAGACAATGATTACGAAATTATTCAGCCATCTTTTCTGTTCTGACTCTGTCAGAATTAATCTTCACTCCATTTGCTGCTAAGTTGCCATGCCTATGGATCAAGCTCAATTGTATGTACTGTACACGTGTGGTTTCGGCAGCCAGCTTTGACCCAGCAGTGCAGATAATAAATATTTCTACTACCATTTTTGTGGCAAGAAAACTCCGCACTACTCTACAGTGTGGATAACTGGACTTGCCTGCCCTAGCGTTATAGCTCTCATTTGCTCATCTGCTTTTAAAGTTAATTAAATGTAAAGGTCGCTTTTGGGGTGCAAGTAAAAGTACTAGTAGTGAGAAGATCTAACATACTTTTGATCAAGCACTTTCTTTTGAATGAAAAGTAAACGTAAAAAAGCTTAAGTTACCTGTAGCTCACATCGCCAGATGCATTTTTATTGAGCTGTTATGGCATCTTTCTTTGTAAAGAATGTACATCTCATTTGGCACTCATCAAAACCATCCTTAAGTCAGTTTTATTTGTCATGAAAATGAAAAAATAGGAATAACATATGTTTATAAAATTTTGTATTGGTCATATGCATATTCATATTTGTGTAACGTGTTTATGAAGATTGTAAATATGATTTTAGCAAATTTGTTCTGATTTTCTTAAAAATGTATATGAGTGAAACTCAGGTATGCAAAAGCCGTTTTCAGTCAATTTGGACAAGATCCGCAGTACGATTATCTTAGCTAGTGTACTTGACCCTTCAGAGAAAAGTCCTATTTCGCCAACCCAGATAAAATCTCTCCATTTGACTTTCATTGTATAACTACTGCTTTGAGAAAAGCAATGCAAAGTTGTGAATGCAGCCACGGCAGGACCCAAATAGTACGACTCTAGGGGTGTTTGAAGTAACAAGGCCACTAAAAAATTAATTGCAGGCGGTCTGGTACACGGACCAGACGTGTGCAGGCCACTCGGGTGGGCCCACTGATCACCTGGAACAATTTTTATGATTTATTAATACATAGTTAAACCGAGCTGAGGAGCTGGAGAACTAAGTCAAGGCTCTAACAGTGTGAACCAGTGGTACCCAAACCCACTTCAGTAAAGGAAGCAGACACTAACTCCACTAGACCACAATGACAAGGCCACTAGGCGATGCAGCAAATTCAAGTACGTCTGAAACAAGACAAGTGCTGTCTTATCCGTAAAAGAAACTTTTTTGCCAAATTCTGTGAACTTCCATAAAGAACTTGATAGGTATTGGGTCATGCGCAAAAAACCCAAATTGTCACTAGGGAACACAACAGGAGTCAAACTCGTCCAAACATCAATGTCGGGTGTGCTCTGAACTGGACCACATGTATCAAGTTTGATTAGAACCCATCAAGGAACTTAGCCAGTGTTGAGGCACAGGCAAAATAAAACAAATCTGTCAGTTCTTAAAGAGCCCGTGATAACTTCTAAACTGAGTAATGAACAAGACAAGGTCAATTTCAGAACAGTTTTTACTGACAGTAAAATCTCGCCAAATTTGGACAAAAAATTGCCAAAAAGCATTTTTTCCAATGGCTTCTAACCTTGTTGCGAATCCCAAAAATTTTTCAAAAGTATGTTGGCAGTTTTGATACAAAACTTGAACATGGAAAAACATTTAATTTGGTGCAACATGTCTTTCTTGGAAAAGTTAAATAAAAATTCACTTGTCCGCCATATTGTGTCCGTATGTACCTAAATCAATTGACTGGATGCACCAGTTTACTGCTCCTTAAAGGTATTGTATTGTGTGCAAATATTAGCATAGACAGACTGAACAGCTGAGCAATGTAACATGTACATACTTGTATTACGTAATTGGGGTACCAACTGTTGGCCAAAATGGTAGCCATGAGCACAGAGAGAAACATTGACAATTGTTGGAAGCAAGAAATGCCACTTTAAAATTTCCAAATTTTTAATCAAAATTATAAGATTCAGATTTTAACTTTTAAAATTGTTTAGCAATTGATGGCCGTTTTGTAACAAATGATCAAAGTTTATAGCATCTCCACATTCGTGTGGAATTTTTAATAGATATGTGATGCGAGCACGCTGCCGCATTATTTTCACTGGGATCACATTGAACCATCATGGCCTTGACATTGGGCTGTATTACAGGCAATAACGACAGGCGCCCCGTAGTTTGAGAACCAGTGTAATGCTCATTATTCCTGACATACAGTATTTTGTAACAGTACTTCACGACTAGACATAGTTTAAGGGTAAAAACAAGGAAAAACATGTTATCTTACAGTTTAATTGTACAACAAAATACAACAAGTACTTAAAATGGTCAAATATGTATGTAATGACTTGATTCATCACTGTGCGAGGAACAGGCAGAACACTATTACTTTAACCCAAGTCCATAACAAGACCATTGGATGAGATATTGCAGTTTAAAAGTGCAAAGTTCTTCCATAATCAGGTCATTCCCGGTGTACAAGGACAAATACGCCAAGTAGAGCCAAGACAGCGTACTGAAATGTTCAAAGAGTATAAGTGAGATATGACTCAACAATTTTACCGTATGTGACATTTGGAGAATATAGGCAATCAATACATCTACAAGATTTATTCAATCAGAAAATCCAAACTGCAAAGTCCAATTTTCAAATTATTATTTCATGAGAACCAAAGAAAACAATCTACAGGCATGTATGTAACAAAGAATACTGATACAAGATAAACCATTCGACGGTAACACAGGCTACTAACAATAGTTAGCTCGCACAGAACAATTTCCCAGGTACATTAAAGGTTCTGCTATCAGTTTGAAACAAACTGGAAAATATTTGGTTTAGCATCCTGAACTTAAGGGACTTATAAATGCAGGTTTTACCCGCTCAATACTAAGAAACATGCAGTGCCAAATAAGTCAAGCCAAAATTGCAAACTTTAAATTGGGATGCATCAAAATTGTTGATATGAATGTTTTCATTAAAGCAAGATTAATAATCAACTTCATTCGTTCTACAATGTATTATGTTTAATTTGGGACACTAACTCTGTATAAAACAGATTTATGTTTTTGGGTTGGAACCCTTTTGTTTAAATCTGCATGGGGCTTCAAAGATGCAATATCTCATTAGAAACCTGAATTCGTAAAATTAACATAAGCCGCCCACCTAAAAATTCTTGGATAATTTTGTGTCAAAATCATAATCGGGGGGAAAAGAAATGTTTCGTAAATCAACCAAGTTCCAAATGAAAACGGAGCATTACGACAGGAAATAGTAATAACATTCAATACATGAAGATTTGGTTTTGATGTTGAGCAGTATGTAAGATTAAGATGAACATTTGACAAACTGAAACTGATTAGCATTCCATGTGGGTAATGGCAAAGTATGGAATATGAATGTGACTAAATCCTCACAATTTACACTTGTCTATCAATTTTTTTCACAATAGACTTCGTTCGTACATCATAGAAGCAGGCATCTATAGAGTTCACTTGAGCTTAGCAGATCGTGAATCTGTGATTTCCCATCCGCTATTGGGATTCATTATCCAGGACACTTGCTGACCCGAGGGGAAAGGTGCCTGTGCTACTTGAGAATGGGCTTTTTTGGATGTGAAATATCTCCCCTATTCGGATGCCACCAAAGACTATCTGAACCACGGCTATGAGAGTTAAAAGTGATTCTACCTTTGAGAGGATTTTTTTTTAATCATTAAAGAGGAATTTTTGAGGCTGATGAGGGAATTTCCGGCGTTTTTTTTAAATGCTTTTCAGAGGGGAATGATACAGACATTCAGCCCCAATATTGAGACATTGAGTGCACTGTTAACATTCCTTTCTTATGAAAAGTTTACACAAAATCGAGCTAATATGCTACCAGATCATTATCTATTTGCAGCTCCAGTCACAATCTTTAGTCTTGCCATGCATGAAGCATGTAATATAAACTAACTTAGAAGTTGTTTTCAATGTCTTGGTCTGTTTGGTCCTACATTCACCACAATTAATATTGCATAAATATTCTCGCAATATCGAGACTTCAACAAAATCGGAAGTTCAGCACGACCACTGAGGTTCAGGCAGCCTAAAAGCAAAAGTTGATTTACATATTCAAGGNCTTAAAATGGTCAAATATGTATGTAATGACTTGATTCATCACTGTGCGAGGAACAGGCAGAACACTATTACTTTAACCCAAGTCCATAACAAGACCATTGGATGAGATATTGCAGTTTAAAAGTGCAAAGTTCTTCCATAATCAGGTCATTCCCGGTGTACAAGGACAAATACGCCAAGTAGAGCCAAGACAGCGTACTGAAATGTTCAAAGAGTATAAGTGAGATATGACTCAACAATTTTACCGTATGTGACATTTGGAGAATATAGGCAATCAATACATCTACAAGATTTATTCAATCAGAAAATCCAAACTGCAAAGTCCAATTTTCAAATTTTTATTTCATGAGAATCAAAGAAAACAATCTACACGCATGTATGTAACAAAGAATACTGATACAAGATAAACCATTCGATGGTAACACTGAGGCTACTAACAATGGTCAGCTCGCACAGAACAATTTCCCAGGTACATTAAAGGTTCTGCTATCAGTTTGAAACAAACTGGAAAATATTACATTAAAGAATATTAATTCAATTTGGTTTAGCATCCTGAACTTAAGGGACTTATAAATGCAGGTTTTACCAGTTCAATACCTAAAGAAACATGCAGTGCCAAGTAAGTCGAGCCAAAATTGCAAACTTCAAATAGGGATGCATCAAAATTGAATGTTTCCATTAAACAGGGCTTGGAATTTTCCACGGAAACGCGGATTTCCGCTTTTTTCAAATGTTCTGTCCGCGCATTTGATTATATTTCCGTGTAAAAAAAGTCGGATTTGATATAAAATTTCTGCGGCAAATTCCTTTCTTACCACGGCATTGCAGACGACGTTCACCTCGAAAAGCGGAAGTTGCTCTTTATGTTTCGGAGGAACGTAAATTGTCAACATTGCCGGGGCACCTGGGATAGCGTGGTGGGATTTTCAATGGTGTCTCGTGTTATTGTAAACCGCAGCGAGAAATACTACGGCTCTGCAGCCAAAAATGTGTGGGTTGGGAGTGAACGGACGAGCTAAAAGGACGCAGACGCATGCTACTGATGGTGGGGAATGGTTCACATCGACCATTTCAAGGCTGTAGCGCGCATGGTTTGGGCCGTAAAAGTAAAGTTTCCGCGTTTTTTGTCATTGGTCATTCCAAGCCCTGATTAAAGCAAGATTAATAATCAACTTCATTCGTTCTACAATGTATTATGTGTAATTTGGGACACTAACTCTGTATAAAACAGATTTATGTTTTAGGGTTGGAACCCTTTTGTTTAAATCTGCATGGGGCTTCAAAGATGCAATATCTCATTAGAAACCTGAATTCGTAAAATTAACATACGCCGCCCACCTAAAAATTCTTGGATAATTTTGAGTCAAAATCATAATCAAGGGGAAAAGAAATGTTTCATAAATCAACCAACTTCTAAATGAAAACAGAGCATTACGACAGGAAATAGTAATAACATTCAATACATGAAGATTTGGTTTTGATGTTGAGCAGTATGTAAGATTAAGATGAACATTTGACAAACTGAAACTGATTTAATAGCATTCCATGTGGGTAATGGCAAAGTATGGAATACGAATGTGACCAAATGCTCACAATTTACACTTCTCTATCAATTTTTTTCATAATATACTTCGCTCGTACATCATAGAAGCAGGCATCTATAAAGTTCACTTGAGCTTGGCAGATCCTGAATCTGTGATTTCCCATCCGCTATTGGGATTCATTATCCAGGACCCTTGCTCACCCGAGGGGAAAGTTGCCTGTGCTACCTGAGAACGGGCTTTTTTTGGATGTGAAATATCTCCCCCACTCAGATGCCACCAAAGACTTTCTGAACCTTTGAGAGGAATTTTTCAATCATTAAAGAGGAATTTTTGAGGCTGATGAGGGAATTTCCGGGCGTTTTTTTTAAAATGCTCTTCAGAGGGGAATGATACAGACATTCAGCCCCAATATTGAGACATTGAGTGCACTGTTAACATTCCTTTCTTATGAAAAGTTTACACAAAATCGAACTAATATGCTACCAGATCATTATCTATTTGCAGCTCCAGTCACAATCTTTAGTCTTGCCATGCATGAAGCATGTAATATAAACTAACTTACAAGTTGTTTTCAATGTCTTCGTCTGTTTGGTCCTGCATTCACCACAATTAACATTGCATAAATATTGACATAAAATATTCTCGCAATATCGAGACTTCAACAAAATCGGAAGTTCAGCACGACCACTGAGGTTCAGGCAGCCTAAAAGCAAAAGTTGATTTACATATTCAAGGTACTAATGAGATGAAACATCTTTAAGTGCCATCATTGATTCATCAAAAACTTACCTTGAACTTGGGGTAATCATTCATTAATATTGTCACAATGCCCACGTAAGGAACAAACCTGAAATAATGGTCAAATGTGCCTGGTAAACAATATTGTACACTGCTTTGAATAAAATACACTAGTACCGACATTTTCAACCATAAATACATGTTCAGTTCATGTACTAGTCTAATCCGGTAAGATATTTTGAAAAATGGCAATAGCGCTAGAAATCAATTATTAAAAGGCATTCACACATGAATAGAAAATGTGTAAAAATGGAAAACAATTCAGAGTCTGATTTCAGATGTGCCAACTACTTGGTCCATTGTCAGAGAAGGCACGATGGATGTGAATATGCCTCATCAGCAACTGAGGCCCTCATCAGCCACAGCAACTACAGAGCAACTAGTACACCAACGGTTACCTCTTTGCACGCCCTACAACTACAGAACAACTAGTATACCAACGGTTACCTCTTGGCACGCCCTACAACTACAGAACAACTAGTACACCCACACTTACCCTTTTGCACGCCCTACAACATCCTTCTTTTCCAGCCATAACTGTCCTGGTGCATAGAGACCTCGGTCGTCTACGGAGTTATTGTCACCTTTTGTTAAAAATTTCACAGTTCCATCCTCCCTACAAAGCAATGGAGAGAAACATGGGTGTGGCAACAAACGTAGTGAAGGTTTTGTAGGACATTAGAAAAATGTCCCCAATTTTGGACAACTTGGGAACATTAAATCTCAAAAGTGGCTGAAGGGATGCACGTGAATCTTTCAGACACAACACTACTTTATATACTGTTGACCAAAACTATGTTAGCAATTGTTTTAAAATGTTCCACTTTCAGACACAACACTACTTTATATACTGTTGACCAAAATTACGTTAGCAATTGTTTTAAAATGTTCCACTCCGGCATGAGGGGCTATCAAACAATCGGACTTTTATGAAAAAAAAATTAAAGTTGCAGAGAACGAAAACAAAACAATAACTTAGAAAACTGTAAGTGTTTTTTGAGATTTTTATCCTGAATACTTATATCATACAAAGTTTGGTCAGGGGAATGAGATATTCTTACAGTGAACACTGCCACAAATATCATGTGTGAAATCGTCGGAAAATCATCGTCAACCATCCTCTTTAGAGTAAGCACATACCTGCCAATTTTCACAATCATCCTTTGAGCGGTTTGGTTGATAGAGGGGTGGACACAAAAAAAAACAGAGTCGAAAACAGTAAAAATGGCCACTAGGTGGCGCAAACTACGTCGAATCCATCCGAAAACTGAATAGCGTCACCTTACTAATAGGTCCCTACATATTAAATTTCATGAAAATCCGTTCAGGACTTTTGAAGATACAAATGCAAGTGTAAAAAACTAAAATTGCCACTAGGATTCACACCGGTAGTCGCATCCGTCCGAAAGTTCGCTCATGCCGTCCCATTCATGAATAGAACATATGTGCCAAATTTCATGAATGTATGTCAAAGGGTTTTGGAGATAGAGCAGCCGACGCCGGACGGACGCCGCCCGGATGGACGGAGATGATGGCATAATGCGTAAACATATAAATATGGGGGCGCATAAAAAGAATTTATTTTGTCCATGTACTGTCCTGGACAAATCATTTTTAATTCTATCCATGTAACTCACTTTTCATGAACTTTCAACACTCTGTGTACGATAGGTATGTCGCGTCCTTCAATTTTAAAGACAACAATCTCGCCCACTCTGATTGGTTCGTCCACGTGGTTTGTCAAGAATAATAAGTCTCCTCGGTGAAATGCTGGTTCCATGCTGCCGCTGTAGGCCAACAGAAGCAATATTACCAATATTACAATAGTAGTCATGAGCTCAACATAGTCACAGGGAATGAAGGGAGCTCTTGGACACATAAGAGCATCAGTAAGTGTATATGAAAGTATTGAGCAACACTTGGATAAGACTATAAAGTATGGTATTCCCTAAACATAATCAGACAAAGTGCCCCACAATTCCCTGTCGTGCAAGCATAATTCATCTTCAGAGTGGATAGGATGACTGGTTATTACCTAGAAAACAGCATTTTGTCTAAGTAATTTGTCAAACTAAGGGTATCAAGAAGAAAAAATAATTAGTTAACTAAAAAACCAATACCCAGACCTGTTTTGCTTCCCATACTTTCGCTGAGAGTGTAACAGGATTGCCCACATCTGAGTATTATCCGAGACCTTTAGAAGCGAAATCAGAGAAACGCTGCCTACATGTAATAGTGTGTTGAATAAACAGTGACAGCTGCCTAGGCTAAGTGTGTGTGTGGACTTTGCTGGCTGTTTCGACTGCCAGACTGTTGTGATTCTTTTATAAACCACTTGCATCCAAATTTCTTTTACCCTCAAGTCGTTTTTCTCAAACAAAATTATGAAAGTTGATAACCGCGTGAGACAGCAGTCGATATATTGTCCTTTATTGTTTATCATTTTCATCAGTTGACGAGCGTGCTAACATTAGCCAGTTAGTGACATGTTGGTGTCCAGGCAACAGGTGGCAGTGTTAGTGATATGTTGCTGTCCTGGCAACAGGTGGCAGTGTTAGTGATATGTTGCTGTCCAGGCAACAGGTGGCAGTGTTAGTGAGATGTTGCTGTCCAGGCAACAGGTAGCAGTGTTAGTGATACGTTGCTGTCCAAGCAACAGGTATGGCAATGTTAGTGATAAAAAATTTAGCCAGCACAAGTGACTAACCTCATGAAAACTGGCCAAAGTTAATGTGGGTCACAACAGTAGATCTAACTAACTGTTGGGCCACATGAATTATTCACTTCCTGCCTTCGTTGTCACTTGAGTTGGCCCAAACTAAATAACTCGTGTACTCGCCAACTCTAGAGACCAATCCAAACATAAACATGTATGAACAGTGAACGGCCAGAAAATATGGACAGCTTCATCTCATTTTTTTCATCAAATCCCCAAACCTTTCAAAGTTGTTGTCAGCAAATTGTTCAAAGTTATGATCACTGACATACTCTCCAGAATACTCTTCTAAGCAAATGGTATTAAACACTACACTACCTTCTGCACATTCATGCTTTCTCGGAGTTTTCTCATACAGTTAAAAAGACGCACACTCTAGTATAAGGTGTGTGTATGAGACGAGTCTGAGAAATCAGGAAGTTGAAGAAGCTAGTGTAATGTTTCGTAACACTTGTCTAAATGAAAATTACCTGCCAGCATATACAATGCATATTTCTTTTAACATTTTGAAAAAATAGGAGTATAAATATTTGAATTTTTAGAGTCTTATTACCCAGCCAAATGTCACGTTAGATCAGAGACCTGTTGCTCAAACAGTTTAATGGCTTTTGTTTTTAATTTACTTTCAGTAGTGTGTGGATGGCTTAACCAGTTTCACAAAAATAGGTTAAAGCTGAAAGTAAAAAAATCTGTCTACAACTCAAAGTTAAATGACAGAAATACGTAGTCTGCTCGACTAGACAGAAGACAAAACGTTCTGAGAAACACAAAAGGCAAAGACCAGCGTTTGGTCATTAATGGTCACATTTCTGACATTTGGCTCAAGTCAAAAGACTTCAATAGGCTGTCAAACAGACTACAGGTTTGTTTCAAACAAAACTGGTCAACAAACTTAACAGATAATTCGCAGATCTCCATTGTGCTAGATTACTTGTGACAGCTACTGTACCTAGTGAAATGGGATACATGCCAACAATAGCAAACTTACACGACCAAGTGACTGAATGCTGTGAAAAGCATCTCAGTTACTGAACAATAACCTACTCATAATTATATACACCTACATTACTTCACCGGGTTTTCGTCTTTTTACATAAAACAAGTTAAAATACAATTCTCTTATATACCTGAGTACTACCACGATAGGACTTTCACTACCCGTCACTACCATTAAACCTTTCCAGATCATTAGAGCTGAGGAGACTATCATGGCAAAGTTCAGAACTTGGTAGTAAAGCTGAAAAACAAGATTTTCTTGAATCAATTGGCAATTAAATGGCTTGTTTACAAACACAAAATTATAAAAATATCAACACTGAATGAACACAGTGCTACAAAGTTTGAGAATGAAAGTAGTGCACAAAATCAGAAACTCAAGTGTTATAAAGTATTCATCAAGTGAATCTGAAATGTAAAAACAACTTGTTTTAATTCAACAAAATTTCTGAATAAGGCACCTTGGTGATCACAGAACTGTACATAGACAATGGGAACCAAGTGGGGACACTTGATTATTATTGTCTTTGTGTTGCTGTAGAACAGTTTAACATGTCTTTTGATTTTTTGGAACTTAAAAAGTAAGCAACTGCATTTGTGTTGTCAACACTCAAAAATGGTGAAGGCTAAGATACCAACCACTGAACCTGACATGGCACCAGTAGAATAAAGCAGTAGCTGATTTTGAGAGCCCGAATACATAACTGTCAACATTCAAAAATGAAAAAAGTGGACATTTTAATCTAGGCTGAATGGCAAAGGGCAGATGACCACCACAACACCTTGTGGGAAAGTCCCAAAATATATGGTCAGTGGCAGATCTACGTTTTCAGCAAGAGGGGTTTAGGATTCCCGCCAAGGTCGAATTCTAGGCGAGTAGCGCCGAGCGGGGGGAGGTCGGGAGGGGGGTTTCCCCTCCCGTGTAAGATATTTTTTTTGTTTTTGTAGCCAAATAATGAAATTTCCATGCATCCTGGTAAGTTTCTGTCACTTAACATGTCTCTGGAGTTTTTCTTAAGATAATTAAAAACCGTTCTCGATTTCGTCACATGAACTTGGCACATAAGTTTCGTGAAACCATATTGTGCACATCTGGGTATGAGTCACGCCACCAGCAAAAATTCTTGTTGGAACATCTGCTTACACAAACCTTTTTTAGCATACGAAAAGTCGTATACGAAAAAGTGTGGTGTGTATACAGGGGCTTAGACAATTTCCAAATATTCAAGAGCATAATTAAGGAGCACCGACGGGGCGTAAAAACTTGAATATCTGATGACCGCGTAACAACAGCCCCAAGTTGTTTAAGGACGAAGACCTGTACTGTTAGTCCGGAAATAAACATGTGTTCTGTCTCGTTACGAGAAAAAAACTGGCGAACGATGGTGCTCTCAACTCATAGTCTATTATTAAAAGCGACAATAAATAATTAGGTATCACTTTATTAAGCTGAATCACATTGACAACAATTGAAAAACGTCAAATCTATCAGGAAACAAATCATCTGAAAACAGTTTCATGAAACCAAAACATCCTGTGCACAGTGGTGAAAAGATACACTGGACTAGTTTGCAGAGGGACCAGATGTACACTGAGAGTACACAAAAAG
>NMRA01000356.1:65692-99900 GCA_002633005.1 Phoronis australis | reverse complement strand
AACAGCCTCCCCGCAATTTCTGGTACTGTACACTTTTCGCGAATGCGGTCACTTTCTCAATGTGAGTGCCCCCTTGGTCATTCCTTGTATAGACATAATTTGTTATAGAGTGTGTCTTCAAACGGAATAGCGACCAGACCACGGCGCCCGCCACAATAGCAATTCTACGGAAAAAGAATTTTTTTCAAAAATATTACATGTACACGTACACAATATTACATGTACATGTACACTGTATGATATTGCGCAAGACAAATTTATTATACACCAGTTACAAACGTGTTGAGTGTAATAGAATGACACGACATGACAGATGAGGTAAAAACGTTGCACGTCAATTCGCCTGAATATCAGGGTTGCGGCACCGCAGTATTTCCCCTAATCAAATCAAAATATATCTTAGAGTAAAGAAGCTAGTTACCTAAAGAAATCAGCTATAGAACTGCTCTTTCAGCGATGGATCCATCTAAAATGCTTGGCTACTTCAAAAGTGTCGACGGAAGCGCGCGCACAATAAATCCCCGCGCGTTTTGCCGATGAGCCACAAAGACTCAGCAATTCACAATGCAAAAAACTATATTTTCAGAGTGAACACCCCCCTCAATTTTTTCCACGTTGGTTTACTTCGGGTTTACACACGCTGGCGGTGCCGTTTTTGTTTTGCTGGAGACGCTTTTTTTTAAAATTTTTGGGCCCTGGCCCGAGGGGGGGTTTAAACCCCCTGAACCCCCCGTAGATCCGCCACTGATGGTAATAAATAAACTTTGCTGCATGATCCAAAAAGCCGGACATTCTAATTCTGTGACAGGATGTGGGACAAAGCTTCAAAAAAGAGAACTTTACTGACAGTTGTCAAAATACAAAACTGCACAAATACAGAGCTTTGGAACAATGTGAGCAAAATATAACAGAATAAAATCTGACAAAAATTAATGAAATTAAGAAAATTCATTCTTCCTTGAGTTAAGTGAATAGGATACGGGTGCTTAAAAATTACCGTTATACGTTTATTTTGTTGCTAAATTTGTGGAGCAATAATATGTGTCTGCTTTGAGTGCCATTGGAATAGAACGTTACCAGTTGGCCAATTTCTTCTTTCATTTATTTTTCAATCAACTGTTCCTTCACAAGACTGTGTACAGTTCCCAACAAACTGACGGGAAATTCAGCAAATGGCATATGTGCATGTTGCGACCATACCATGTCTCTCCATATCGTCTGTTGGCCAATCAGTGTGAAGACGTGGGTCACATGCCGCAGATACTAGTTGTATGACAACTAACATCAAAATATATAGGAATCATAGTGCATTAACTTCACACAGATTTCAAGCTTTCACACCACCAGGACAATTCTGCTCGTCACCTTGTCATGACACTTATGTCAGCATGTAGAGATAACAGTCGCATGGGGTGTATGCAAAATCTGGGAGTCAGCTGAAAACTTCCCCGTTACAGAAATCTAAGTAAAAAACAATCTAATAAACGTCATTTTCTGCTTCATTCTTAGGCTTTTTCACAACAAAGTAAAGTCTGTCAACGACTTGAAAACAGTGACACCTGCACATGCCATTTGCTTAATTTTTGTGATATCTGTTAAAAAAAATAACTGAACGCGGTCTGATACATGTTGTACCACACGTGCGTAGGCCGCGCATGTGGGCCCATTGCACTAATCACCTGGAACAATTTTTGTGCTTTACTAATATAGAGTTAAAACCGAGCTGAGGAGCTAGAAATCTGACTCAAGGACATAGCAGTGTGGCCCAGTGGGACGTAATATCTTTTGGAAGATGATGACGATTTTGACCCACAAAAAATGTTGATCAGAAATTTTTTGTTTCCCATTGAAATACTAAAAACTTTTAATGAAATGAAACCAATTCCATAAATTTGTTGTGATTTGTATGCCACCTGGTGGAAGAAGTTGATTGAAGAATCTGCGGAAAAAAGGAACCAGACAATTGGCCACAGGTGATGCTCTATTTCATGGTGTTAAAAGCCCACACATGATACCTGGTGTATTTTTCAACACTTTCATACCGAGGTGGTGAACAGAACTACCCAGAAGGTGTGAGGTTTATATAAGTTTTATATGCATTGTTTCCTAGCAGTATTTTGAGACTAGTCTGCACTCAGCTAGCTGGCTGCTACATCTATGCCTATTGAGACTAGTCTGCATTCAGCTAGCTGGCTGCTACATCTATGCCTATTGTAAACAGTGACCACCTTCTCTAGCTGACTCAGTAGAGAAGGTGCACCTCCTATAGGAGCTTCATCAGGTGGAAGCTTTTCAGTGAATGATGCCTCACACTGACTAAAACATTGTTATAAAGGAGGCCGTCGATGCCTTTAATTCCTTCAACTTGAACAAATACTCCAGTTGTCAATCTTTTTCTTCAACCAGTCCATTGTTTAGTTCCCAAAATCGGTAACTGGCCATTTTTACACTTCATACGCCAGGGGATATGATGTCATACCACCTGCCACGCGCAGTGTTAAAAATAGCCAGTTTCCGATTTCGGGAACTGAAGGAGGGACTACTCAAAGAAAAAGTTTGACAACGGGAGTATTTGTCAAGTTGGAAGGAATTAAAGGTATTGACGGCCTCCTAAGGCTGAGGTGTCCCTCTACATACAAAAGGTATTTATAACAAGGTGACTGATTTTTAATCAGTTTGAGGCATAATTTGCTGAAAAGCTTCTAGCGTATGAAACTCATACAGGAGCTACACAGTCTCTACTGAGCCAGCTAGAGACGGTGGTCACTGTCTATGCCTATGACTATGTATGGCTGCAACTGCCAACTGGCGAGTGGCGTTGTCCCTAAGCAATTACATTGCCCTGGATGCCGCAGGCATACAGGGGCGATAGTACATCCCCACAAAAAGTTACGAATTTCAAAATACAGGAAATAAAATCAAATGAAACATGCATATATGCACATACCATAAGTCTGGAAACAATTCAGTCAAGAAACTTTGAACAAATCGATGAAAATCTGTCGCGGTTTGCTCGAGTTTCTCTTACCGGGTGACATTTTGAGGAATTTATGTGAAATCACACATGTTGACGAATAAAAAGTCCAAGAGACACAAACCTTACAAATTTCACCTGATACCTTCCATGCTATTTTGCAAGAGTCACGCGCCAGCGTCACGCGCTTCGCTCAGTCTCGCGCTTAGGCAATGACCATCGCCTCTGTTGGCCCGAACCAGAGGCGATGCAGAGGCTATAGGCGCTCTGTACGCCGGAAGCTTTTCGGCGAATTATGCCTCGCACCGACTAAACCATCAAAGTCACGTTGTTATAAATACCTTTTGCACATAGAGGAACACCTTAGGAGGTTGTCGATGTGATTAAGTCCTTCCAACTCGAACAAATACTCCCGTTATGAAACTTTTTCTTCGAGCAGTCCCTATTTCAGTTCCAAAAATCGTGAAATCAAAATTTTTGTACTGCACACGCTCCAATTTTTACTGCGCTCGCTAGGTGATGTGACTTCATCACCTCAATTTTAAAATAGGCCAAAGGTGAGCCATTGCGGTCTTGTCAGTCAAATGTTTGTTTCCAAAATGCCACCACTTATACTTGTCTTTAATTGGCGTTACTTGAAACTGTTTGTATTTCAATGAATTATTGTTTGTATTTGATAAAAATAAATGTTGTTGATATGACATTTAATAGTCTTTGTGCACATATTTGACATTTTAATGTTTAACAACACGGCAAATGCACGGCTGGTTCCCGGCAGCACGTACGCAAAGGGCGGGAACTTCAGCTTTCAAAGTTCGCCGGTAGGATCGCAACTTCTGACCTTCGGCCTGGTTAAAAAAAATGAAAATTTTGATTTCACGATTTTGGGAACTGAAATAGGGACTGCTCGAAGAAAAAGTTTCATAACGGGAGTATTTGTTCGAGTTGGAAGGACTTAAACACATCGACAACCTCCTAAGGTGTTCCTCTATGCGCAAAAGGTATTTATAACAACGTGACTTTGATGGTTTAGTCGGTGCGAGGCATAATTCGCCGAAAAGCTTCCGGCGTACAGAGCGCCTATAGCGTCTGCATCGCCTCTGCTTCGGGCCAACAGAGGCGATGGTCATTGCCTATCTCGCGCTAGCCTTTGGCTTTGCCTAACTCACATGACTCAGATGAAATATACCTGTGTGGTTATCGCGCGCGTGGTGAAAAAGTTAACTGTGACCAAAAAGTGGAGTTGGAATTCTTCGCCAAAGTCACCTTAATTCTCGTAACTAAGCTTCTTGCAAGATATGTGTAGAAGTAGAAAGGACCACTGTCAGTGCCAGTGGCAGTGACTGAAGCAGTGAAGAAAGTAAGCGCTTTTTTAAGCGATAGTTTTAAGTATGGAATGGATTTTTGATGAGGTGAAAACTCCTAATCGATGGACGGATTTGGCCTACCTCCCATTTAAACTAAACGGGACGAAATTCGTTCAGAAAGCGATGGGAAGTATTGTAGCCGCTAACCGGCCAACCGATGCCGAGAGGCTACGACGACGTGTTGCCTACTCACGTTCCGAGTTTTCTGATCCACTGGTTAATCAGCTAATTGCACAGAAATTCATTCAAAACATAAAAGGAACAACTAGAAAATAAGCAACCTGTCGTTTGTTCATGCGACGAACTTCGTCCAAAAATTCTAAGTTGTCTAACATGCCCATCTTGAAGACAATATGGAATATACTCGGACACTACAACACCGGTTCCTTGTGTTGAATGCTGACAGCACAAACGGTGAGGTTCATAATGGTATTAACTTTTCAATAATAATGAATGTTCTTTCACTGTTTATTCTGCTAAATCTCGCATACAGCAGACAGTCTGGGGGATTGATTTTGAAGAATAGGGTAAATTTGTGTCCAGCTACTTTATTTTCAGCAGGTAAGAGACCATAGTCACTTATATTGGAATAATATAATTTTATGATTTTTATCATAGAGTAATTCAATTCCGCTTCCTGTAGGAATGAAAAACTCTTTCGAGTATATCTTATTCTAGTGTACTTAGATCAACTTACAAAGTTTTCAGGTGAAAATCTCAATTAAAGGATATTGAAAAGGTCAAAATGTTTATGACGCATATATGAGTATAATCCGTTTCGACGCCAATCTCGGTCATCTCAAAGACGATATGCTGTGCGTGAACTTGAAATCTTGGGTAATCTCAAGGTGGCGTATGCGTTAAATTGGAATTGAGCGTTAATTAAGACAATCGGATGAAATTTCTTGGTAAGTGTGAAGAAAATGAGTAATTATTGGCGTCACTTGTCACTAATTTTCTCATTTAGGCCTACCGTAACTTGTGTCACAAAATCGGAGGAATGTGTGAAGCACTGAATGCTTAAATCAATTATTGCTTGGTGTGTAAAATTACAAATTGTTGAAAAGGTTAGTTCAAATTTAGATTTTATATAAGAACACATAATTTGATTTAGTGTACCGCAAGTTAATTTTTATAAACGTGAACGTCATTATTTGGGTGAGCTTTTCAAGTTCCCACGGGTATTCCAAGCTCACGCAAACGTGAACTTTAGACTAAGCATCATTTCAAGTTCACGCACACCAGACATGGTCTCCGGTCATTTTTCTGTCACGTGACCTCAATAGCAGCTGAGCGAATGAAAGAAGTGAAGTTGTGTTCTTGGGTACGAAAAAAATTTGAAACAAAGCATAAGAAGGTGACATAGATCGCAATTCTTTCTTCCAGTTTGGAAATTTATGTTTATCTGAAGCAGCATGGTGATTGCTGACCAAGTGTGACGACGAATTTAGTTAAGAAATAATGAAGCCAGACGAAGGTTAGTAACCCTGTTTCATTCCAGATCAATTTGTTTGTTTGTGTGAACAGGCTTTTGGGACATGGGGGTCAACGTTTCATTAAGTCAGGCACTATGTTCAAGTTACAGAGAATAAACCCTTCGAAAAAATACGTTGGCCTGTGGCTGCTAAATTTAACTATTGTTTGATGTCAGCTGTTTACTCTCACACTACACAGTCTTGTTGAGAGTTACATCACCCTAACAGCACTAACAGCAATATACTAGTCATTTAACCTAGTCCTTGGTCTCAGAGTATGGTTTTCTGTGTAATGTGTTGGTTTTATCATAAAAAAATATCTCCTCTGTCCCTACCTTGTAGTTTTATTAAATTTCTGATAATGACTAATCATTGCCCTGTCTCATGTGATACATTGCCAGAATGTCAAATCAGCTGTTAGACAGCAATATGATATTCACATATTGCTCTCTGTGTGGGACAGTATGAGATGATTAACAAGAAACTGGAAGATAACGTTTGTTGATTAATACAGTATGTTATCACATGCTGTTCTTTTTATGTTGGGGAGAAAGGGAGAAGGTGTATTCATGTGAGACTAGGAAGTATGAGTTGTTGGATTGGATATTATAAATCAGAATGATATCACATATTGCTGTTTTTCTATTGGACAGGAAGATGACTCATGTGACCCAGTATGGTTATCTTCATCATTCAATTTGGTTGCTTGTTGATATTTTTAAATATGATCCTTATTTCTTACTTTCATGATCAATAATTAGTAACGAGATTACATGCAATTGGACACACTCCAGAAGAGAATGCTAATGGTCTTGAAGATTTAAAGCCTTTCCCTGGATGCCTTTTCGTTATTTTTGATGTTTCAATCAACTAAAGCTTCATGTGAAAACTTGATTTAATCACCCTAATATATACCAGTCAAGTGATACTTATACTTGACATTCTGCA
Source organism: Phoronis australis (assembly GCA_002633005.1). Taxonomy (NCBI): domain Eukaryota; kingdom Metazoa; phylum Phoronida; family Phoronidae; genus Phoronis; species Phoronis australis. The sequence goes on along the minus strand of NMRA01000356.1, from coordinate 93,136 downwards.
CTGTTCAACGTCACTGTGAAAACAGAACAATTTAGAATGGTTGGTAGTTGTTATGATCTTCAAAACAAATAAGTATTAAGAACAGAATGTTTGTTTGCTATTAAGAACTTAGTATTCATTTTGCGAGAGGCAATGACAAGTACATTTGGGAAAATCAGAATGTTTTTTGGTTTGCTAGTATGTTTCCTTTAGAGTTGCCTAAACTGGCTTGTTAGACAACAAACCTGCAGTTTGGTGCAGTAGCTTGGTGTAGAAGCTGGTAGCAGTTGCTGGGTGCAGTGGCTGGGTGCAGTGGCTGGGTGCAGCTAATGGGTCTGCTTAGAAAAGCATGTTATCTTTGTCCTACACCTATGAGAAAGGTTTCGGATTGATTGATAATTCTGTACATTACTTTTTAATAAAGTATACCATCTTATTCATCATTTTGTATGGCCAAACAGTTAGCTGAGTTAGAGTGACTGAAGTTCCGATCCTCCGGCTGATATATAAATTTTCAATAACTAGTGCATATACATTTTGGTTCTAGTGCAGTGATGTACATAAATTGGATATCTGATAACTTCAGTATTATACCAATTGTATTTATTGGCCTTTGGTAACACTTCCAGCCTTAACTCACTGCCTTAGTAAAGCCATTATCATACTAATTATTCACAATAGAACCCCATGATGGACTCCAGTGCCTCATGGTGGGTCGGCCCACCATTGAAAAAACAACTTACATAGTGTCATTTTAGGCAAATTTCTTGTCTTTATAAAATCAAAGGCGATATGTCATGTTGAATGATTGCTTAGTATAAGTTTGGAAATTGACAAAAAACATGCACTCATGTTACACTAAAATGTATGATTTAAATACTGTCTGTGCCTGTGTCCAGTAATATCTACTGCCTGTGCCTGTGTCCAGTAATATCTACTGCCTGTGCCTGTGTCCAGTAATATCTACTGCTTGTGTTCTTGTGGAGGTGTAGTGTGTACTTTGAAAGTAAAGGTCAATAAAGCTAACCCATTCGTCTCTTTTTGCCTTGAAGTGATTTTTAAAAAGGGACGAGCGTGCAAATATGTTTGAAGAATCAAATTTGCATGTTTTGCTATTCAATGTAATAAAGCTTGAATACCGTAGTAGTAGTGGTAGTGGTAGTAGTATATTTGTTTATTAAAGTGATATGTGCTTAAATTTAAACTCATAGTTCAGAATTTAAAAAACACCCAGCCCATTGGGCTTGTAAGTCACTGATTAGTAGTATTATAAACACCTCTTCCGTTTAATGCTTCATGAACAAAAACAGAGAGCTCCCTGAATAATTTAAGCACCTGTAGCTAAGAAAAAGTCTTAAAAAATAACAACAACAAAGAACATGTGGAACTCCAAAGACGCAAAAATGAGGGTAAAAAAGTATTACTAGTATGGCTTAATGAGGGTAAACATAGGGAGATTTAAGTATCTATGTAATTCAGGACATCCCTGTAGCAACAGGTTAAATGCATTACAGTCCAGGTTACAATTGTGATGTAGAGCTTGATATAGCTGCAGTTAAATGAGAAACAGCTGACCTGGTGAAGCTAACATGGAACAGCTGATTGGGTGCAAGTGTGTGTTTGTAAACACAACTCACAACTCACACAGAGTGAGTGGCACCGTGGCAGCGGCCAGTTTTTGACTATGGTTTGTCTAGCAAGTTGCACTCGATCAGTTGCTCCAGTTTCCACTGCACATCTAAACACAACATGGGCAGGACAGAAAGGTGATCAGCTAGCATTCCACGTGGTTTAGACATTCGTTATTGTTTATACAAGCATGTGCAGACATCTTCGTATGAGTGTCTCGTGCTGATCTAGTTTGCGATCTAATGTCGTGTAAAGTGGAGCAAGTCGCGCCGTGACACCTCACTCAGTGACAACTGTCTCTCGTGTAAAAGCTGCTTATGTTGGCTAAACAAGCATTGCCAACTGTCCATGTGCAAATTAAGTGAAATAAAACCCAGAGTTACAGATATGATAAGTGCATTGGGCCCACATGTGATCAGTGCAATGGGCCCACATACACGTCCTGAGCATGTCTGGTACAATGTGTATCAGACCACCTGCAATTATTTTTTATATAGATGTGATCTAATTTTAAAACAACTAATTAAATATACCTTGTCCTGTTCCAATATAAAGTACTTTACCCAATCATTGGTTAAATGCTCTGTCAATTGAGCAAATGAGTGTGAGTCACAGGACACTCAGGTCACAGGACACTCAGGTCACTTTTTTCACCTCATGTTTACAACAGCACGAGATATCCTGTGTATGAGGCGAATTTTCGACAAAGTGAAAAATTACTGTAGTGGTTAAGTGTGTAGCATATCAACCGCTGCATCACTTTTACCAGCTGTAGGAAAAAGAGAAGAGGAAAAATGTCATTTCATCATGTCAAAACAATTTTCTCTTGATAACTGTAATAAAACATACACAGGTGTTGTAAATAAAGTTCATTAGTCTTCATATTTTATAACTGAACATTTTGTGAATTGAAATAATGCTTGTCAACATTGTTAAATTTAAATCATTTCTCTTTCAGATTTCTATCTTTTTGGAATTAAAATATTTTTGGCAGTGTTTTACATCCTTACGTGGTTTGTTCTAGTCATTCAAAGCATAGCTACATGTACACTGAAATATAGCACTGACAAGTAGGTGCAGTTGTATTTGTTTTGACATGTACAAAGGACCATAAGTGGTATCATAGTGATTGATATCATGGTTGATGTGTTGTTTGTTAAAATGAACTTATAACCTGAGTTTAACAATCATATTACCATGTCATGTTATCTTGGATGATATGTCTACATCATCTAAACCCATTGTGTGCCAGTATAATCTATTTTGGTTTGGTTTGGTTTGCCTTCAGGATGTTACGTGACATAGTCTACTCCCATTCCATCTCAAATTATCCCATGACGGTCATAATTATAACTTGGATTCCTAGAGTTAGAATTAATAAAATGACATATCTGAGTAATGAAATAGGGGAGTAAACTTAAATTTTGTCAACCATAACCCTCAGGTTTCAGTCTCATAGGAAGGTAAACGGTAAACGTAATTGGGAGGCAAAAACTAATTTGATTTTCCCGAACTTTCAGCTTCCCATGTGGTCCCAAGTATAAAATTCCTTACTATTATCCTAGAGTAAATGGGTCAATTTTATCTGATACATGAACACCTAAAACAGAAACAATTGAATTAAACCTTGTAGGTTACCTCATTGGTAGAAACTTAGAACGTAGACATTTTGGGTTATCACATGGCAACACAATTTAAAAACTAAAGGCACACACTTTTCAATTAATGGTAGGTTGCTAAGTTTCTCAACCCTGTTTCGTTGTACGTAATTTTTAGGCATGGGCGTGGATACTTGATGGCCAACCAGGAGAGGAAGGGAGATGGGGACCCTGCCAGGTTGTTTGGGGTCCTCACTCCTGCAGCTTTTATTCGTGTTAATATGGTTTCTGGTTCATTCCAATGGTAGTAGTAGCCCCATTATTGTTCATGAGTTAAACTTGCACTCCAAAGTTTTCAGAAGTCCTTGTTCACGACTGCCTGTACATGAACTTTGAGCACCTTGATCTGTTACACATGAACAAAACTTATGTTAAGGAAGGGCACCTCTTCAAAGTGACCTTTGTTAACATAAAAGACTGCGTGATTTCCCAAATACAGGATAAGAAGGGCAATTGATTCCATCATTGCCCTCCCCCCCCTCCGTGAATGGCTCCTGATGAAAGGATAGAGAATGATACCATCAACAGACCCCCTCTGTTTGCCGAGACCCATAAGTGTGAAAGTAAATAATTAGTAATTGATCCTGTGATCAGGAATTTCTTCATCTGGCTCACTATTTATATTAATTGATATTCAATTTTAAAAAATAATTTGAAAAGGTGACATGAGTCTAGTGTCCCTTGCCAGATAAGTCTCCCCGCATTTCCTAAAATCTTGTTTTCTTAAATTTAAAAATCTGAAATTTAAGACAATCTATTCTGCAAAAAATGGGGAGACCTTTACAAAAATGTCCTGGCGAGTGCCCCAAAATGATGGTAGTTGACAATTGACCTATCGCCAGGATTTTTGAGTGACAGCTTAACTGACCATTTAGAACATAGCATTATTAACACACCTTCGTTTCCAAGCTGCCATTTTACCCGACAAACAACACGTTGCCGAGGAAAACTTATTGTTTCTTAGTCGACATTACACAAGGGGGCAGAGCTTGCGATAGGTCAATTCCTAAAGAAAGGATGCTTCTTTGAATGCAGTTACTTTTGAATTGTGTGAGTTTGGATGTCAAAGAATAAAACACAGACATAGGTCTCTCCAAGATAACCAGGGATCAGTATTTTTACTAGAAGCAACATCAAAGACAATTGCTTTTTGTCATTAAGATTGTATATAAGTGTCGGGTGAGTATATATTACCCATAGTTCCCACTTGATGAACCCTAGCGTTAAAAGCCACAGATTTGAGTTGAAACATCTCCCATGAGTTTGAGGTTGGGCTTGTACCTTGATTGTTGGGGTCATCAGGTGTGAGGTTGGATTACATTACCATACCCCTACCTAGTGTATTAAAGCATAATAACAAACAAAACTAATGTTGAGTTCATACTAATCAACCACTTAGACCACTCACGAAGCAATAGGTCTCAACTTGAGTTCTTCGGGGGTTGGATCTCATGTCCAGGTCTGGTACTAAGATAGTCTGACCAAAATCTGGCCAGTAGGAGAGCGATTGCAAGATGATGCCAGTTTCTCGATAACAATGACTCTTGGAGGGGACGCCATTTGTTCCAGACATTAACTGTTGTCGTGGATTTATAGCTGTGTGTTCAACAACTCTGAGCAGTACAAACCATCATTTGATTGTTATATTGTATTTATTAATTTAGCCTTGTCACTTCAATTTTAGACATGAGACTAAGGTCTGAAAAGGTAAAGTTGGTTTAGAGAATGCAATATGTTGTATGAAAACAAAACATTACTTTATTCACTGCTAGTAGATCATTTCAATCTGTGTGTTTTAAAGTAACATTGATGACCTTACCTTTTAAGAATTCTTTATGTTCAGTGATCTGAAATTTGAAGCTTTTGAATATAGTGTTGTGAGAATTTAAAGATTATGCTGTCCTGGCAGTCAAGGTTGAGGTGGCTATAACCCACATTCCATCACAAAAAATAACTCGAATTAATATTACCCCCTATCATTATAAAATTGGTCTCGGGTTGTTCTTTAATGTCCTTTCATATTAACTTGACTTCAATATGAAAAGAGCATTGATGCAAACTGCGAAGTTAATTGAACCATTCATACGGGCTTCGGTAGTTAAAGGACATCGAAGTAAGCAGTAGGTGACGCTGATGTCATCGAAGTAATTGTGATACCAGTGTCCTCTGCTTATAACTTTGATGAGACCGAAGTTGACCGTTCATACTGCACTGAAGTATCGGTGTTCTGCTGTTAAATCCACCTGATTACTGCAAAGTTAACTAGAACCATTATCATTCATACTATCCGCATGCATCAACGTTAGTATGAAAGTTTTCAGTCAAATTAGAGATGATTTCAGGACTACAAAAGAACTGACTGTTGGTTATTGCTGAGATCAGGTCAACATAGCGTGTTCATTTAAGCACCAACCATGGTCTCAAAAAATGATGAACTTTCAGTTCTTTGTAAACCAAGGAATCGCTTCTTGTCTGTGTCAAGGGGACAAGCCGAGACCAATTTTATTGAAAATTATTTTTCCTCGGAATGCATGTTTGTAAATATTGAAAAGTGCATGGGTTGTTCTACTCTGAAGGACACCGTTTTATACTGATGAAGGGATTCATTTTGGAATTAGAATCTGTAGGAAAAGTCTTTTGTGATGACTGTTTTTCAGAATGGTTTGAACCTGGTATTTCTTTACCTGTACTTTGCCTAATGTTGATTTGTTTCACCAGGCACATTGTTGTAAATGTGTTTTGTGTCCAGGGGTCAGGGCTCTCAGTGTGACCACAGGGTCAGGTGCCATGATTAGAAAAGCTTCCAGTCTGTCCAGAACCTTCTTTAAAAACCTAGTCCTAGACAAAGGGCCTGTTTATTGTCCCCTAGCTACTGTCTGCTGGTAGCCAAATGTCCCTTCTGCTGCTGTTGCTGTTGCTGCTGCTGCTGCTGGAAATACACTTAGCAGTTGTTCAACAGGGTCTTGAATGGGCCATGATAAAACAGTGGAATTTCTTGATGCATGTCAAATGTTGTCATAAACATGGATTGGTGAATTACCATATTTAAAAAATTACATCAATAGGCCTACATCTGCAGTCATATTTGCTTGACAGTTGAACTATGATAAAGTGTAAAGGAGTGACTACTGCTATGCCCTCACACTACACACACCACACACACACACACACTAACACGTCTTCAGCTATCAGAAATATTACAGAATCTGATGGAGTATTAACAGATGCTTTCAGGCCAGGTTTCCAGTAACAAAACAGAAATGACATTCAAGCCTTTTCTCGGTGGCTGTACACTGACTTGGTGTAATTGACCTGCGTGTGTGTATTGCTGTAAAAATGAAGTTCAGTCAGCAGTTTGATGCACTTTGCATAATGTATTGGGTTGTGCATCACCAGGCTTCTGTTATAAATGTGTTTTATGTCCAGGGGTCATGACTCAGTTTGACCTTAAGGTCATTGCCATGATTAGAAAATATTGACAAGTCTGTGGCGATCATTTCTACAGGTTAAAACAGCAATCATTTTGAGGGGCTTTTCCTATTGGAAAACTTAAAGATGTGCCACAAACGTGGGTTGGTATTTTCCCTCACAGATGTCGTCTCTAGTTGGTATTTCATTCTTAGCTATCGTCTTGGATAGGCATTTTGCCCTCAGGTATTATCTCGGGTGGGTGGGTGTATTGCTTTTCGGGTATCATATGTCTCAGATGAGTTCTTGGTTTCTTTGAGGTATCATGTTGGGTTGGTAAATGATAAACAAAAGAAATAGCAATGGAGGGAGGCAAAACTGTTGTCTTGAGGAGGGGTTTTATCACTTTGGTATTGTCTCAAGTTGCCATGAATTTTTCAGCAACTAAATTATTGGGCTTTGGTGTTTTTTAGTTTTACTGGGCAGAGGAGTGTTATTTGGTAGAGAACCATTGGGCCACAATTGCTATGGTAACAGAACAAATTTCTTCTAGGGCTGCGAATTTAGGTTTATAAATTGTTACCTGGTCATAACTATGCATGCTGGTGAGAGTGAAATGTGTGCAATAAAAATTCTTCCAATTGGTGCAGTCTGTAGAATTTGGGACAGATAATTACTACTATAAAAATGAATTTTCAGTTTTGGGGTAACTCAAACTGCTAGCGCTGTACTAGCAAATGTGAGTCTTGGTAACTATACTGGTGAAATTGCAAGTTAAAATGCTAGTGTTTTAGCCAATTTGTGAATAGGTCATTGGTGGTCAACTCTTTTACCCTTTGCCATACTAGTAGGTGATAATGTAAATCACATATATATGGTAGTCACAGCTCACTAAAACACCAACTTCAGACTAGAATAAACCATGTTTGCAGTGATGCTGGAGGAGGAAGTGTGCCATTAATCAACCTGGTAAGTCTCTTTGCCCTAAAACGTTTTAAAGATGGCGCCATATCTGACTTGAAGCTAAAACACGAGGCATCGACAATTATTGCAAAAGAACTTCATTTCATCTAATTTGTCGATGCTACTGCAAACATCTGCACCTAGTCTCATGATGGTAATCTGTTGGTAAACATTGCCTGCATGAACTAGGTCATGATGGTATACCATGGATGCTTTCACTATTAATAATTATGCAACTATGGTAAGTCTTAAGCTATTTTGCAAAAACGTAATTTCATTAAAGCAGACTTCTTTGCTTCTTGCAGTCAAATTGTCAGCAGTCTCCTACAAACTATGGTGATGATAATCTAAAAAAATCTTGAGATTTATTTTTGTTGAGTGACAAAACGACAATAACCTATCATATCATGTAAACATGTGAAGAGTTATTCAGTTTGCCTCAAATTGTTCCATTCCACATTGAAAGATCAAGAAGTTAATTTTTGAAGTAATCGATTTTATGACTAAACCTTGAACACTAAATTGAGCTTGAAAGCTTTGGTTTGCCTTGGTTCTATTAATGTTATAGTTCAACTGGTCTTTTGTATCCTCATGGTTTTACAATGGTCGCAATATAGTCAGATAATAAAACTACAGCTGGCAATCAGATTGTGATTATGTGAAAGGGTGGCTTGTGATCAGAATAGGGTTTTGTGAATGGGTGGATTGTGATATATGAATAGGGTTATGGGGAAAGGGTGGTTTGTGTACAATGTCCTGTATCTGATGTACATAACTGTTTAGTGGGGTTGCCAATAACCTATTTAAAATCCATATAAAAAATAATTGCAGACGGTCTGGTATACGTTGTATCAGGCGTGCGCAGGCCACGCATGTGGGCCCATTATACTGGTCACCTGGAGCCATTTTTGAGTGTTAAAACCGAGCTGAGGAGCTAGAGACCTGTCCTAAGGGCCTAGCAGTGTGGCCCACTAGGACTCCAACCTACGGTAAAGTTGCGTGATTTTCGGACACTGAAAATTAATTCCAATAGAAAAAATTCATTCTTGGATGAATCTCGCGAAACATCATTTCTGTGGTGTCCGAATTTGGCGGACCTCCAAATTTGGGTTTCCGCTAATGTCCGAATTTCGTGGGTGTACATTATTTCGATGAGCGGTCGTAGTATCAACGTTGCTGGCTCGGTCATTTGATAGCAGTATAATTGCAGGTAAATGAGACTCAAATGGTCTGAGCCATTAATTTTTGAAAATCTGGCTTTCCCAATAAGAAATGTGCGCCGTCGACGCACAAAGACCGTTCCCAACTAGTGTTGGTTCTTCTTTTCAAAGATGTGCTTTCTCAATATGAAATATTCGGTTTGCATTGCCGATGCTCAAAAACTGTTCTCGGCAAGTGACGGAATCTTTTCAAAACTGCGCTATCTCACTTGAAATATCGGGCTGCGTTGTGAAGAGTCTTCCTGGTGACAAATATGGGCTTTTCAATGAGTGGGTCTGGTTTGCGTTGTTGACGCACATGAAACGTTACAGATAACCGATTCTCTTTTGTAAAAATGCGTTTTCTCAATAAAAAATGTCGAGTTTGCGCTGTCAACGCATGGTTTCCCAATAAAAAGCTGGACTTGCGTATTCGGCGCACAAAGAGGGTTCCCGACCATCAAAACATGCGCTTTCTCAATTTTAACGAATTTTGCATTAAACGTAACAGTAATGGATGTGGGAACGAGTTCAGTGAAGAAAGTGACGAACAATGACAAGAACATAGCATATATTTATGTTTGTTAAACGTATCCATGCATTGTCTGCTGGTTACAAACCGAAACGCAAGTTAACTCTGACACGTTTATTTCCATATTATCTGAAAGCTCAGTTTCAACATAAAAACTTTGATTGAACAATTACCCAAAACAGATTAAAAAGACAATCATGATAATAAAACGAGTAGTTTCTCATCTACTCGTGATCCCCATTTGTCGTCCTGGTAGTCGTCTGAATTGTTGAAGAAGCGCTGTCGTTCTACATGTTTAGGCCTACTGCAAACGATGGGAATGCGTCGACTAGTACAGTGCTGCGCGGCTGAAGACACGATTAACTAACATATTGTATATATAAGGGCGTTGACTAGAAAGCAAATGCAATTTCAAATGCTACCAACATCAAATTCACCCAACCGTTTTTTTACAATTAAAACCTTTCTCATCCACAGCCTTTGAAACGCCCGATATTAACTCAGTGATACACTGGCGCGTCTTCATGCAACTGAGGTGACCTAACACATCTGGGTTCGCTTACGTTTTCAACCACAGTGAAAACTCTGACTTGTGAAATCTGTTTGTGGATGAAATGAAACTGATAATCGTTAGCATTTTCTGATAATCTGCGAGGAAGATAACAGGGCCGTTTCTTCTGGTCGTCACCAGTTTAGCGCCGTCCACGGTCATCACCAATTTCGCGCAGCTCAGTCTCCCTCAGTCACTACTAATTTACGCCGCCACCCCTCCCCCCCTCGGCCTCCTGCTGCACACCAATGTCGATTTTGTGCCACTAATTCTAAGGGAGTCTGCTTGGTGCAACCCCCTGCCAAGACCGTTGTTGCGCACGTTGATACAATAGGCTACTGGGCAGATCACGACTGTTAGAAGAATCGACTAGTGACGACCTGAAAAGAAAAACGAAAGCACTCAATTTGGGACAGGTGAACTCATGAAGGACGTAAACCAGGCAATTCAAGAACCGGTCTACTATTTATATACTTAATTTTCTTTCTTAATATACATTTAACCAATTACAATTCATCTATGTCGACCGTTTTCATTTCATTGCGTCATATATTTGCTACAGTTACGGAAAATAGTTCTTCCCACAGGTCTCTGCTGATGGACACTACACACTTCTGCTAACATTTAAAGTATGAACAGTCGCGAGTTTACTGAAGTCTCATTATAAGTACAGAAATGTTGTTGAAGAATAACAGTGACTATCTGAAGACAGGAATACATAACAAAATAAAATATGGAAGCACCAAACAAAAATCAAAACAACACTTACCTGTTGCAATAACGCCTTAAATGCGAACGTACTGACCGACTTGCATGAACGGAATGTTAGTTGAACATGTTAGTAGAACAAAACTGTCTCAATGAAATTTTCATGGTTTACAGGTTTAAGAAGATCCACCGTAAATTTCCGTATATAAATCCAGAAGAAAATATGGCCAATTTGCGTATCTTAAATTTTTTCCTAAAATATACCTAGGATGCATATCTGAGAATAAAAATGCATGCTTGAAATCTAAAAATAATGCTATTCCCACTAGGATATAATTAGGGTGAGCTACAGTATTTATACTGTGTTCGTGTATTCGGCATTGCTGAGTATAGGCCCTGGTGTATTTTTACATAAGACGTTTTGTTTCCCCAACTTATATACGGAAATCGCTGGTAATACTTCCCAAAATTATTTACCCTTGCTGCAAGTAAGGCATCACCTCGGGTAAAAATAGAACAATAATAATTAGCAATGTAACAGTCAACACTATTAAACACACTTACAGCTGAAATGCCTCTAAAACTATATTAAGTAATACAAAAAACATGGTCTGTAAGATCACGTTTCTTTTTTGTCTCAAAACTATCAACTGAAGGCGGTAACCGTAACATGGACAAGAAGACATGGTCCTGTGGAAAGTAGATATGGAACTCCGGGTCGGAAACATCTATCAGGTTCCAAGGCCGTTACATCGGACTCCAGGTCCTGTATTCTTGTTAGCCTACCCCTAGGACCACAAGAAGCAACGACTACCAAATCTGATTCAACTGACTTGTCATTTTTCGAAATGATTGGTGGAGGATTTTCTTAGTCGCTGCAGACAGAGAGTGCCACTGGGTCCCGGTGTCCTTGTCGGGATTCATCTTAATGTCGGGACACCATGGAGTTCCGGGTGTTGTACCTCAGACGGTACAGGGTGTGAATTAACAAGACCACAAGCACACAGACCAGTGGATGAGCAAGCAAAATTGGGTCGCCGCAAGTTAAATCTTTTTTAGGTTTACATCTGGGGTAAAGCTCGTAACGCTAGAACTTCGCTAAAAAGCAAGAATTCATGAAAAGACGTGATGTATTGTGTTTTTCAATTGAAAGCGTGATTTTGGCTAGATTTTTGTATTTCCCAAGACAGCTACTGAACTCTACCCTAGTCTGCGACCAGGGGCGCAAGGGTGAGAATCTCACGAACACGCTAGACTGAAGACGTCAAGACGTATGGTGAGGCATTGCAAACAAAGCACACGATCACACTATATTCTTTAGCGAGATTCTTGCATCTGCGATGCTTATCATAGAGCAACAGACAATTTGTAAGAGTAGTGAAACGTGGTTACGTGGATGTACATTAGTTTTTGATATGTGTTATAGCNATTTAACCAATTACAATTCATCTATGTCGACCGTTTTCATTTCATTGCGTCATATATTTGCTACAGTTACGGAAAATGGTTCTTTCCACAGGTCTCTGCTGATGGACACTACACACTTCTGCTAACATTTAAAGTATGAACAATCGCGAGTTTACTGAAGTCTCATTATAAGTACAGAAATGTTGTTGAAGAATAACAGTGACTATCTGAAGACAGGAATACATAACAAAATAAAATATGGAAACATCAAACAAAAATCAAAACAACACTTACCTGTTGCAATAACGCCTTAAATGCGAACGTACTGACCGACTTGCATGAACGGAATGTTAGTTGAACATGTTAGTAGAACAAAACTGTCTCAATGAAATTGTCATGGTTTACAGGTTTAAGAAGATCCACCGTAGATTTCCGTATATAAGTCCAGCAGAATATATGGCCAATTTGCGTATCTTAAATTTTCCCTAAAATATACCTGGGATGCATACCTGAGAATAAAAATGCATGCTTGAAATCTAAAANCCCTAAAATATACTTGGGATGCATATCTGGGAATAAAAATGCATGCTTGAAATCTAAAAATAATGCTATTCCCACTAGGATATAATTAGGGTGAGCTACAGTATTTATACTGTGTTTGTGTATTCGGTATTGCTGAGTATAGGCCCTGGTGTATTTTTACATAAGACGATTGGTTTCCCGAACTCATGTAAGGAAATCGCTGGTAATACTTCCCAAAATTATTTACCCTTGCTGCAAGTAAGGCATCACCTCAAGGAAAAATAGAACAATAATAATAAGCAATGTAACAGTCAATCTCTTTTGAATCAAACACAATTAAACACACTTACAGCTGAAATGCCTCTAAAACTATCTTAAGTAATACAAAAAGCATGGTCTGTAGTTTAGATCACGTTTCTTTTTTGTCTCAAAACTATCAACTGAAGGCGGTGACATGGACAAGAAGACAAGGTCCTGTGGAAAGTAGATATGGAACTGTGGGTCGGAAACACCTATCGGGCTCCAGGCCTGTTACATCGGACTCCAGGTCCTGTATTCTTGTTAGCCTACCCCTAGGACCACTAGAAGCAACGACTACCAAATCTGATTCAAATGACTTGTCATTTGTCGAAATGATTGGTAGAGGATTTTCTTAGTTGCCCAGAGTGCCACAGGGTCCTGGTGTCCGTGTTGGGATTCATGTTAATCTCTACGCAATGGAGTGCATTGTGTTGTACCTCAGACGGTACAGGGTGTGAATTAACAAGATCACAAGTAGACAGACCAGTGGATGAGCAAGCAAAATTAGTTTGCCGCAAGTTCAATCTTTTTTAGGTTTACATAGGGGTAAAGCTCGTAAGGCTAGGACTTCGCTAAAAAGCATGAGTTCATGAAATTACGTGATGTATTGTGTATTTTAATTTAAAGCGTGATTTTAGCTAGATTTTTGTATTTCCCAAGACAGCTACTGAACTCTACACTAGTCTGCGTCTAGGTGCGCAAGGGTGAGAATCTCACGAGCACGCTAGACTGAAGACTTCGAGACGTATGGTGAGACATTGCAAGCGAAGCACACGATCACACTATCTTCTTTAGCGAGATTCTTACATCTGCGATGCTTATCAGAGAGCAACAGACAATTTGTAAGGGTAATGAAACGTGGTTACGTGGATGTACATTAGTTTTTGATATGTGTTATAGCACACCGGCACTTACACATCATAGGACGGGTGCAATGTCTCAGTAACAATTGCATGTGTGCCGCGGGCCTTTCTGAGTGCTGGGCCTTGCACTATGTTTGATTTGTAACCAGCTTTACTTTGGCTCCGTCTCATTTGCTTGCTGCTGTTCACTATCTACACTACTTTGAACGCGCGATATCCTATGGACAGACTTGGCTGTAGCCTACTGTGTATGGGGGCCTAAACAAAAAATATTTCTCATCGCATCAAGGATAAAATCCGGACATGTCGTCGGGAGATTTTAGCCACTGACAAGGGCATTTGCAAAGGCCAGGACATTTTAAAAATAAAAACGTTTCGTAAACACGCAAGTTGATGTCATGCGTGCAAGTTCAATGTCACAGTCGAAAGTCGAACAGCACTGCCTAATTAAACCAGAGCACATGTTACGCTACAACGAAAAACTGCAGCCTTGGGTGTATTTCCCATTTGTATTTTCATCAGAAATTTTCATCATACGGGACTCGGTGATTCTTTTCGTAGCTAAAGCGCCAAACACAAGCTAAACGCAAGACAATCGGTCGTGACATCGTCAAGACAAGGTAAAAATTATAAAGCCTGTTAACCGATACTCGGATTCAAGCCGTATAGAGTAGTAATCACCCGTTGAACGCTTTAGTGACATGGGAGTTGCGTCGATTCCAAATTAGCTTTTCTTAAAGTTTCCTTGTCCGAAAGTCACGGAAAAAAATGTGACGGTTATGACATTCGAAATTCGAGTATCATTGAAAAATAGTTTTTGGACCTTGTACGAATTTCGTGGACTATGAAAAACTCATTTCGGAAATATTTATTCTTGGTCGAAAATGGCTGGCCGTCCGAAAATCGCGCGACTTTATTGTAACCTTTGGTGTTCAGGTGTACTATCCTTTGGTGTTCTGGTGTACTATCCTTAGGTGTTCAAGTTTACAACCTTTGGTGTTCAGGTGTACTATCTTTAGTGTTCAGGTGTACTATCCTTTGGTGTTCAGGTGTACTATCCTTTGGTGTTCAGGTGTACTATCCTTTCGTGTTCAGGTGTACTATCCTTTGGTGTTATCTGACAGAAATTTTTAAAGTCTGATGTGGCACAAGGTTTGTGTCAAATTAAGTTTGGAGTTTGGCCATTTAATCGTAAAAACATTGGTCTTCACCTGTTCCTGACTCAGTTTTGCCGTTACCTGGGAATTTAGGAGAGCTTGATCTGAAGAAATTACTTACTCCCATATCTTGCTGAGCTCCTGACATCAATGGACCTATCTTAAGCTCTGCCCACTTGCAAAATGTCGACAAACAAACAATGAATGTTACCCGCCAAGGTGTTGTTTGTCGGGTAAAATGGCGACTTGGAAACGAAGGTGTGTCAAGAATGCTGCATTTTGATTGGTCAGTTAAGCTGTCACTCGAAGTCCTGGCGATAGGTCAATTGTAGGCTGAGCTTGGGTCAAAATGAAATACCAATTTTTATAATGGTAAGTGGCCTAAATCAAGACAAGATTTTCATGAAAGCATGGTTTTTAATGCTGCTTTAAACTCTGGTATTATTTGTCTTGATCCCTTTCGTACTCTTGAAATTTGCTCACAATGTTGTGTAATGGAATGTAGTTACACTGCATGCCACGTGGTGTCGTTACAGTCGACCATGGAGGAGGATTACTTGAGTGAGCTCAACCAGAGGTACGACCTTAAGATGGACGCTAGTGACGCCCTCTTGCAGCAGAAGCTGGAGGAACTACGGGAGTATTTCAAACGGGAGATTCGCAAAGAGCTAAAGATCAAAGAAGGTTTGTAGAAAAAGTGTTTCCATAACAATTATCTTAAAAACAACCCCTGATTATTTGTACAATAAATTTCGAACCATTACTCAAACTGTCTTCTAGTAAGAAATTGAGAGCAAGCCTGAAGCAGGGATTTTTAAAATTAATTTTCTTTTGATTTGCTGTTAGTTCACTCCTGATTCCCCCTCCAGTGTTTGCCATTGCTTCAAATGACTAACGTTGAGGAAGAAATTGTTAACATTTGTTTCTGCTGAAGCCCCTTGCCTTTTCTAGATTTTCTTAAATAACTTCTGACCTTGCAGGATTGATTGGTTTTCACTAGTGGTCAGTTGCGTGTGTCGGATTCCTACAGAAATTGCAACACACTTTGTGGAAGTTCCTGGAAAATGATTCCAATGCCCACCAATTAAAACTCAACTAAAACTCATGCTTCAAACCTAAGCAGTCATGTCGCACAGTTTGTGTTCTCAAGTTTGCTGGAAGCATGCCATGCAATGACCCTGAATGGGGGTCACAAAACTATAATGTGTGCAAGGAGCTCCATCATTATATAGGTGAACACCAGGATAAGTCCTCTCACTGATCACACATGCCTTTTTGTAATACATGTGTAAGTGATCTAGTGAACCTGGGCTGTTCACACAGCTGCACACGCTCACACACCCACCCACCCACTCACATCCACCCACAATCACACATCCACCCACATGAAGCATAGATACAAGTCTTGGTAATTTTGAACAATATGGCAAACAAGTGAAATTTCATTTTGTGATTTTTTTCATGAAAACAAAGATTAAGCAAAGTGCAGCCTTCCATTGTTGTCTTTGTTGTTAATGTTAAGAGGACATAACACATTGTTTGTTAGAGCTCTCCCTAATTACAGCAAGGCAAGAAGATTTTGAAGAATGGAAAATGACAAGCTTGGCAATTATATTCGTGTGTAATAATGTTGGCATGTATTGACCCACTAGGTGCTGAGAACCTTCGTAAGGTGGCTACAGACAAGAAGGTGCTTCAGAACATTGCCAGTACTGTCAAGAAGGCAAACATTAAACTACAGGATCTGCATGAGGAACTACAGGAACTTAACTCTTACCTGCTAATAGCCAGCAAGAATGACAAGCCAGACTCACGTAGAGGTATGTAGGCACTGTATAGTGTGGTCTATGTTGGTTGTCTCCTCTGCTAATAGCCAGCAAGAATGACAAGCCAGACTCACGTAGAGGTATGTAGGCACTGTGCAACTGTATAGTGTGGTCTGTGTTGGTTGTCTCCCTTGGTAATAGCCAGCAAGAATGACAAGCCAGACTCACGAAGAGGTATGTAGGCACTGTGTAGGGTGGTCTATGTTACTTGTCTGTGTTGGTTGTCTCCCCTGCTGGTATCCAGCAAGAATATCAAGCCAGACTCACGAAGAGGTATGGAGGCACTGTGGTTACTTGTCCGTGTTGGTTGTCTCCCCTGCTGATATCCGGCAAGAATATCAAGCCAAACTGTTGTAGAGGCACTGTAACTGTGTAGTGTGCTCTGTGTTAGTCGTCTCCCCTACTGCTGCCTCTCTCTTGTCCAGTGAATGAAATGGATTTGCAAACATTCTCCATAGAGCTTGTGACTGGATGATGACACCCACTTTACAGGTAATGCCTCACATTCAGGATCTTGTGGGCCTCACATTCAGGATCTTGTGGGCCTCACATTCAGGTTCTTGTGGGCCTCACATTCAGGATCTTGTGGGCCTCACATTCAGGATCTTGTGGGCAAATGTTGGCACAGATAGTATTTGTTGATTCATGATTTGGTAAAATTTGAAGGTATTGCCAGGAAACCAAGCTGTGTTTTCAAATGTTTTGGTCAACTTTCTGACAGCCGTAATGTTCCAAATGTTTGTTATGGCCATATCATTTGCTTATAGACTCGTTAACATATTCATGTTCTGAAGAAAGACAAGTGGCAGATCTGTTTAGTTCCCATCTGTTTGTCTGAAGTAAACCAGAGTGTGAAATAAAATGGATGTTGGAATGACGTGCAGTTACCGACGAATAGAAATATAAAATAGTAAAACTTGTAAAAAGAAAACGACGACTGTCGGTATTAAAATATCGCCATGTTTTGAGTGATGTGCTCCTTGTCAAGGGTGTGCTACAGACTACCACAGGATTTTAATATATTTTAGTACCGACGCTTGTCGTTTTAGTTTTGCTTATCCCGAGTATGATGTACAAGGAAATGGTTTGCTTTGGAACACAAATTTGGTGTGACTGAGTTCCACCAAATTTCACTTCATAGCGGAAAAATTATTTACAAATTGACCTTTGTTTACTCATTTAAAATTCCATTCTGCTTTCAACCCAGTGTTCTCCAGGACCTGTTTTGACTGGAAGCATTGAGTTTGGGAATGCGCGCCAAGTTGAAATTTGGCCGCCAAGTTAAAATTTTGCCAGCTTGGTAATTCTGCCCTCAACATCAAAGCTGAGAGTGATTTTTGCTAACGTCAAACACAGTTCCATATGCTGTGTGGCAGTAAACAATACAGATATGAACCAATTTTTGTAATAACAGAGGGTAAATTATTGTTAAAAAATCTGAAGAAATTCTTTTTCTAACATAATTTGATGGTGTCAGTTACCTTGCTTTAATGATTGCCAGCAATATTATTATTATTATTAGCCAGCAATATTATTATAATTATTAGCCAGCAATAATATTTTAACTTTAAAATTTTGCACTTAAACCTGTAAATTAACAATTTCATATACGTAATTTAGAGGATTTTGATTTTGATTATACCCCTAACAAACAATTGATTATCCAAGTGGTTATACCCCAAACAACCACATGTATTCCTCCTGCTTGAATTTGCTCTTACTATTTTTGCAGGTGATCCAGAAAGTCATTCCCCAGAGCGTGATGGATCAGAGAACTCTCCATTTCAGCAGAGGCTTATAACATTACAAAAACAGTTAGATATAGAACTCAAGGTAAGATTTACTACAAGTTGATCAAAGCTATCCTTGGCCCGACATAACCATATAGTGTTGCAAGTCCCTCGCTGTTAATCGCTCATAGCACATAAGATACATCAGGGCTCGACATAACGAGCTGCAGGTCGCATTTGCGACCTGAAATTTGGAAATGCGAGCTGAGATTTTTGTCAGCTCGTATCAAGTCGCTAAATGCGACCTGGAATTTTCAACGTATGCGAGCTGAGTTTTTACACTTCTCGGCAGATACCTGGCAAATATAAAGCAACTCTTGTTAATCGGACCGTTATTTAATTGGTTGTTGCCAAATCCAAGTTCAAAAGAACGCCAACAGAGAACAGCCCTCCCGATGACTTGTACATGTAAGCAAGTCGCGTGAACATGGGATATGCAGAATCGATCTTTGACGGTTTCATTGGCTAACACTTTCGACCACTTTTGCACGTTTCCGGATTCGAGCCGGAAAGTTTTGGGGCCACTGCATAACACGTGATAAAATGTCACAAAACGGCGGTGTTTCTACTATTTCTTAAGCGATCAACTTATCAAACTTTGTGGTAGACAAATATGTTTATTTTTTGCGTAAGATGTCCTTATTACATGTACCAAATATCCACGGCAACATCCCTGATATTGCCGGCACTGCGGCACTGATCGGTCCCGTTGTTAGCGTGCAAGCGGTCCCGACAGACAATCGTGACTTACAGATGTGCGTCTTGTTTTTTATTGCACATGACAGCCAAAGTGAAAATGACAACCCTATTAATCGCCAAACGACTGTCACGTCTTTACTTTTAGTTACCAAGAAATCATTTAACCCCTTTACTTGTTTCTGGGGCTATACGTGCGCGAAATATGATTTAACTTTCACACGTTGCTTGCAGCGTAAATAATGGGCGCACCCAGGGGGGATTGGGGGGCTCGAATTGGGCAAAAAGGTTTGCCTCGGTGAAACAAAATGTCCCGCGAGTAAACGAGACAAAAATCCACAAAGTCCACAGGAATTCGGCGCGGAAGCACGATTGGCAGGTCCCGTTTTTTAGTCCTCGTTGATTTTTTCAGTATCAGGTCCGCATATGGAAGAATTCGAGCACCCCCAATATTTTAGGCTGGGTGCGCGCATGTAAAGTGTTTGCCTGCTCCTGCGATTCAAGTGGGGGGGACTCAGGCGTGCGCACCACTTCAAAGCTGCAAATCAAAAAAAAACAAAAAAACAGCTACAGTCCTAAAATGAAACAGTATACCAGCTTGGCTCTGTTAAGCACCCGGGTACGTGCCAGTGGTTTATTTGAAAATGAACTCATAGATTCCCGCCTGTTATAAAAGATCCGATGCTTTACGATATTCCCCGGAACCGATATAACCCAGAACTGATATTTCCTGTGACGATGTTTCCCGAGGTTGATGTTCCCTAAAGCCTATACTCTATGCTCATAGCCAGCTGTTGCAACTAAATGGGTACTAGATGTGAAATTGTCGTCAGCGAATTTTTTATTCTTCTCTTCATACACCGGCCCCTGGCAAGTTTTCGCTCCCGGACCACCGTCGCCGTAAAATGTTCAGACTCCAATAGAAGAAATCTTGTTCCGGCTGAAGCGGGCAATTAAAAACAAAATTATTCCGTGTGGCTAAAAAGGGTACAGTGTAGGTGGTAACGATATCCAGAAAGTCTCCCCTATACGCGATGGAGTTTGTCTCGCAAAATCCTATTATTATATAGTTTCTTAACATTGCAGTCGTTTAATATCTTATTAACGCAAACACTCAGGTTAACGACAATGCTCACGCACAAGCCTACTTCCTACCTTTGAAGTGTTTTGTAATAAGCGGTCACTGATTTACTAAGCGTTCCCCTTCAACCTTTGAGAATTTCCCATTAAGCGCCCACGGTTCAGGCTAGCGCCCATCATAGCGCACTATACAAACGACCGCGCGTGATTTAAAATTGACCCGCAGCCTATATAGTGTGTCACTCTCATTTTACACAACAAATTCAGTTTTCAAAAACATCTTTTCTCAATATGTAAAAACCAAATCCCGGCTTTGTTTCATACCTGCGAAAGAAACTTAACACTAGTGACATGCGTGTCGTTTCGTGACTGACATATTTTCCCCGTACTTGGAAGGTATTGAGGAGCAAACTCGAATTACGCGATGGAATCCTGCATTGAGTCGGGAATTATTTCGAGGCTATTCATTTCATAGAAAACGAATTGTTGAGTACGTAAACAGCATAAGTACCACATTTTTGTTATGGAATTTGCACTGAATTGTTCCCGCGCACCCAAATACGTCATTTGGTTAGAGCAACGTTTCACGTTTTTTTGTCAGATGGTTTTCAAACGTCGAGTTAAGTTGCAAAATTTCGGTTGCGAACATAAAGCGGAGGGAATTTGCACTCCGAGTTAGTTTGGATCTTTAACGACTTTGATAACAGCCAGTAACAAAATCACGGATACTTTTTCAACGGGCATTTTCTCCCTTTTCACATCGCAAACGTAGCTACTCGAATGCACGTGTCAGTTAGGGAGCACTGATTCAACTTTCACGACGGCAACTTGCCTTGCGCTTTAGGGCCTTTCAATGGCGGTCCTGACGAACAGTAATACCGTACCTGCATGAACGAACTCAGTTTTGCGATCTGAAATTTGTCAGTATTTAACGCTGCAGGTAAGAGCATAATCTAAACATTTTCTCGGTGATCTCAAAAATCAATTTTGGAGCGTAAAAATAGCGGGAAATTTTTGCGGCATGGCATTTATAAATGCGAGCTGGACTTTGAAAATGCGACCTGGGATTTTGGCTAGGTCGAAAAATGCGACCTGGCGATTTGAATAGCGTCGAGCCCTGTACATACCATATAGTGTTGCAAGTCCCCCTGCCGTTAATTGCTCATAGTACATAGGATACATATTATAAATGAGGTTACTAGTATGTGGGACCTTATTAACTTGTTAAATTTACGTATTTTCTGAAGGTATAAAGTCTGTAAAATTTAAAAAGAAATGCAAAACCAGTATCAATAATATGTCCCAATTTATTAATAAAATTGTTCAGAATGAAATCTCAAACACGCTGTTGGTTTTTATAATTATTTTGACATGTTTGAGTTGTACAAGATGTACTTCAAATGCAACTTTGTATTCTGAGACTGGTTTGTGTCTGAGTTGCTGACCCATCTTCTGTGATGTCTTCCTGTTTCCTAACAGGTAAGACAAGGTAGTTTGTCTCTTTGTTTCCTAACAGATAAAACAAGGTAGTTTGTCTCTTTGTTTCCTATCAGGTAAAACAAGGTGCTGAGAACATGATCCATATGTACAGCTCTGGCTCAACTAAGGACAAAAAGCTTCTCGGTGAAGCTCAACAGATGTTGGCTGATGCCAAGACTAAGATTGAGATAATTCGTATGCAGATCCTGAAGGCTCAGAACTTGGAGAACGCTGCTGGTTCATTGGATGGTATTGGAGACCACGGTAGGTGAAGTGTTTCAAACGAACACCATATTCACGTGGAGCAGGTTTGCAAAAAATAAGAACTTCCCTTTTTAAGTCACGTNTTATTAACTTGTTAAATTTACGTATTTTCTGAAGGTATAAAGTCTGTAAAATTTGAAAAGAAATGCAAAACCAGTATCAATAATATGTCCCAATTTATTAATAAAATTGTTCAGAATGAAATCTCAAACACGCTGTTGGTTTTTATAATTATTTTGACATGTTTGAGTTGTACAAGATGTACTTCAAATGCAACTTTGTATCCTGAGACTGGTTTGTGTCTGAGTTGCTGACC
This sequence comes from Phoronis australis, assembly GCA_002633005.1. NCBI lineage: Eukaryota > Metazoa > Phoronida > Phoronidae > Phoronis > Phoronis australis. The sequence goes on along the minus strand of NMRA01000356.1, from coordinate 70,810 downwards.
CATCTTCTGTGATGTCTTCCTGTTTCCTAACAGGTAAAACAAGGTAGTTTGTCTCTTTGTTTCCTAACAGATAAAACAAGGTAGTTTGTCTCTTTGTTTCCTAACAGGTAATACAAGGTAGTTTGTCTCTTTGTTTCCTATCAGGTAAAACAAGGTGCTGAGAACATGATCCATATGTACAGCTCTGGCTCAACTAAGGACAAAAAGCTTCTCGGTGAAGCTCAACAGATGTTGGCTGATGCCAAGACTAAGATTGAGATAATTCGTATGCAGATCCTGAAGGCTCAGAACTTGGAGAACGCTGCTGGTTCATTGGATGGTATTGGAGACCACGGTAGGTGAAGTGTTTCAAACGAACACCATATTCACGTGGAGCAGGTTTGCAAAAAATAAGAACTTCCCTTTTTAAGTCACGTGGTTTGTTGAAGATTGTTTTAAACAACTTTGAAAGACATCTTGAGTAAATTGATAGTCATGAAGTAGACTGATACCACCGTATCTCGGATCTATAGGCATTTGATTGGCTGTAGAAATGATGTCTAGTAACTTAGCAGCGATACTTGGTCCTGCCAACTATGGCACAGAGTGGTGCTGTCATCACAGTAATGCTGATTATTTTCAATTGCATGTTGATATCACTGAGCTAATGACAACACATTTATGATGTCACTGTTCACATATACTACGCAATTGCTGGCAGTAAGTGTACAACACTGAATCAACTTCTATCAGGCTAGTCCCATCATGTGACTTTCTTAACAATTACATTGAAACAGTCACAAGCTTGGCTGCATTTTGGCTTGCACTAAGCGTGCTGGAGGCCGGAACGAGGCTGGTCGTGAAATGGCCAATTAAAATGTTCCAGTCTTGTTAAGATTTAGGGTAGGCTGAAAGTAGGCAAGAAGGGGAAAATTTCTCCTCTTTGGAGGGAATCCCTTTTCCCCTAAGTAGAGTGAGAACTATGGATTCCGTAATAACAGAATGATTTGTCCTACTATGCTGAGTATTACTCTGTTTCTAGTCACACCAGAATGACATGTCCTACTATGCTGAGTATTACTCTGGTTCTAGTAACAACAGAATGACATGTCCTACTGTGTTTAGTATTAATCTGATTCTAGTAACAACAGAATGACATGTCCTACTATGCTCAGTATTTCAAACTATGACTATCAAGATAATAACAGTCCAACGTGTCCTTACAGCCACTAAACAGGAACATTCTCCACTCGAGCTGCGCATTGAGGAGCTGCGCCATCACATGTACGTCGAGTCAGCCATGATAGAGGGTGCAAAAAATGCACTTAAACTACTGCAGGGATCCAAGTCACTGGACAAAAAGACTCTACAAGAGGTACACGAGGGAATGTTAGTCACGTGTGCCTCTGTTATTACATGATGATTTAAGGCTTGGCCACTTGCTTCTCAATTTCCTGTATATTGTTAGTTGAAAGAATTAGACAGGTACAGGCAGACCTTGACCAGTTTACCAAAACTGAGGGTTCCTAACATTAGAGTTATGTAGCAATAAAATGTAATTTTTATCATGTTGAAATTACATCCAAACTTTAGTTGGAGGTTGATTTAATGTAACTACGTAGTCACTCAGGGAGGGAAAATTCCAGTTAGTGCCTATACACAAAAGTGTCACAGATTTTGACAAAATTTGACTCGAATTGAGAAAAGAATTGAATTGTAATAAAATCAACATTGAGGTGTATTTTTAACTGCCCCTATTTGCACCGTTATCAACACCTCTTTACTCTAAAGGCTCAGAACGGCTTGACAGAGTCCAGTCACAAATGTGACCTGCTGCGTACCTCCCTGTCCAGACGACTGGCAGAGCTGCAGCCACACAGCACACGAATACAGATCCTGAAGGAGGAGCTGTTGGCAGCTAGCCCCACCTCCTACACGCCCAGGGGTTCGATCAAGGGCAAGGACCAAGACTCTATACTTGCCAAGCCAGCGGCGCTCACTGGAAAGCTGGAAGTCAGGTGAATGGTCATTGCTTGCTAGCATGATAATAAATAACAATTGATGCCCAATTCCCGTGTTCTCACATACATCACATTTGTATAACTACATCCCCCATCAAACAAACATAATTACATTTACAAAGCCTAGATGAAATATCTCCAACTTCAAGTGTAAAGTAACTAACATGATCCAGATTTCAGCGATCAGTAGTCTCTGCTTAGAGGGTAGTGTCCCTATGTAAAATTGGGATCTGTATTCTCTTGTTTCATTTAAAAAGACCATTTAATTCCTCTCTGCAGTAGATGTATTTATCCATCCTTAAAATGTGTGTATTGTACGTGGTCTTTATAGACATAGTTATATTTATGACAAGCTATTCTATCTCCTATTGGTCAGTTTGTTTATAAACACGTTATTGGTGCATGTTGATAGTACTTACAAAGTGGTCACACTTGTCTGTGACATCAGTCCATAGTGTTGCCATGGGTAATATAGTCAACTCGGCTGTCACAGGTTGCTAGGTTGCCAAGATCTGTTAGAGGAGATCCCTGGTCGGAGCCGTAAGGATAGCCTGGGTACATCGAGCCCTGGGGAGAGTCGGAGCTTTATGAAAGGTGCAAAGAGCTTCCATGGTCGCAGTAGTAACAAAATGTACAGCATCAAAGGAGAGGACCTCACCAGTGAGTGTACAAGGGGAGGGAGTGTAGTGGTCGTTGGGAACAAATACTGAGATTTGCAGAAATGAACAAATGGGCTCACCAATGAATGTACAGGTTCGGAAGGGTCTGTTTAAGTGAAAGGTACATATGCCTAGTTTTGTGAAAATGAAATGTGCCCTCACCAGTGTTTGAGAGATTATTGAGTTTAAAGGGACAATTTCTGTTGAGATGACTAAATTGGTCTTGCTCTACAGTGACAGTTCAAAGGGAGGGAGTGTTCAAGTGTGTGTACAGGGGAAGTAATGCAGATTGAGTGCAGTGTTCAGGTGTATGTACAGGGGAAGTAATGCAGATTGAGTGCAGTGTTCAAGTGTGTGTACAGGGGAAGTAATGCAGATTGAGTGCAGTGTTCAAGTGTGTGTACAGGGGAAGAGGGAGTGCAGTGTTCAAGTGTGTGTACAGGGGAGAGCAATATACAGAGGCTAACTACGGTAGCCACAGTTTTTCAATTTTCTGACATAAAAGGCGATATGCAATTTTCTCCACTGGTTTTATGAAGATTTTACCATACACAACTTAACATTGTTGGCTTACCTTTTTGTAGCAGAAGATTCATTTGACCCAAAATTAAATGACAAAATAACTGTGATTAGGTGGTGATTTAAAATGAGGGTGGCCTCTGCAGTGATAGCACTGCTTTCCAAGAGGGCCCTCAAAGGTGCACGCATTCAGCAGCTACTTGCCGTCATTGGTAATACTGAATGACTTGTATTTGTTTTGTTCTTATCTTATTTGCCATTAACAAGTCGACTTTTCCTTTGCAGACGAAATCTCAGCACTAATAAAAGTAGACAACAGTTTAGCTGGCCAGACACCTTACAAGACATGCAGTCAACAGTGCTGGGATCATAGAATGACAGTAGACTTAGATCGGGTGAGTTGTCACTTTGGTACCATGTAAGTTTACACAATCTTTGTCATGCTATGTAATTATTCATTCAATGCAAATTTGATAGTGGAGCAACTCTTAATTCTTCCAGTGCCTCCAGATGTCGGCTTGTGTAGGGACAGCTATTAAAAGAACATTGCAAGACCAGATCCAATTTTGTTGTTTTGGTGTAACGTTATAGTTAGAGCAACGTCCAACTTTGTCCACCTCTGGAATATGATATATCTGAAAAAAATAAATGTTACGGAATAACCTAAAATATTCTTCATGTCTTCCACTTTGTTTTACATTGACTCCCAATCTGAGCAGGCTGACTACTGTAGTGCTACTGTCTGCAGGCTGACTACTGTAGTGCTACTGTCTGTGGGCTGACTACTGTAGTGCTACTGTCTGTAGACTGACTACTGTACTGTAGTGCTACTGTCTGCAGTCTGACTACTGTAGTGCTACTGTCTGCAGACTGACTACTGTAGTGCTACTGTCTGTAGGCTGACTACTGTAGTGCTACTGTCTGTTCTTAAAGTAGGTGTGTTTTATGTTAACTCATCGCTTTCTGTTGTAGGCACGAGAAATCGAGATCACCATCTACTGGAGGGACTGGCGCCAGATGTGTGCAGTCAAGTTTCTACGACTGGAAGACTTCCTCGATAACCAGCGACATGGCATGCCTATACACCTGGAACCTCAGGGGATCCTCTTTGCAGAGGTATGTAGGGGGTGGTGGATGGGTTGGTTGAGGGATGTTGCACAAATTCAATCATTATGATGTAAATTTTAATTTTGGGGCTAGGGAAAGTATGAGGGTACATTGGTGTAGTATATTCGGCTCTAAAGTCAAAAGATAATGAAATATGGTTGTTTGGGCATACAGAAGGATTGTGTTTGAGACATTCCGCTTAGGGGGTGGCGTATTGTACAAAAGTTTTGTTACATGCTCGGCCATTACTGTTGAACAAGTTAGCTTTCTAATTTCTGATTTGTTCTTTTCTGTCACTTAGCCCTGCTACTTGGTACCATTAACAAGTGTAATCCAGTTGGAGTATTGTCACTTAGCCCTGCTACTTGGTACCATTAACAAGTGTAATCCAGTTGGAGTATTGTCACTTAGCCCTGCTACTTGGTACCATTAACAAGTGTAATCCAGTTGGAGTATTGTCAGGAGCAGTGCTGGGTCTACTCAGGGATCAGGTTTTAAATTAAATCCCCCTCTCCTGAGACATATCCCCCAAAAAGCTAGCCTAAGTAAAGTTGTTACTGTTAAATATGTAGGTACACCTCCGTGTACTGTAAGCACACCTCCGTGTACTGTAAGCACACCTCCGTGTACTATAGGTACACCTCCGTGTACTGTAAGCACACCTCCGTGTACTATAGGTACACCTCAGTGTACTGTAAGCACACCTCTGTGTACTATAGGTACACCTCCGTGTACTGTAAGCACACCTCTGTGTACTATAGGTACACCTCCGTGTACTGTAAGCACACCTCCGTGTACTATAGGTACACCTCCGTGTACTGTAAGCACACCTC
>NMRA01000356.1:40781-64490 GCA_002633005.1 Phoronis australis | reverse complement strand
GTGTACTGTAAGCACACCTCTGTGTACTGTAAGCACACCTCTGTGTACTGTAAGCACACCTCCGTGTACTGTAAGCACACCTCAGTGTACTGATAGTCCAACCACTGAATTGTTTGTTTACTCGATTGGTGTGATTTGTTTATTATTTATTATTTATGGTACTCATCATTTGGTCATTATTACAGATTACATTTTTAAATCCAACAATATCAAGGAAGCCAAAACTTCAACGACAAAGAAAAATATTCGCAAGACAAAAGGGTATGACCTTCACCTTTGTAATGAAGTAGCTTTATTTGTTGTACTTCTTTGTGATTAGGACACTTGTCTGTGTCATGTATATACACAAAACGTACCGAGAGTGGCGTACGTGAAGTAATATCCCACGAGACATTATTCCGTGTATCGACCGAGACCAAAATCCCATGCGCTTCGAATACCTAAGTTTCTTACATTTTTCGGCAGATTCTTTAAATACTTCATCCAGACTGTTAACATGGCGGATCACATGCTATATGTATGTACTTGCGCGTTAGGTTGCAAGTTTTCTCTTGAAAAAGAAACAGTTTTAAAAGTAAAGATTTATTTCTTGAAAAGAAGTAGCAAAGATGAAAACAACGGCAACTGAGCAGTGAACTTGTAACATCTCCTGGAAATAGTTAAAAAACAACAATTTTTGATGTTTTAATTTCCTAGGAATCGGCGCCCGAGTTGCAGATGATATAGTATTCAGCAATTGAAAACTGAGAGAAAGTGTCTCATAATTAACAGTTTTGTTCCAGATTTTATGTTTAGGGCCTGGTTGTATCTCGAGTGTTAGTTACACTGCTGCAACTGTATTACTTTAAACTATATTCAGAAAGTTTGATGATCGAACCGGCTGAAGACGTCTAGTCAACATTGACCTACCTTTTGAACTTTCCATGTCAGAGGTCACTGTTGATGTAGTGGGAGAACTGAATACACTTTTACATGGCCGTATTTCTCTCAACAGATTCAACGCGCGTGCGATAAATTTGACTCTTCACTTCATTTTTGTTCATGCATTATTTTAGAAGTAGTCATCACACTATCGGCTGCTGGAGACATTGTATAGTTTGACTTGTTAGACAAGTCTGCATTGCTTAAGCCATGTGCAGTTTCTATCTTAAGTTGATATTTTTACGGACAAGACCTTGGTGCTTATGTTAAGTATTTGTTAAGTATTTGTTTGTGGATCAAAAGTCAAGTCCAAATACTCTCATTAACGGTCATTTTTCATGTTGATGTATAACATGCAAAATGTTTGACTTATTTTGAATTTTAGCAATTGTTGATAGTGTTTCAGTAAGTGTGAATAAAGATTATACTCTGCTTCCCGCAATGCACTGCTTAGGAAACCCTTACTGAACTTATTTGTTGGTTCCTGAGTTGGGTTAATTCGTTATCCAATCCACGGTTTGTGAATAATTATGTGTCTGTCAGTGTATTTGTCATCAAAGTTACGGGAGACAGATTTGGAAGAAATTCTTCACATATTTAAGTGCCCACATGTTAATATGTGGGTGCATATTGCCGTCATCTTTGTGCATCTGTCATCTGGCGTCCATCATCTGTACCTGTATCTCCTAAACCCCTCACATGATCTTAATGAGATTTGGCAGATGTGTTCCTATGATGCAGCTGATGGATGTCGAATCAAACTCCCTTAGTGCCCCTGCTGTCAATTTAATTGTTCATGGTTTCCTCTATCTTTTTGGAATTCTTGGGTCGATTTTCATGAAATTGGTCTAATATGTCTCTGTTAAGGAGTGGATGACATCTTTCCGTTTTCGGGTAGCTTTGACGAATCTGCGCCACCTAGTGAGCATTTTATAAATTTTTTGCAGGTGTGTTCTTAATCAGGAGACTGTGGCTGACATTGATATTTGGACGGGTTTCACTACTTAGGCACCCCCTAGTGGAGAATTTTTTCTGTGTTGCTGTGTCTCCTTAACCCTTTGAAAGAATAGTGATATTTGTCAGATGTGCTTCTATGGAGCTCAACAGATGATGATGAGTTTCAGACCCCAAGTGGTGATTTAATTTTTTCGTTTTTGTATATACGGTGTTCCTGGATGGATTTTCATGAAATTCGGCAACTGGGTTTTTAATAAGGAGGCAATGATGCTATTTTGTTTCAGATGGATATACGCCACCTTGTGACCACTTTAGTTAGTTTTCTGTCCGTTTTCTGACATCAGCCTTTGTATCTACCATATGGTTGGAAGGATCATTATTAAAATTTACAGATGTGTTCTTGATTTGAAGGCCATAACTGATGCTGCCATTCAAACAGGTCCGTCTCTGCATCATTCCCTAGCAGCCATTTTGGTTTTTACGTCTGCGAAAGAGTCTCTTTAACCCTTTAAAGGAGTGGATCTTGCACACTAATTCCTTAATTTCTGTGATTGCTTGGTCACAGTAGTTAGATGATGTGATACAACATAAAGTGACGATGTGATACAACATTAAGTGACGATGTGATACAACATAAAGTGATGATGTGATACAACATAAAGTGACGATATGATACAACATTAAGTGACGATGTGGTGCAACATAAAGTGATGATGTGATTATGAAGTAGGTTGAAAATTGACAAATGTTTTTATAAACAAGTTTGTGTTGAAAATGATCCACCGTAAATCAGTGAACCGTGTCCAGTAAGTATTGTGATGTGTTGAGGAATAACACTGCACAATGTGCATGAAATTCAACATTATTTTATATTAAGGAGATGACAACGCCTTCTCATTTTCTGACAGATTTGATGTTTTCTGCACCACCTGGTGGCCATTTAATAATTTTCTGCACATGTTTTTGATATCTTCCTCTCTATCTGCCACACCACTCTAAAGATCATTATGAAAATTGACAGTTGTGCTCCTGACTATTCTGGCGCCCCCTAGGACAGTTTTGCTTTTTTTGCATCAACAGCTATATCTCCTTAACCCTTTGAAAGATCTTAGCGAAATGTGGCAGATGGGCTCCAGTAGAGATGGCAACACCTCTGACGATGAGTTTTGGACCAATCTGACTATAGTTGTTCCCCCTAGTGTCAATTGTTTTTTTTTACTTTTGCTTCAGTCTATATCTTAGGAGCTCCTTGGCTTATTTTTCATGAAATTTGGAACAAATAGTTGGGTATTAGAGAGGTGACACCACGTTCTCAGTTCTGATGGGTTTTGACGTGCTATCTAATGGCCATTTTTATGACAGTAAAAACACTCATAGAAGCAAACCGTTTGGGATGCCATTTGCGATGTTGTCGGTACATTTCAATGCTCTGCAGTGCCCTTGTTTGAACTAACATTATTTGGCGTAACAGTTATAAACAACTTTGCCTTGTAAAGAAGTTTAAGCAAAAGTCACGTGTGCATTAATGTAACTATGAACAGGAATTTCCCAATTTTCATTGTGAGTTACCTCGTTAAAAGGTGATGTGTGCCAGTTTAAAGAATTGTCTTTGCACCACAGCTCACCGTGTCATAACTCTTCTGCATTTGATTCTAAGCACTTGTTCCGCTGATGTGTTCTATTGTACGATGAATTTTGCGTAATTTTACAAATGTTTCTATTTGTTCAGTATTGGTGACCAATAACTTAGTTCTTTCTACCCATTTGTTTAGGTAAAAACTTTTTACGGCCACAGCAAATGAACATCAATGTTGCCACCTGGGGTCGACTTATGAAGCGTGCCATGCCGCAGAACTGTTCAGATACAGACACATTTAGTCCCCAGATTACCTCCCCTGGTAGGTACCGTAACATGGTCGGAATACGTTGGTTGTACTGTAATGAAGGTAGATCCAAAAGTTGTTGACTGCTCCAATGATGCTAATATGATAGTTTATTTGGAGGGCTGATGTTTTGCAAGGCTTGGAATTTGCCGCGGAAATGCGGATTTCCGCTTTTTTCTTTTATTCCATCCGTGTATTTTCGTTATATTTCCACAGAAAAAAATCTGATTTGCCATAAAATTATCGCGGCAAATTGGTTTCTCACCGCGGAGTTGCCGATGACTCGAAAAGCGGAAACTGCTCTTTATGTTTCGAAGGAACGAAAATTACACTTGCGGATCACAGGCGCTTGAATTTCCCGATGACTCGTAACCATATATAAGAAACATGTTTTCTTAGTAATGAGTGGCATCAGCAGCAATCGAACAAATAAATTCAAGCGCCTGTGTCTGGGATAGCGTGGTTCATCAATGGCGTCTTCATTTGGTATAAAGTCGCGGTGACAAATAGTGCGATTCTGCGGTCAAAAATGCGTGGAGCGTAGAGTAAGCAGAATATTTTGTGGAAAAGTGGATAAAAGAAACGACCAATGTCTTCACAAACAATATAAGACAAGGTTTGTGCACTGTAAACTTTGAGAGAGGAACAATAACGGAGTGCTTGGCCGAGTCGCCTTGGACTAAGTTGGAATTGGAGGACTGACTGAAAACGATGAAACGCTAGAAATAACTATGCTTCCTGAAATGAAATTCAACTGTAACTGGTTATTCGTTGGATTGGAATCGTGAGATGTGAGTGATGTATGAATTTCTTTTGTTTGATCCCACATGCACCCCTGTTGCCGTTGGCTGCTAGGTCTGACCGTCTTGAATGCGATTTTTTACGTGCCGCCGAAACGGGATACAAAGTGCTATTTTCGTTATTGCAAATGTGTTTCAAATTTATTTATTTTGACATTCGAGAGAAGTGATCACATGACGTTCTGAATGATCTGATTGGTCTAAGCCATTGTTTACAAATTCCGCCAGCCTATTTTCAGTGTTGAATTTCAGAATTGAAAATAATTTTATAGGTCTTCCTGCAGCAAGTCAAGAATACGCTCCTGCCAGTCATACTGCAAATTTTTCATCATTATTTTTGTTTTTTAATTTTAAAAAATATCTTTTGTTGCATCTAATTACCTTCATTGTTGTTGCTGAAATAGATGTCAGGTACTGCTTAAGATGAGTGTGTTTTGCCAACATGACACAGTAAGAGGGCATCTTGTGAGAATAACGTTTACTTCCGATCTGTTGAGGTATGGTTTAGAGTGAAATGTGTAGTAAGGGCCGTAAAAATTTCCTCCTTGTTTGTCATGGGTCATTCCAAGCCCTGGTTTTGGCCATTACTAATTTTGAGAACTGTTGACAAAGCCTTGTAGCAGTAAGAATTGCTCCCAGGTGAGAATTTGTCAACTAATGAAGAAGGTCTGTAGAAAAAAATTAAAATCAAAGTTTGAGCACATTTTATACAAAAGTTGTTTTGGAGGTCCAATTCATTTGGGTTACTCATTGTTTCAGTTACCACCTGTGTTCATTGTGTTTACATTGTTTGCAGGTATTATGTCAGCTGACCGAGGTCCTCCAGTCACAAAGCTAAACTTTGAGCAGCCTTCAACACCCCCACAGCCACCCCCCAGGAGTAGTCGGAAACAGAAAGGTCCCGCCCCTCAACCTCCCAAGTCGAGCGAAATAAGGGTAATTGTAGTAGGAATTTTATAGCTGCTGAATAGGAATATTATACTTCATCTGTCATTAACAATGTCCATGTTTTATACCTGCTGAATAGGAATATTATACTTCATCTGTCATTAACAATGTTCATATTTTATACCTGCTGAATAGGAATAATATACTTCATCTGTCATTAACAATGTTCATGTTTTATACCTGCTGAATAGGAATATTATACTTCATCTGTCATTAACAATGTTCATGTTTTATACCTGCTGAATAGGAATATTATACTTCATCTGTCATTAACAATGTTCATGTTCTCACTACTGACATGTTATTGATATAAATGGAAATCGTTCTCTGCATCTCCTTTAACACATCACATTTCATAGTTGTGTAGTTAATAGCTTGGTCCTCACTCAAGGTAAAATGACTGCGTGGAAAAGATGATTTAACTGTTGAATCACGTGGAAAATCACATCCACGACTTAAAAAATGTCAGCATTCCGTTGATGAGACAACCTGGTTGTCAGCTTTCCTATTGAAAGCTAGAGAAAGAATTCGGGGATAGGGTACATGCGGTAAAAGACAAATATAATCAGACAAAATATCATTTTTGCATCATGGTGGCTAATTCTGTTGACAACAAAAATTACTGGTACTAACTATTGGGGTGGCAAAATTATTCTAATTAGAGAATGGTTTAGCCATGTTGATAACTTTCCCACTAATTCATTCTCAGTGATAAGAGTAGACTAGATCTCTTGATGCTAATTCAGTTCCCACCATGGCATCATAACAGGGAATTACGGTAATTTTGTCTGAATATTTTTGGCATGTACTGTGAAAGTATGTATATGTCCGCTTATACCACTTGAGCTGGTTTTAAGGAATGTTCTCGGAGAAAAATATTATGCTCAAATGAAATGCTTCAACTGCGGATAAGCATTTCTTAAGGAGAGTTTGATAGTTTAAAGCCACATTCTGAGATGGGTCAAATCAATATATTCACTTCTTTTGTCTAGAATACATTAACATTGTTGTGGTTTGTATGCGTCATCATTCCAGTTTTTTATTCAAATTTTCCAGTGCAAATAATGAGAATTTTATAAAATGTTATTTCACGACATCTACTCACTGTTGTTGGTGAAAATAATCTTGATTTTCACTTTGGGTAGAAAATCAACAAAATATAGTACAGTTGCAGTTGTCAGCCATAATGGGTGTTGTACACGTGAACACTTGGTGTTGTACATGCACTTTGTGTTGTACACGTGAACACTTGGTGTTGTACACGTGAACACTTTGTGTTGTACACGTGAACACTTGGTGTAGAGTTAATAGCTATGGATGATCACTGCATGATCCATTTGACAACCATGCCTAAGTACCATCGTACAAGCGGTCTTTAAAAACCTCTTTTTAAGACAAAACAAACTTTAATGAGGCTTTTAACTCCACTGCTATGAGTGGCTTTGTACTTGTGGGACACTGTAGTGTGTTTTTGTGCGAACACTGACTCTTGCCTGTGGTTACTGTCTCTCAGCAGGACTACCCTGGTTGGTCAGAGTCCGATCTCAGGCAGCTTCAAGAGGTAGTTGATTTAGCCTGCATTCTCTTTAGTAACTCAGTGTTCTCCGCTGCTAATAGATGGCATGGCTGTTGATTGCATTTTGTTTACAAGCATTTAAGACTAACTTTAATATGGGTTGGTCTCTCGCATACAAGCATCAAAGATGCAGAAACATAACTTTCCAGTAAATAAGAAGATGCAAGTTAACTAGGTCTCAAATCATTTGTCCTGCAGTAAGCACCATAATTAATGAGACAAAGTGATTCATTATCCCTTCCATCATGTGTGAGTGAATGCGATATTGACCATCAAAGTAGCTGGAATGATAGGTCTGTTGCTATGGAGAAACAAAATTTAATCTGGTTGTTGTGGCATTAACTGGGTACTGTGTACAATGCACAAATACATCAAGTGTAACCCTGAGCCCACACATGGTGTGACCTTCAGCCCACACATGGTGTGACCTTCAGTTCACACATGGTGTGACCTTCAGTTCACACATGGTGTGACCTTCAGTTCACACATGGTGTGACCTTCAGTTCACACATTTTGTGACCCTCAGTCCACACAACTGTGTCATGATCTTACTATCTTTGGAAAGTAAAGAGGGTGTCCTTTCCTCAGTAGCGCCATCTGGTGGATACAGACTATCCAGTTGTGTAGAATTTTTCTAATTACTTGGCGAAAATTTCGCAAAGTATGTTGCTCTTCCATCAAATTTTTTTTGTTTGTTCGCACGATACAGGTTGCAATTTTCGTCCGATCATCACGAAATTTACACATAACACATAGTTCCGGAAGTACTGGAAGCCTATTGTTTTTCGTCAAAGTCGGATCCAAGATGGTGGCTGTGGCGGCCATTTTGTTTTCATTTTAAGATTCAAAGGCTTCTGGAGGCTACAATTTTTTATGTACAGGTTTGAAACTCTGCACAATTAATGGACCGGATATGCAGTACATGTGTACCGGAAATTGTTTACTTCCGGTTAAAGATGGCGGAAATATTGGCATTCGCGCATGCGCACCTCGATTTAGGGAAAAAAAATGTTTTCTCCTGTAGAGGGCGCAATATAGGGCCAATTCTTTTGAATTTTTGCAGTTATTAGTTTTTTATGACTTGCTATTATACAAAGCCAAAAAACCGGAAGTTGCTTTCAAGATGGCGGTTCTGGCGCATGTTGACCTATTTTCAGTCGTGCTGAGGTGCCACCTAAACGGGAGAAGAAATTGACGTGAATTTTTGTATGTGGATTCTCCAAGGTATACTCTTTCAAATGAAGTGTAACAATTTTTTTCTCAGACTTAACGTTTTAGAGTTATTCGACTTTAAATTTCTTAAGAAAACGCAAAATTTCATTTTTTTCGAAAAAAATTCCGGAATTGTGTGATATTATCACTTTAGATAGAGTTTTGAACGGGCTTTCAGAAGATGTTTTCCATTTTTTTTGCTAAGAGGTCTACTTTTCAAGTTATTTGAGATTTTCTGATAACGCTGTTCCTTTGTTGAGCGCTTTTGCTGCATTGATGTTGGTTTAGCTTCTATTGAACTAGAGTGTAGCCTATTTCTTATTGATTTATGACATCTAAGTTCGTCATATGAATGTTGCGATGTTGTTCATCAGCTCCACCACCATCATCATATATGTCATCTTCGTCATCATCTCCGACGTCGTCTTTTCTTCAGTTAATTTCNCTTCCGGTTAAAGATGGCGGAAATATTGGCATTCGCGCATGTGCACCTCGATTTAGGGAAAAAAAAAACGTTTTCTCCTGTAGAGGGCGCAATATAGGGCCAATTCTTTTGCATTTTTGCAGTTATTAGTTTTTTATGACTTGCTATTATACAAAGCCAAAAAAACGGAAGTTGCTTTCAAGATGGCGGTTCTGGCGCATGTTGACCTATTTTCAGTCGTGCTGAGGTGCCACCTAAACGGGAGAAGAAATTGACGTGAATTTTTGTATGTGGATTCTCCAAGGTATACTCTTTCAAATGAAGTGCAACAATTTTTTTCTCAGACTTAACGTTTTAGAGTTATTCGACTTTAAATTTCTTAAGAAAACGCAAAATTTCATTTTTTTCGAAAAAAATTCCGGAATTGTGTGATATTATCACTTTAGATAGAGTTTTGAACGGGCTTTCAGAAGATGTTTTCCATTTTTTTTGCTAAGAGGTCTACTTTTCAAGTTATTTGAGATTTTCTGATAACGCTGTTCCTTTGTTGAGCGCTTTTGCTGCATTGATGTTGGTTTAGCTTCTATTGAACTAGAGTGTAGCCTATTTCTTATTGATTTATGACATCTAAGTTCGTCATATGAATGTTGCGATGTTGTTCATCAGCTCCACCACCATCATCATATATGTCATCTTCGTCATCATCTCCGACGTCGTCTTTTCTTCAGTTAATTTCGCCAAGTGTCGCTCAAGACTTAGTGATTTCTGACATCTACGTTCGTCATATGAATGATATCATAACTTGCATTGTCCATCATCGCCACCATCGTCGTCATAGCTGTCATATTCATCATCTTCTCTGTCGTCGTCTTTTCTGGTCATCTCTAACGTGTTTTTTTGGTTAATTTCGCCAAGTGTCGCTCCTCGGAGCGCTTTCATTTGAAACTTACACTTAACAATAACTTTACGCTGCAGAGACTGTCAATAACCTGCACAGTTCTAGTTCAAAGGTTGAGATTTTGTGCTGTTGGATATCTAGTGGTCATTGTCTTTCACCAACTGTTGGTGTTTGAAGAACACTGAGTTACGGTGTTACAGTTTTAGTCTTGACGTGCCTTTAGCCTCAGTCCTTTAGTCTAGACGTGCCTTTAGCCTCACTACTTTAGTGTAGATGTGCCTTTAGCTTCACTACTTTAGTGTAGACGTGCCTTTAGCTTCACTACTTTAGTCTAGACGTGCCTTTAGCTTCACTACTTTAGTGTAGACGTGCCTTTAGCCTCACTGCTTTAATCTAGACTTGCCTTTAGTACAGTTGACTGTCACTCTATTGATTAGTCTGCAGTGCTCTTGTCTGAGCTTGATTTTCATTTGCTTTTTAATTGTTCACTGTGATGCCTCTATTAGCACTTGTACTGTGCAGTGATCACAGAAGCAATGTTTCGAACTTCAGAGATAGCAGCCCAGCTAATAGCTGAAATTATTACTTATTTTGGACGACTCACAGGCACATCTCGGAAAAAAGCGGAATGTGCCCAATTCTGTTTCATTAAGAGCCTTTATGCAGCTGTTGTCAGAAAAAGGTTTGTGAATTTCAATGAAATTTGTTTGGCTTCATAGAAGTTATGCCCAAAATTAAGAAGGAACTTTGAGGAAAAATAATGATTCCAAATTATTTTGAAAGTTAGCCAGCAGAAATTTTGCTGATGTTTGACCAAATGAAATATCACCAACTTGACTTGAATATCACTGTAGTTATTTTTGACTTCATTATTACTCAGGTTGTCCAAATTGATATTGTGTGTACTCTCCTAATATCTTGGCTATTGTGTTGGTGGACAGTGCCTGCTGAAACCTATTCAGAAGTTTTACTCTGCCCCTGATGAAAATGCAACACTAGTTTAAGATGTTGCTCGTGACTTTTCTCACCTCTGCTTTGCCTTCGTACTAGTGTGAAAGGGCATTCAGTGACTCTAAATAATAGGAGGCCTTGCTTTATTTAACAACAGCTGCCAACTTGTTTTGGTATTTCTTCATTTGCTCTTGGTACAAACATGGAGTGTGACGAGAGGAGGAAGGTAAAGTGAATCTAGTCATGTGACCAGCTGTTGAGTTGTTGCAAACTTCATTTGTCATGTAGACTACCAAAGGTATCATTGTGATAAGTCATGTGACCCGCTGTTATTACTTGTTGACTTGTTGCAAACTTGGTTCATCCAGTTTGTCATGTAGATTACCAAAGGTATCATTGTGATAAGTCATGCATATGACATTAACAGGCACTATTTATTTTCAGTCCCTAGAATTTAGGAATGTTTACCTTATTCGTTATATTCAATTGTATTATTCAAGGCACCGTGTGTTTAATCCAGTTATCATGGGGGGTAATACAGTTTTTTACGTTAGTCTCATCTCGAGACAGGTGCATTATCAGGGTTAAGCATCGACACAAGAATGGAACCTGTGTATCATCAGCATTAACAGCACAGCAGGCGTGCTGACAGGAACTCAATGTTCACAGTCACATTAACAGCACCGCAGGCGTGCTGACAGGAACTCAATGTTCACAGACACATTAACAGCACCGCAGGTGTGCTGACAGGAACGCAATGTTCACTGTCACATTAACAGCACCGCAGGTGTGCTGACAGGAACGCAATGTTCACAGTCACAATAACAGCACCGCAGGCGTGCTGACAGGAACTCAGTGTTCACAGTCATATTAACAGCACCGCAGGCGTGGTGACAAGAAGTCATTGTCCACAGTCTCATTAACATTGCTTACATCATAAATTATAGGCAACAGATTTGCAACTCCAACATTTTCTTGCGTGATATCCTAGAGGAAGTGCCAGCCTTTAAACATAACAAAATCAGCTTCCGGTTTATAGTGTATTGTGACGGGAAATTCTATTCTACCAACCAGTACAATGAAATAAAAATAAATTTGACATTGAAACAGCGTTGAAAGTCTTCCAATAGTAGAACTCTTGGTATGGTGGGTACTTTTGGCATTGTTACCTGTCCACATAACAGCCGACTATGATTAGCAGACAACATACTTGCCGGAAGTAAAATGTGCTATGTCTGCCAGGTGTCGCTAGTGATAGTTATTTTGTATTGATACGCAATCAAGGTGCTTCACAGTAGGAATTGAGAGGTGTGTTTTGTGTCGAAGTCATTGCATTCTATGTGTACTGTTATAAATTACTGGGTAGAAGTTCATTTTTGAAAGTGCGGGATTCTTGTTTATCAGGTGTAATCTGTAATATGCTGGTTTGCCTGCAGTTGCTTGTCAGTTTGACTTGTGCACTATAGCTTGGCAATGGCATGCAACATGGGAATGTCTGAAATATTTGTTTTAGATTAATAAGTGTTAGTATTTGAGTCAAGAAATTGTTCTTCAGTTGTGTTCTCAGTGAACTAATAAATGTTTAAACATGATGCTCCTTGGTTCAGTGTAGTTTGCATCTTGAGGTATGACTTGTAGATTATGATAACAATACATACATGTGTCGCACTCGAAACATCTGGGACGATCCATTAATGGTGTGAATGGAATGTCGTTTTGGATAGAGCATGTCTTAAAGAAAATTTGCTGCTACAAATTTGATTACTTTTCGCACTGTAAATTCAACATATTTTATACTTTGGACTTATAAAGCAAAATTTGTGGAAAGAAATCTTTCATCACTTTACCCACTTTCTCACACCAGGAGGCGCTCTCATCGTTTGACTTTCTTCCTGATGAAGTGGTGGTCACAACTCAGAGTGTTGAGCCCATCGACGTGGACACCATGGAACGGGTGCCCCCTCAACAGCCCACACCGCCCCCTGTTGTCAACATGCCTCTGGAGATCCCTATCGAGGATGACAGGTCAGTGTATATTTGCCATGTTTGACTTTCACAAATCTTTTTTTTCTGACAATTGATCCGTCCAACATGAATGAAAGCGAGCATAACGAAACATTTGCTGAGTTTAGCTCTAGTGCTTTGCAATTTCACATGTTGCTGCGAACCAAGATATTTGTCTCATTACTGTGTAAATCAGTGGAGAAATATAGTTGAAGTGGCTTTTAGCATATGCTCCATCCAAGAAGCAAATTTTTGATTTGCGCCACTGACTACTAATAACTGTAAACTTTAACTTTTTCCCTTCTCAGTAAGTGATTTCTGAGTTTGCAGACAACTGACAGTTCGTTATTCATACTAGTCGAGATTTGAAGCCCATGTGACAAAGTGCTCAGTCTCTCCAAGTGACAAGTCAATATGTGAAGCCCAGTCTCCTCCGTGACATGTCAATATATGAAGCTCAGTCTTCCCATGTGACAAGTCAGTATGAATCCCAGTCTCCCCTGTGACTAGTCAACATGTGAATGCCAGTCTCTGCCTGTGACATGTCAACATGTGAGCCCAGTCTCCCCTGTGACGTGTCAACATGTGAATGCCACTCTCTGCCTGTGACATGTCAACATGTAAAGCGCAGTCTCCCCTGTGACATGTCAACATGTGAATCCCAGTCTCCCCTGTGACATGTCAACATGTGAAGCCCAGTCTCTCCTGTGACATGTCAACATGTGAATCCCAATCTCCCCTGTGACGTGTCAACATGTGAAGCGCAGTCTCTCCTGTGACATGTCAACATGTGAAGCGCAGTCTCTCCTGTGACATGTCAACATGTGAAGCGCAGTCTCTCCTGTGACATGTCAACATGTGAAGCCCAGTCTCCCATGTGACATGTCAACATGTGAAGCGCAGTCTCTCCTGTGACATGTCAACATGTGAATCCCAGTCTCCCCTGTGACATGTCAACGTGTGAAGCGCAGTCTCTCCTGTGACATGTCAACATGTGAAGCCCAGTCTCCCCTGTGATGTGTCAACATGTGAATGCCACTCTCTGCCTGTGACATGTCAACATGTGAAGCGCAGTCTCCCCTGTGACATGTCAACATGTGAAGCGCAGTCTCCCCTGTGACGTGTCAACATGTGAATGCCACTCTCTGCCTGTGACATGTCAACATGAGAAACGCAGTCTCTCCTGTGACATGTCAACATGTGAGGCCCAGTCTCCCCTGTGACGTGTCAACATGTGAAGCCCATTCTCCTCATGTGGCATGTTAACATTTGAAGCCCAGTTTCCCCATGTAACATGTCAACATGTTAAGCCCAGTCTCCCCATGTGACATGCCAACATGTGAAGCTCCACCTGGTGCAATAATGAACTGTCCCAATCCTGAAGTTGTGAATTTGACTAAAAAGAATTTTAGGTCTATCATAAATCCGCGTAGATCTAAATCAAAACTTGTTTTTATGATGGATGGTGTGTTTATAGCCTCTTTAAAGCTATTTGTTGTCTTGGAAATGCTAAAGAGATAGGTTTATTCCTTCACAGTCTGCACTACAAGTTTAAGGTGAATATTTCACATTAAGACAAGTTTATTGTTTATTGATGTAAGCGGCATCGCCCGTTTCAGGCCGCCTTCTGCGGACGTATCCATCTTCTGGCAAGTATAGTGTGTTTTACTTGTGCATTGTGTTCCACAGATACACTCAACAGTTATTTTGATTTGGGGCCATGTGTAGTCTATAGACTATCACTGGTAACAGCCCTGCTAATGCCGTAGACTGTAGAGGGCAGTTGTGTTGTGTTATGACTGGCTCACTGGTTCCAGTTTACGAGTTGCTTGAATTCTAGATGTGGTTAAGCTTGGTGTGGTCACGTTGTGGAATCAGACGAACCTTGGAGAATAGCATTGACATATTACCATGTCATGAAATAACACTGCGCTGTTCACTTAGGACAGTGTTTATTGTTACCAAGGTTGTCTTTCATTGAAACTGACAATTCGCTTGGTTGATTATTTGCAGAATTTCTGATGTGAAATTGTCATATAATTAACAGTCTTGTCTGCTAACTTCCTTTCATGATTTCCAGCTTGACTAAAACTAAAACTAAAAGTAAACCAGACTATCATTTAAAATCATTTAAATTGCAACTCAGTGACTGGTAACTGACTATAGTCCATCTTTTGATTGCACTCACTTGTTACTGTTAGATAACATTTTCATGACCTTTTATACCCAATAACCTTTGACCTTAGCCTCTTCATTGGCCAACAGTTGAGCTCATTTGCATTTTGAAAAACCAGCAAAATGGCAAAAACACTACATTGCACATTGAAGCGACCAGGAAAATCAAAAAAAAGCTATTTTTTGCTTTTGGCCTTTCACATGGAAAAGTTATTTTAAAGGTCCTGTTTTGTGACAGAGTAGCTGATGCAAAGTGAATAATTCCATTAGAAATGAAAGCCAGTTATGAGCCATCTGCAAGGCTTGGAATTTTCAGCGGAAACACGGATTTTCGCTTTTTTCTCTTATTCCCTCTGCGCAGTGTTGTCATATTGCGTTTGCATATGGCATTAAATCTCGGTGACGGTGCGATTCTGTGGCCAAAATTGCATGGAGCTTGGAGTAGACAGAATATTTCATGGCAAAAGTAGAGAAAAGAAATGGTCAATGTGTTCGCAAACAAAAGTCAAGGTTTGCGCGCTGTAAACTTTGACAGAGGGACGATTACGGCATGCGTGGCCGAATCGCGGAGGACCACCTGAAAACGGTGAAACACAAGAAAGAAAAATGCTTTTTGAAAGGAAATTCAACTGTAACTGGTAATTCGTTGGATTGGAATCTTGGGATGTGAGTGATGTATGAAATTCTTATGTTTGATCCACATGCAAGCCCGTGCCGGCAGTTCCCTAGTTGGTGGTAGGCTTGAGTCTGATTTTCTACGTGCCGCCGAAATGGGATACAAAGTGCCATTTTCGTTACTGCAAATGTGTTTTAAATTGCCGTTGATCTATTCCAATTTATTTTGACATTTTCCATGTTTCATTGTGTTAAAAAGTCTCAGTCAACCAAGTCGAGTTTTGCAGTTCAAGAGAGAAGAAGTCACGTGACAGGTTGTGAATGATCTGATTGGTCTAAGCCATTCTTTACACGTGACAGGTTGTGAATGATCTGATTGGTCTAAGCCATTCTTTACACATGACAGGTTGTGAATGATCTGATTGGTCTAAGCCATTCTTTACACGTGACAGGTTGTGAATGATCTGATTGGTCTAAGCCATTCTTTACACATGACAGGTTGTGAATGATCTGATTGGTCTAAGCCATTCTTTACACTTTCTTTGAGTGTCCTTTTAGTTATTTCTTATATCACATAGTTTGTTCCACTCCAGTGTGGCTTATGAACAATTAACTCTTGTAATTACTGTTTGAAACTGAAAAGTTTGGCTAACTTAGGATTGTGATTGATGTATTCTATAGTTTAAAGTATGTTGTTTTTTACTTTTAATTTTTTTCCATGCTAATAGTTGGGGTATGAGCCACAGGTTTTCATCTTGACTTTTTCCCGTTGCGTTGGAATTAAAATTTTTTTGTTGATTATATGTATATGTACTTCAGGCTTTTCAGATAATCTCTGGATCAGTTTTCAATTTTTTTAAAAATAATTTTGTATCGTAATTATGAGAACTGAAAATAATTTTATAGGTCTCCCCGCAGCAAATCCAGAATAAGCTTCTCATTTTAATTTAAAAAAATATCTTTTGTTGCATCTAATTACCTTCATTGTTGTTGCTGAAATAGATGTCAGGTACTGCTTAACATGAGTGCGTTTTGCCAACACGACACAGTTACAGTGCATCTTGTTATCATTATGTTTTCTTTCGATCTGTTCAGGTATGGTTGTTTAGATTGCAATGCATATTTGGGGCAGTAAAAAAATTACTCTTTTTGTCATGGGTCATTCCAAGCCCTGCATCTGTTACATTTTAATTTATTATGTGTGTATCCTCAATATATAGTTGAGTCTTAGTTCATTGTGCAGAAGTGCCTTGCTTCGACCTTTGACCCGATGTCTTCACAGTTTAATCACTAAGAACCAGAATGTGACCTAGTTTTACCACCTGATTGTCTTCATGTTTCTTACAACAAAGTTGTTAACACTTCTCCCTTTCACTGCATGTCATCTCATAACTCACAGTTGTCATGATATGCATGCCCTGCGAAGTTCCAATTGAGCTCATCAAACTATTCATGTGGCTTGATGAGCTTGCTCTGTGCATATGACAGTGCAGTATTTTTGCTATTAAGCGCTTGAATAAATGGAAAGGGGAATTTTCCTTGGTATAAAATATTTCTTCTATCATTTTCATGAAAAACTTAAAGAAGCATGAAATGAAAACAAAAAGATATTTTTAAGAACTATCGGTGTTTTTAAGATCATGTCTTGAAAATTTTTTTGTCTACTCAAATAAATATTGATACGGTTATTTTGCTGTAAATGTAGCATTCAGTTCCTGCTACTTTCACAATGTATTCTTTTATTGAGTTTAAATCTTATTGTATAGTAGGTAAATACACACACTTGTGGACTAGCTTACTTTCATACCAGGCCAATAGGGGTCAGGTTTCGTGGGTCATCCTGGGTCAGCTTTGTCTCATTAACTCAGTGCTGGCATCTGATGACATATAGGGGCAGTGTGTTTCTGAGGTTGACACTGCGTGTACAACCGGCTGTTGGAATTACCATTACACTGTGTGGCTATGTGTTCACTTATCTATGACTATTGATGCTGTGAGATGGAGGACTTGTACAATACACCTACTCTGGCCGGAGGGGAATCTGTCTTTGATTGTGATGGAGAATTTTGAAGTTTTGTTGCCGTTGTTTTTCTGTTGTCGCCTTACTAACAAGGATCAAGTTTGCAAAAGACTCCATGTGAAAAATGACATAGTTCTGGCTCCTTTCTGTCTGTCAGCGAGTGTATGACTTGACTTAGGACGTATATAGAAGAAGACATCTCTGAGCCCTCATAAGACTACCTGCAAGGAATTTAAGACTTCATTGAAACTGTAAACACGTTGACTAAAACGTGGACTCTTGAACAGCTTCAATTACTACACCTGTCGCGCTCTTGAGTATGAAATTGAGCTGAGCAGGATGGATGTTACGCTCCTCGGGGCTCATTATCACAGTTTTCCCTTTTGTCCTTTGCTCGACTTTGAAAGTTGGCTCCCCTGGTGTTATTTGCTAATGGGGGGTAATGTGTCAAAGGTGACTGAGATCACAGATTCAGGGGCATTCCTGTTTCCCAAAAGGTAAAATTATACTTGACTGACTGCTGTGCAGTTAGACACAGATTATGAAATTATTCTTGTCATATGAATGAGTCGATCTTCATGTAAGTCTTGCTCTTGATGTTTCTGATATGATGTATGAGTGTGTGCGTGTGCGTTCATAGATGAAGACGGGGAAGTGCCAATTTTGTCTTTGAATTCAATCTGACATTAATATTTCAAGTCCACAGTGGAGCTTTGTAATTCTAATGTGGTTCAACGTACAAGTGACCATAGATCAACTTGGAGTTAAGAGGCATGCAGCCAGTGAATATGGATTCCTTCCAGGCAAAATTCCAGTTTGTTTTTAGAATTATTTTCAGAGAGGGGAAGACTTCAATATTCGGTACCCTGAGCATGTAATACAAGAGTTAATTTGAATATTCTTCAACTTGCAACACATGTCTATGTGAATGAACTGTGGTATTGTGAGCAGCTGGGAATTAAAACATGATAGTCTTTCTGTTTACAGTTTATCATCATTCATGTCCATCGACAACTTCCGATGTATCAGTGTATTAGGACGTGGTCACTTTGGAAAGGTATGGGCTGTGGGATAGTGTGTGTGTGAAACTAATAGGTGGATGATGTTTATCTGCTTTGTTGAAAGGATTCGTCTTAAACTGATGTTATTTGAATTAAATTTTCAGTGTGTTCTTGGTGGTGAAAGTTCAATACTTCTGTACGTAAACCATGTAATGTATTTGACAGACATCACATTGAGGTTCTAGTCAGAATGAAATGTAGACTGGCATAGTTTTTAGAAGATATGAAATTGTGTGCACACACTGGTCATTAATTGTGTACACCCACTGGGCATAAATTGTGTACAGCCAGTGGGCATAAATTGTGTACAGCCAGTGGGCATAAATTGTGTACACCCAGTGGGCATAAACAGTGTACACCAAGTGGGCATATTTGTGTACACCCAGTGGGCATAAGTTGTGTACACCCAGTTGGCATAAATAGCCCTTTTGCAAATTTATAACAATAACACCAGATCATGTGAGACTTAACTGTGATGTCACAGGAAGTGGGGCAAAAGCTTGCCATTTGGCCATTTGCTCAATACCGTAGCAGAGTGTATTTTTGCTATTTTCTTCGAGTTTTTAACTGTTTAGTTCGAAAAATGCCAAACAAGCTTTGCTGTTATGGCAAATGAAATCCAGATTCGCACTACAATACGTTCTATCGCGTTCTGTACTAATTTCGTCCCGTGTATTTTAAAAGTGCGGTAAGCAAAATCCACTCACTGATTAAGTTTTCACTTCGTCGAAAATATATTCTACACATAAAATTATCACCTAAAAAGGCGCTTACTTTCTTCAGTGATTCTTTCTGCTTCTAAACATATCTTCTATGAAGCATAGCTATAGGAATTCAGGTGACTTTGGCGAAGAATTTCAACTCCACTTCGTGGTTACTGTTAACTTTGACCGTGCGCGCGATAACCACAAAGTATTTCTGAGTCAGCATGAAAAATATCAAGTGAAATTTGTAAGATTTGTGTCCCTTGGACTTTTTGTTCGTCAACAGGCGTGATTTCTCGTAACTTCCTCAAAATGGTGTCCGGTGAGAAAAACTCGAGCGAGCCGTGAGATTTTCATGGATATGTTCAAGTTATTTGTAGACTAAATTGTATCCAGAGTCGGGGTATGTGTTAATTGTAACTCCATGTGCACATATGCATGTTTCATTCGTTTTTATTTGCTGTATTTTGAAGTGAGTAACTTTTTATGGAGATATGCTATTGCCCCTGTATGCCTACAGCCTTCAGGTCTAGACCTGGCATGCATTCAGTAGACGCTAGGACCTAGCTAAAACCTAGTCAAAGTCACTCACGTGCTCTCATTTAAAATACACGGCAATATCTCACGTAATATCGCGAAGTCTTGCTTTTTAGCGAGGTCCTAGCGTTACTGAACGGGAGGCGGGTTGAATTCCAATTTCAGTCCGATCACAGCTTCGCACAACATAACAAGTTCACATTTTCTTCATCCATTCACAGTTATTCCACAATCCATCTACCATCTCTTAACTTGTGTTAACGTTTTAAGCATAAAATTCTTTATAAGAGCTCCAGTAAGATTTAGCGTGTGTAGCAAAGACTCTCGGGGCAAAACAATAACAATATGGCGGGTTTTGACCCTCTTCCGGTGGCGTCACATTGACTAACGAGAAACTCGCAAGTGAGCTATTGTGTACACCAAGCTGGGCTTTTTATGTAGTGAAAATTCTGGTGCTTTACCATATATTTAAAGAGGTGAAATTGAGATTTTTCTGCAGAGTACAATGATTATGACCTATGTCATGATTTAATGATTGTGAACTATTTCATGGTTCATTTTGAAGGTTCTATTAGCTGAATATAAGAATACAGGTGAGATGTTTGCAATCAAGGCCTTAAAGAAGGGTGACATCATCGCTCGTGAGGAGGTGGAAAGCCTCATGTCAGAGAAGAGGATCTTTGAAGTAGCTAACTCAATGAGACACCCATTCCTAGTCAACTTGTTCGCTTGTTTTCA
Source organism: Phoronis australis (assembly GCA_002633005.1). NCBI lineage: Eukaryota > Metazoa > Phoronida > Phoronidae > Phoronis > Phoronis australis. Next base: position 44,066 of record NMRA01000356.1, on the reverse strand, counting down.
GACATCGGTAGGTATAACTTTTGCAGAGGTACGTGGTATTTTAGTTAATAGGAACAGTGGACATTCTACCATTTAGAAGTTCTTGTGACTGGTACATTGGCAGTCTGAAGTACAGTTTTTCATTGTTGCAAGTGGCTTAAAACCCATTATATCTGTTAAAAACCAAGTTAAGATTTGGGCCAGTTCGTGTTATAAAATTCCTTTACTAAGCTTAGAAGTCCCCAGGGCTCAGCAAGTACTCATTGTTCATTATTTCTTTGTCAACATGTTCAGAAAATTTCAAGTCACATCATAACTCAAAATATAAATGAAAATCATCTGAAACTAGAAAGATTATTGTCACGGCGGGACAGTAATGGACTCTGCGCGTGTGTATTAAACGAATTGTTATGGGAAGTTACTGACAGCAACCCGTTCACCAATTTGAAAAGGAATTCTTTAAAATTGTAGGATAAATAACATGTTAATATTTTGATGACCTTTCCACTAATTGACCTCTTGGTGCATTATGAGCCCGGATTAGGGAATAATTGTAAACTCGATTAAAAGTGTGGTTAATGCTAAGAAACACAGATGTTTTACTTTAAGCTTTTTAGAATACAAAATGAATGAATTGGTCAAAGTTTCAGAAGAAAAATGTACCTAATGACCCCATGGGTGCACCAAATGACCTGATAATTTAGAATTCAAACTCAATCACATTTACTAAACAGATATGTAATTTTGAAGTCTCTAGCTCAAAATTTTAGCACTAAATGACGCTAGACCTATTTTTGATTGGTTACGCCTATTGCATAATAAAGTAGGATGTTCGATTGGCATGGTGACTTACACCAGTGTGCTTAACTTGAAAAGAATTCCTTGAAAAATGTAGGGGATATAACATTTTGAACGTTAGATAACCTTTGCACTAATTGACCCTATCTGGTGCATTAAATGGTCTTTAGGAGAATCGTTGCAAAGCCCGTGAAAAGTGTGTTTAATGCTGAGAATCACAGTTGTCTAACGGTTGACACATCAGAATACTTGGTGAATGAAGAGGACAAATTTTCAGAAGAAAAATGCACCTAATGACCCCATGTTTGCACTAAATGACCTGAAACTGAATTGAATTAACTGTGCCAATCAGACCTGTGAATTTAAAGTGTCTAGCTCAAAATCGGAGTTTGCACCTAATGACCTTTGACCTGTTTAACCTGATTGGATGACCCGATTACTTAGAAAAGTAATTTTTTAAATTGCCTCATAGACTTATACCTGTGTACCGAATTTGAAAATAACAGCTTTTAAAATATAGAAGGTGTGGCATTTTGAAAATTATATGACCTTTGCACCAAATGACCTCTTCCGGTGCAATAGTGAATATGATTATATAACGAATCAAAATTTATGTACTGTCAAAAATGATATGCTGAATTTAAAGAACGTAGCTGCACCCAATTCGGAGTTATTAAGCCTCAAAGTTGGTCGGAAGAAGAATAAGAAGAATAAGAATAAGAATAAAATTGAAGAAAACCCAGGAACAACAGTACTCTGCGCTTACACGCGCAGAGTAATGATAGGTCACTGACAGTTTTGTCCATGGTCATAAATCATACATATTGTGACTGGCAACATCTCCAGGATAATATCACAACAGTAAATAAGTGGCCTAAATCCAACTTGTTGTTTGGCAAAAAACATTGGGATAAACGTGATTTATTGTGTTGCTGCCTGGTATTCCTTCTACATGATTGTGTTGCTGCTTGGTATTCCTTATACATGTTTGTGTAGCTTTGGTTGTATGAAACCATGTAGTCGACTTTCATTCAGTCTCATGGGTTACTTATGCTTAGGCTGAGCCTATGTAATGGAGGGGGAATATGAAGCTGAATTAGGCACGCTTGCCTGAAGGTGTTGTAAGTATGATAATGTGAGGGAAACTTTATTTTATACAATACAAAATGGGAGTGATTACTTTTAGGTGCATTACAAACACTCAACTAAAGTTTATTCGTGAACAAAACACATTATGTCTTGTACACACGGGTGCCTAAAGAAATCCATATACAATAAAAAGGCATTATGTCTTGTATACACGGGTGCCTAAAGAAATCCATATACAATAAAAAGGCATTATATCTTGTATACATACATGCCTAAACACATCCGATGTATACGCGCATGTTTAAAAAAACATCCGTTGTATACGCGCATGCCTAAAGACATCTGTTGTCAGGGCTCGATGCTATTCAAATCGCCAGATCGCATTTTGCGACCTAGCCAAAATCCCAGGTCGCATTTTCAAAATCCAGCTCGCATTCATAAATGCCAGGTCGCAAAAATTTCCTGCCATTTTTACGCTCCAAAATCGATTTTTTAGATAACTGAGAAAATGTTTAGATTATGCTCTTACCTGCAGCGTTAAATACTGACAAATTTCAGATCGCAAAATTGAGTTCGTTGATGCAGGTACGGTATTACTGTTCTGCACGACCGCCATTGAAAGGCCCTCAAGCGCAAGGCAAGTTGCCGACGTGAAAGTTGAATCAGTGCTTCCTAACTAACACGTGCGTTCGAGTATCAATGTTTGCGATGTGAAAAGGAAGAAAATGACCCTTGAAAAAGTATCCGCGATTTTGCTAGGTCTGACCTTATACTAGGTGTCATCAAAGTCATTAAAGATCCTAACTAACTCGGAGTGCAAATTCCCTCCACTTTTTGTCCGCAATCCAAATTTTGCAACTTAACTCGACATTTGAAAAACATCTGACAAAAAAAACGTGACACGATGCCTTAATCGAATAACGTATTTGGATGCGCGGGAACAATTCAGTGCAAATTTCATAACAAAAATGTGGTATTTATGCTGTTTACGTACTCAACAATTCGTTTTCTATGAAATGAATAGCCTCGAAATAATTCCCGACTGCGTGCGGGATTCCATCACGTAATTTGAGTTTGCTCCTCAATACCTTCCAAGTACGGGGAAAATAGGTCAGTCACGAAACGACACGCATGTCACTAGTGTTAACAAAGTTTCTTTAGCAGGTATGAAACAAAGCCGGGATTTGGTTTTTACATAATTGAGAAAAGATGTTTTTGAAAACTGAATTTGTTGTGTAAAATGAGAGTGACACACTATATAGGCTGCGTGTCAATTTTTAATCATGCGCGGTCGTTTGTCGTGCGCTATGATGGGCGCTATCCTGAACCGTGGGCGATTAATGGGAAATTCTCAAAGGTTGAGGGAGAACGCTTAGTAAATCAGTGACCACTTATTACAAAACATTTCAAAGGTAGGTA
>NMRA01000356.1:15366-38796 GCA_002633005.1 Phoronis australis | reverse complement strand
ACACTTTCCCAGCCCTCCCTCCAACAGTGTACACTTTCCCAACCCTCCCTCCAACAGTGTACACTTTCCCAGCCCTCCCTCTGACAGTGTACACTTTCCCAGCCCTCCCTCCAACGGTGTACACTTTCCTAGTCCTCCCTCTGACAGTGTACCAGACTGGTGTATTTTTCACCACAGCTATTCATCATCGTCACACTAATGTGGTACGATTAAACAAGTATTCTCAAACAGGTCTTTGTATAGTTTTGATTTGAAACAACACCATTTTGCTATCTAAACCATACAATAACAACAACTCCCTAAATCCTGTATTTTTTGTACATGTGATAATGGTGTTGTGAATAATCGTTAATTTGTGAAGATCTGAGATGAGACCCGCAATATTCCCTTTTCTGCTTGTAGGGACCTCAAACTGGACAACTTGTTGCTTGACTCAGAAGGATTCCTGAAGATCGCTGACTTTGGTCTTTGTAAGGAAGGCATGGGTCACGGTGACCGCACGAGCACGTTTTGTGGCACACCAGAGTTCTTGGCACCGGAGGTTCTCACAGAGACATCGTACACGCGTGCCGTCGACTGGTGGGGTTTGGGCGTGCTCATATTTGAAATGCTTGTGGGTGAGGTGAGTTGTATGTACAGAACTGTCAAATTGTGATTACCATGAAAGTTGTGTGTGCTATAGCCATACTGTTATAGCCATACCATACTTATCTGTGTTATAGCCATACCATACTTATCTGTGTTATAGCCATACCATACTTATCTGTGTTATAGCCATACCATACTTATTTGTGACAAGTTCCAACCTTGAGCGAAATGATAAAATTTTCTCTGTCCCAAAGTGGACACATTTTACCATACTTCAAGGTTGCATTGCACATGTGGAGAATAACCATATAAATTTTATACTTATGAAGTACTTGACACTATGATAAGTGGTGTGCACATTTGGAGAATAACCGTTTACACTTATGAAGTACTTGACACTCTGATAAGTGGTGTGCACATGTGGAGAATAAGCATTTACACTTATGAAGTACTTGACACTCTGATAAGTGATATGCACATGTGGAGAATAAGCATTTACACTTATGAAGTACTTGACACTCTGATAAGTGGTGTGCACATGTGGAGAATAAGCATTTACACTTATGAAGTACTTGACACTCTGATAAGTGGTGTGTACATGTGGAGAATAACCATTTACACTTATGAAGTACTTGACACTCTGATAAGTGGTTGACTGTTGGAGATAAACTTGATGGCTCCTCTGTTAAATTTGTTTGTACATTTAGACACAGTCATTTCAAAAACAGTTTGAAAGTTATTCTCGTGTGGACAGCCCGACCTCTAGAACTTCAGTGACTTGAAAGTTGACCATTTCCTATTATCAGTGTTGATGTAAGGCCTCTTGTTGTGTGTTGTAGTCTCCATGTGTCATGTAAGGACTCTTGTTGTGTGTTGTAGTCTCCATGTGTCATGTAAGGACTCTTGTTGTGTGTTGTAGTCTCCATGTGTCATGTAAGGACTCTTGTTGTGTGTTGTAGTCTCCTTTCCCTGGCGATGATGAGGAGGAGGTGTTTGACAGCATCGTCAACGAGGAGGTCAGATACCCCAGGTTCTTGTCCACCGAGGCTATAGCAATAATGAGGAGGGTAGGTGATCATTGTCCAGCGAGGCTGTAGTAGTAATGAGGAGGGTAGGTGTTAATTGTCCACCAAGGCTATAGCTATGCTCGGGAGGGTAGGTGTTCATTGTCCAGCGAGGCTATAGGAATAATGAGGAGGGTTGGTGTTCATTGTCCACCGAGCCTTTAGCAATAGCGAGGCGGGTAAGTGTTCACTGTCACATGCTAAAAAATTGACAGTTTCTTCAACAAGCAAGTATTCAAAATCTCAACTCACTAACATCTGGTTATTAGCTGAGGATGGGCTGTGTTGTGTAGAGCACCGTGCTTTTGTTGAAACAAGATCACACGTCAAGTTACTGCATTAGACGTGAAGCCCATGATACAGTGGCTCCTTTGAGTGTCTTGCATCTCCAGTCTGTGCTGCTTGATGCCAAACATGCTGCTTTGCATTAACAAGTGTTAATAAAGCCTTAATACATGTCTAATGTGAGTAAAGAACAAGTTAACATTAGTTTTATGATAGTTGTCGACCAAATCTTGTAACTAAACTTAATGGTAATTTTCGGTATGGTGTTTGTTTGTTGCTGTCATTCATATGGTTTCCTGTCACTCATTGTGTTTCCTGTCACTCATTGTGTTTCCTGTCACTCATTGTGTTTCCTGTCACTCATTCCAGTTACTGCGGCGTAACCCTGAGAGGCGTCTAGGCTCAAGTGAACGTGACGCTGAAGATGTCAAGAAGCAGGCATTCTTCAGGGTAAGTAGCTTCACCAAGAGTATATTAGCAGTATTCTCAAATGTGTTGTTGTGTGTGAACGGGTGCTGCTTAGACTTCAGCTTGATGCTCACATGTTCTGCCGTTTAGAATAATTTGATTTGTATTGTGCGCCGTCTTGTGTCATGATAATTTTTTACCTTTTTAACACACGATATGGTCGACTAGAAAATTTTTTATGTCAAATTTGTGTCGTAAAATTAACACTACTTAGACATGGCTGTATTTTTGGCTTGGCATTGTGTCTCGAGTTTGGATTATCAATAATGATGATTTTGGCCATTTGATTAAGAGGACTTTCCATGTAACTTGTTGTTCACGGTAAGTTAAAAATCTGAGACATGGGTCTCTTGCATGATGACAGAATGAATATTTGGTTTCAAATATGAATTTTTCTGCAATTTAGTTTTTCTAGTAATTCTCATAGCAAAAAGCTGATGTTTTCACAAATTGCAATAATTCAATCAACTGTCTGAATTTTAATAAGCGCTTCAAAAATTTTTTTCACTCACCGATGATTCTTAATTTTATGGCTTGAAAATGTAAGTGTGAACTCACATCACAAAAATTGACAATTATCTTAAAATCATTTATAAATCAGTATTAAAGTATTTGGCAGAAAATTTCTTAATGACATGTTTTGTTAAACACAACATTCCATTTGCACTCAACAGACCTTATGAGACAGTTGTGCAAACTGGCACTACTTCATGCTAAATGTGACTGCCACCTATTGGAGACGCTGTGCACTAAGATTGTTAAGACCAACTATAATCTCGTGCAAAAATAGTCACTTGTATTGCCTTGTATTTCTTTGAACTTGTTCTTATGAAAAATGAAATAATTCTATTTTTACAGAATGTTAATTGGGAAGATTTACTGATGAGGAAAACGAAGCCTCCATTTGTACCCATTGTTGTAAGTTGAGGTCTATGTTACTGTCAGCTATGTATACTGCACACTAGAGACCTTCAATAGTTGTGGTCTATGTTACTGTCAGCTATGTATACCGCACACTAGAGACCTCCAATAGTTGAGGTCTATGTTACTGTCAGCTATGTATACTGCACACTAGAGACCTCCAATAGTTGAGGTCTATGTTACTGTCAGCTATGTATACTGCACACTAGAGAGCTTCAATAGTTGAGGTCTATGTTACTGTCAGCTATGTATACTGCACACTAGAGAGCTTCAATAGTTGAGGTCTATGTTACTGTCAGCTATGTATACTGCACACTAGAGACCTTCAATAGTTGTGCATTGTTGTAAGTTGAGGTCTATGTTACTGTCAGCTATGTATACTGCACACTAGAGACCTTCAATAGTTGTGCATGCATCATAGACTTAAAATTTTGCTATTCACTGAAAGTGAAATATGTCTAGATATGCACTGTTTCGTCAGGGTTGAAAGCAAAGTTAATTCAGCTGATAAAGTTAATGGCAGTGAATAATACAGGTTGTCTATTTGTTCAAGCCATCCTGTTCTCTATTTGTTCAAGCCATCCCGTTTTCTGTTTGTTCAAGCCATCCCGTTTTCTATTTGTTCAAGCCATCCCGTTTTCTATTTGTTCAAGCCATCCCGTTTTCTATTTGTCCAAGCCATCCCGTTTTCTATTTGTCCAAGCCATCCCGTTTTCTATTTGTCCAAGCCATCCCGTTTTCTATTTGTCCAAGCCATCCTGTTTTCTATTTGTTCAAGCCATCCCGTTTTCTATTTGTTCAAGCCATCCTGTTGTTATCTATGGCTTTCGAAAATATCCCATGCATCCCAGAACTGACATGGGGAAACTTCCTTTTCACCTCTGGGATGTTTCATTTATCTCTTTCCGCCAAAAATTTTAACCCAATTGGTTTATCTTTTCATGGTTCCGTTTCAGCGTTCTGCTGAAGATGTGTCTAACTTTGACGAGGAGTTCACATGTGAAAAGCCCATCCTGACCCCTCCCAAAGACACGCGACCTATTTCAGGCACTGATCAGACTCTCTTCCAAGACTTCACATACATGGCTGACTGGTGCTAGCATTGGGAACAATCTAATGGCCTAAAATCAATCTCTGGTCGTGGGGTGTAGGCTTGCATGTTTTATGCATTCTGAGGAGTGTTCTACGAATGTTGTATGTTGGTGATCATGCCACGTTGGTGCTGATGTGCTTCAAGGATCCTTTTGGGCTGTGCTCCATTTTAGGCCATCATGATGGCCGTCTTCGAACCTAAATATAGGTACAAGCTCTTCACCTAGAATAACTATGGCACTAGAAAGGAGCCCTCAACTTGCCTTGTTTCAAAGGACGGATAGGTTGGATCGTCGCTTAGACAAGACGTGATACGAGAAGAAATGTTGTCTGCATGCATTCATTGTCATGTTCAATCTCTTTGAAGCATGAGATGAGATGTTTTCTTGTGACTTGTAACTGGCCAGTCAATAATGTAGCAACAACAGGATATATAAGGCCTCAATGACAGGTGAAGTGTGTACACATTAGAATGTTGACAGTATTGTGGACTTCTGTGACCCTGAGAATCGTTTACATCTACGTTTGTGGACACAAATTGAAGCGCGAGTTAAGAATGCTAGGACCTTAGTGTGATGTAGTGGTATTTATGTCTACAATGTTCAGGAAGGCATGTTTTACAGTTGGACCATGCTACCTCTCAAGTAAAACTTGTGAAGGAATTTCATGTCACTAGTTTCATAACACACCAATACGTTAATGGCTTCCTACCGACTACCTGCATGGACAAACTTAGAGGTTGTGTGAATAGTTTTTATTCCACCAATATTTTATTGCCGACATCTTTTAGATGACACGTTCAGCAGAATTATGCACAGGAACTTGACAGTGGGGAAGGGAAGCTTGATTGTGTTGAAGGGAAGCTTGATTGTGTTGAAGGGAAGCTTGATTGTGTGGAATGTTCAGCACTTGTGAACCTCTGTAGTTCTTGTCTCAATTCAATGAGTTCAAATTTGTGCCTTGGCATTTATTGCTGTACTGGTTGAGTTCTACACTATATTCTCATGTGGACTTCATGGCAGGTCTAGCAGTCAGTGAGTAAATGGCACCATAATAATAAATCGTCTGAAGAGAAGGAACGTGGCATAACAGTAGTGTGCAAAAAAAAAAAATTCTGTCCAATCACATTTTTTGGGTGTACAGAACCCAACCACAAATTATGCCAAGGGAACAAGGCAGATCTGTCATCTGTCAGTTGGGAGAGAGTTGAGATGTCTGATGAGCACTCGCACAAGTTCAGTCAGATGAGGTGTTCAGTCTGCCTTGAGGTGGGACGATGTGTGTTGTAGCTAAAGAAGTAATTAAGCAATATACTGTAAAGGAAACGTAAATGTCTCTGATGACCAAGGCTTTTATCTGGTCACAATATCTAACGTGAATATTGGCAGCTTGCATGCTGTGACATTTGATACAATGTTAATCATGTTTGTATGTCAATGTGTCTGCTGTTGTTGCAGCAACTGGTCATTCAATATCAAATATATATTTTACTTTGTATAAAATGGACGTTTCTTCATGCAAAGAAACTTAACTTTTGTTCAAGGCTACTTACTGCTACATGTTGTCGAGAAATAATGAATCGCATTGAAATCACCTTTAAGAAACAATTGGACTCTAATTTCACAATAAAAATCTGACATAAGACAGATAGGTGAATATCTTTACATACTTTTAATTCCAGTATATGTACTCAAAAATGATTCCTATGTAAAAGTACTCTGTTCGTGCAGTGTACAATGTGATGGAGCTTCAATATGCAATGGTATGACCTTAGAGATGAGGTCAAGGACGTGAAATTGGACTGGAGGTGCTTTACCTATATGCTGGTAAAAGTGCAAAGTGAAAAGTTTACTTCGAGATATAATTTTGCCAACATTTTGTTGGTATAACTATTGAATTTGCCACTATGACCTTGAACTCATTTCCATCACAAAAATCCCTAGATGTTTCACCTATTTCTCAGTATAAAGCATGACAAATATACAGTGATGTTCTTGATCAAAATTTTGCAGTTTTTCCCATAATTTCTTGTTAGTCAGCAACATTGCATCTCTTTTACATACATTACTGGAGGTACATTGAAACAGCCTACAGGAGAGCTAAACATTCCACACTAAAGCCTTCTCTTTTCAGAGAAATCGAAACATTATCACAGCCCAAACAAAAACTCAGCATTCTCGACAACACAGTCAACATAAAGACTGTGTTCAACTTAAAATGTTTGGAGTGCAATGTACTGTTCCACATCCCAAATATGGACAACTAGGAGTCAGTTGTTACAATAGTATTATTGAACAGACAGTATGTGAGTGATATAATGTTTATTTTACATCAGTGTTGGTAGACACAAGAAACTAACACATTTACAAACGGGTAAACAAACTAACCCACTATATATTTTTAAATATATAGTGGGTGTTTACTATTTAAAAATAGTAAATTTGTTTACTATTTAAAAATAGTAAACACAGTAGCCTCAACATTGCACCAAAATGGTAATCCACTTTACGGATGCAGCAGGCGCCAAAAGCCAGGTCTCTGTATATACTGCAAATGGTAAAGCTTCCTTCTTGAGATATTGTGTCAATATTTTTGAAGTCAGACTCTTGGATTTCATCATCTCCATCCCTGATGTATATTTCTAAAACACCCCAAGTGATCACTGTCATTCATTAACAGTGAAGTCGTGCTATTTTCCGACATTAATTAATTCTAATAGAAAAAGTTCATTCTTGGTTGAATAACGCAGGACACAATTTTTGTAGTGTCCAAATTTGGCAGACCTCCAAAATGTGCCATTTCGCAGTGGTCCGAATTTGGTGAGCTAAATCTCTTCAAAAATTTTAGAAATTGGCATGAACATAAATATACAATCAATTTGTCCACGAGAAATAAATACATATTTTTGTGAGATAATTTGTACATTTAAATTCAAGCCTGCTGAGCTCATTCGTGTTACTCAAACCTTGCGATGTGAACTATATCGAAGAAAGTTCACCGGACTTGTGTTGCCAAGGCTCAAAGGGCTTTTTTGTTGACTATTAAGACTCATCACAATACATTGGGTTAAAAAAATGCACTCTCTCAACTTTAAAGAATTTTGCTATGGATCTGGGAACGGGAGGAAGAAAGTGTAACAATGATGAGATAGAGTAATTATTTAAATTTGTAAAACATTTATGTGCATAGCTACAAAACGAAACTAAAGTGAACTCTGACACGTTGAAAGTTAACTTGATGATTTTCATATTTTAACAAAAAGCTCACCTTCAACATGAAAACTAATAAAAAATTATCTAAAATGGATTACAAAGACAATAATGGTACCTAAATGAGTAGTTCTCATCCACGTGATCACCAGTTTTGTCGCCTCTAGTAATCATCTGAATTGAAGAAGCGCACCATTAATGTGACTTTATTTCATACATTTAATTCATGGTCGTTTCAAAGTGGCTGGATCTTCACTTTGTGCATAATACATCTGTGTGACAGCGGTACACTAAATGCCAAACGATAGTCTTCTCTAGGATTATTTCATCAAATGAAAGTTGTTTAAAAGCTTTGCTTACTTTCCCACAATCCTCTTGTCTGTTCACATATAGTACACCATTTTTCCTTCAAACATTCTTTTTCACTTTGTCATACGATACACAGAGGTCAAGGGTCAATCAAACCATAATGGGCCACTTGAGTCCCACTGCCTTAGTTTACAATCTCTGCTCCCGATTGTACCAGCGCTACTTGTCCATATAGACTTGGGATTTCAAAAGTACTGAGTAGCAAATGTCTTCTACACTAGCTTGTGAAATGGAACAAATATGTTGGCTCTACGTTCTCTCATGATACATGTACATGTTGATAGGTCAACATGTCTCCTTAATGCATATGTCACTCACTAAACTGTTTAATGCATGATACATGTTGAGGTGATTCATATGTCACTTGCTAAACTCATCTCTGCATAACATTGAACACCTGAGTGGCCATTAATCAGCATAACATCCAACTAGTGAACATTTCACTGAGATCTTTTACAGAGCTATAAAACATGTTTCAACTCAGATTCGTTTGGTAAACACAGAGTTACCAAGCACTCAAATACTACAGGAAGTAATCAGGCACGAGCAGACCTGCCAAATCTCATGCATCTCGCGTGACTCACGCATTTGGGCATGAAAAATTAATTTTTTGGTCGTAAATTTTAAAAAACCTAGTTTTCTATGCTTATATCGTGGTTATATGGTCCTTAAATGTGTTGACGATGAGTCGAGAGACATGTGGAGCATTCTGCCACCTAGTGAACATTATTATCGGTATTCTTTTTAAAATATACATATAAAGACGATGTAACATCGTTTTCGTGAAATAAAATGGTTTTTTATAAATGTAATATGACTAGTTAAGTCTTATATTTTAGGATATATAAAGTTTGATAGTTAGTGAAGATATCGCCAGGAACAACAAGCAAAATTTGAGCAAATTTGTCCTATCTCAAGCAAAATTTCAACCAACCTCCAGCAAAGTTGTTATAACCCCTTGGCAGGTCTGCACCACAAGTCCGAATCGTTCAATGAAAATCAGAAGAGACAGCTCATGAGTCGTGCAAAGTGAATGAAGTGCGCTCATATTCTGACATCATATGTTTAGTATTGAGCCGTGTACATAGTTTCTAACTCGTATTTCTGGCTTTGAAAAGAACTGACACTTAATGTTGTTATAACTTCAAACCATAAAGTGATACTCTGTGACAACCGAACTTATGGAGCATGATCTCAGACAAGCAATAATGAATCTTTGGAACAAAATCCAATTTGACTAAGGCACAATATAAGCCCAATTTCATAACATTAAATGTTCTAAATCAACATATTTCAGTGACAGAAGGTTTAGACACGCCTTTGTAAGTGCATTAAAGTTCCTAGTGGTTTTTCACTCCTCCTCTACAGATATTTTAACAAAGAGACAGTCATCCTTCACAAACGCACGACTATAATCCTCTAGAAGATTTAGTTCCATAAAGTCAGGGATCCCACTGGCGATGTTCATAGGTGTCGTTGGCTTCTGGTAACTGGATGATGATGAGTTTGGAACAAAGGCATCACTGATGTCCTCAATATTATTCTGATCAATGATGCTAAGTCTCACCTTGTTACTGAACGGCCATTTCAAGGTGGCGTCGAACTCTCCTTTACAGACGACAAAAAACAAGGAAATATGTGAGCCCCTCCCAATGCCATCTCCATTCAGGTAAATCCTGGCACGCAACTTATACCCATATCGTGATGTGTAGAAATAATGCGAGTAAAAACTGACCACCTTACCGTTGACAGCCTCACGACGGCGGCGCGCAAAGTCTCCAATCTTCCAGTGGAGGACACCGTTGTATGAGGCGAACTCCTTGATCTCAATCTGTTTATGTCGTTCAGTCAATGCCTGATCCCTCTGAAGCACGAGTGTCTCCAAGTTTGACAGCTGTTTCATCACTTCCTTCCTCTTCTCTTGGTGTTGCATTATCTCCCCTGAAGAATCGGTTTGGAATCGTTCACGACGCTCAATCTGTTGTTTTAACTCCCCCAACTGACTCTCCAGTCTGTCTACTCGACCAACAAGCATAGACAAGTTCACCCGTGAATCCCTGGATTGCACCATCGATAGCGCAGACTTACTTCTGGCACCTCCTTTTGCTTCTGAGCGAAACTGGCTTGCCCAATTTTGGCCTTCACCTTGAGCCAATGCCTCTTCTATGTATTTTATGGATCTTTCCAGTTCATTGATTTTTGCTTGGTCATTACTAGACACATTCTCTCCACCAGATGGCAGTCTGGCATAGAGTAGAGCAATGTGTTCGACGACATTTTCTCGACAATGCTCAATTAACTTCTGTTTGCTTCCCTAAAACATAAATATTATAGCCACTTAAACAAAGTTCACCCAAACACATGAGTCTGGCAAGTACTATAATCATAGTCAGAACAAGTAACCTTGAACTATCAAGGAACTCCTCCAAAATTTACATTGTAACTTAAGTTGGTAGCATCCCCCCAAGTTGTATGCGGTGGACTAAGGACTTATACAAAACATTTTAATCAGACATGCAGTAAGGTACCTAGCAACATATTTTCATAGCGCCATGTTTATGTAACAGTTTTAATTTACTAATCTGCCAAATTTCTCAATAAAAAGATGTCTTTTGAGGATGGCGTGAAATGTTACACAAGGCATACTGCCGAGTTGTATTACAGTTATGTAATACATTTTCATATTTCCATCAGCTCTGTCACTACAACAAATATTATTACAATTGGTCACAAAATTACATGTACAAAATCTCTCCGATTTAGGAAACAGACAATGGATGTAATATTTTTCCATTTTTAATAAACAATAAGTAGCAGTTCTATAGTCACTGCGATACTTTGCCATTTTCAAGTTATCTCCCCTGACCCGAGCTACTATCACACCAAGTTATCTCCCCTAACCCCAGCTGCTGTCAGACCATGTATTGAGAAATTGATTGCATTTACAACAAAGTTAGAAGCCTTAAAACACTTTAAGAACAGCAATGCAGAGCAAATGTAGGGCTGCTTCTGGTAATTAAAATGGCCATTAGATGACAGAGAATATATTGAACCTGTTTGAAATTGGAAAAATTATATACTTGTTTCTCTTATACAAAATTATTAGCAAAATTTCATGAAAATCGCCAAGCAATTCCATAGATACAGAAGCAAGAAAAACTAACTAAAATTGTCATTAAGTTGTGGGCAGCCGCTGTCACATTTATCCACAAAGTCGTAATGAAAAAAAACAAAATCACCACTAATGGACACCACAGCGGTCAGTTCATGACACACAAAATTGCAAAAGGGCTCATGACCTAAATGTGCTGTCAATTGCAAATCTTATGTCTCTGCGACATACGATGCACATCCTTCTACATTACACCAGTGCCCTCTTGAGACCCAAAAGAAAACTTTTGCAAGAGTCAAAATGGCGACCAATCGGTAAGATTCTCAATTCACTTCCTTGTGGTCAACATGTAAACACTGTTCAGTGACCACCAGATGTCACTCTACTCACTTTTTGACTTGTGCCACTTCAAAACATAGCGATCATCAACACATTTTGATTGCCACACTTCTGTATGAATTCAAAGGGTCAAGACACAGACATAATAACACATATAAATGCACCTAACAAGTATAGCACATCATTTTCAAGGTGACATTATCTCTAAAAACACAATACTTGTCTCATGTGGCTTGTTTACATATTGTAATAAATCACCTACCCAAACAGTACATCCAACATGCTCAAACTTGCAAGGAAATGATTTCCACGCGCATGTGTTTATGTGTTGACTTAATGCTGTTTTATCATCAAACGTTCTTTCACATCCCTCATGTGGACATTTTATAATGTTGAACTTGCATTCAGACACATGGCTACGCTGAAAACACAAAAAATGCAATCCTGTGACTTTGACTATACCACTTTCTCACTAGCTAAAGTCCATCCAATCAAAGTTCCATCACAACTCCCCTCAACCTTTCTCATCAACTCCTCAGTGGTTACATCACCATAGTTACCACCAGATTGTCACTCTTGATTTCTCCCAATTACTTTTATTGGAGTGGAGTCAAAGTTTCAGCGCAAACCAATCAGTTTAACCGACCCATTTTCAGAGACATTTTGATGGCTGTTGAAGTCTGCATTTTTCAAGTTCCCACTCACCATCAAAAGAGGAAAGTTGTGATGTTGGTTGGAAAGGGACGTGAGACATATTTATCAAAAGATTTAATTGCATTTATAAATCACGGATTGGTGAAGGACGTGTTAACACACTGGAGTACCATGATTAGACCACTGGCCACTTTCCCATAAAAGAACAGTACCCTTCTAAATAAGTTGTGACAAAACTGTAGCCTTCCTAAAACTTTGTAAGGCAGACACTAAAACTTCAGCAAAAATACTGCAAAACCAATGACAGTATTGTGTACCTGCTCTTTTATTTTTTTAAAAAAAATTTAGTCTAAGCAGAAAACCTACTTTCAAATATTTTTAAATAAAAAGGCTTACCAAAGTACTTTTAAAACCCTTTTTCACAGGTTACTGACGTAAAACGACCTAATAAGTGCCCAGGGCGCTTAGAAAAATTTAAATCAGGGGGGCGCTTATTGTAACTGAAGGCGGTTGAAATTTGGTCTCCAAAATGGGTGAAATCAGAAGATAGAATTCATCAAATTTATGCTGTGACGTATCTGTAACCTATGACAGACTTTCGACAAAATTGTGGTGCCTTGCTATCGTTTAACGAGTTTGATAGCAATTAATTTATGATCGTTTTTCAGAAAAATGTGGTGAAATCCCAGGGCGATAACTCACCCAGTGATGCGTCCCTGCCTTGCGATAGTTGATAGGGCAACTTGAATTCTTGAATAAAAATACAGTTTCAACTCAACAAATTACGTGAAATCCCCCTTCAGTTTTTTTAAGTTCCTGTGGAATCAGGATTAACTGCAGATTAAATCCAAATCTGTGCTAGATTGTACCCCGCAACACGACAAAAATCTCGGACAAACACACGTTGCGGTCACGTGATGTTTGTTTTGAAGTTCATCAGCATGTGTCTGAGTGAGCTCTGTGTGTAATCAGAGTTCATTTGTCAGAGTAAACGCAATGTTACGATCTAGCTGTGCATTGTAACTAAAGAAATGAACACAAGCAGTAAAGCAGAACGTGTTTAAGCACTTGCTAGCCTCATCTGCTCAACACTTGTCTCGGTAAGGCCAATAATAAATGTCACTGAGTTGCCAGGTGACTGGATGCGTGACAGTCTAACAGTTATTTTCCGGGAGATTCAGGGTGTAAGGGTGCAAAAGTGTTCCCTATCAGTGGTTCATTTTATCAGATATTTGACTTGAAAAACACCAGTTATGATTATTTAAATAATTCCTCTTAAAAATAATGCACAAGATTTTTTTGGTATTAGAAACTTTCGGATATTAGCGCCAAAATGTACTTCTTGAAGATGCTAAGTTACCCGTTTCATGAGCAGATACTTGCTGAAGACTGACATCTGGGATGATAGGTACATGCATGTAGCACACACTAATGTCTGGGATGATAGGTACATGTATGAAGCACACACTAATGTCTGGGATGATAGGTACATGTATGAAGCACACACTAATGTCTGGGATGATAGGTACAAGTATGTAGCACACACTAATGTCTGGGATGATAGGTACAAGTATGTAGCACACACTAATGTCTGGGATGATAGGTACATGTATGAAGCACACACTAACGTCTGGGGTGATAGGTACATGTATGAAGCACACACTAACGTCTGGGATAATAGATACATGTATGTAGCACACACTTCCTGGCCATCATGTGCTTTTAACACTGGTCAGTTTTCAGTCTTCAATTTGTGGTTTTCATGAGTGAAATGGACGTTTGGATTCCTGTTGAGGAAGAAGGTCTGTATGTTTGCTTCTATTCTGAAAGTCCAGACCATAGCGGGACACGTTACTCGCAAGGTCAACAAAACATTTGCATTCTTTTTGAAGTACTACAGTGTATAGTCACGGCTAAATACTGACATAGCGGCGAGGCTCGTGGTCTAGAAATTCCATTGATTTTTTAGGGTTGTCAGATCTCATTGATAAATTGAAGACATTACTGTAGAATTTTAAAACAGTAAGGCATTTTTCGCATGAACATTTTTATAATCTGGGTGCTTATTTTAGCAGTCTTAAAACACGCGGGGGGCACTTCTAGGGACATGGGCGCTTATTAGGGCGAATATGGTATTTTTAGATTGCTCTGATGAAACCTTGATTACAGAGCCTGTTTGTTCATTGCTTGGATGAGACCATCATTACAGAGCCTGTTTATTGCTTGGATGAGACCTCATTAGAGAGCCAGTTCATTGCTTGGATGAGACCTCATTACAGAGCCTGTTCATTGCTTGGATGAGACCATCATTACAGAGCCTGTTTATTGCTTGGATGAGACCTCATTAGAGAGCTTGATCATTGCTCTCTCAACCAAGAATCAGGGTATTATGGCAATTCTTTATTTTTAGCACACAATATGGCCGACAAATGAAATTCTATTTTGCTAAAATTTCTACACAAAATAATGACAATATGTGCAATAGTGATTATAAATTGAGGTGTTCTGTAAAATTGAAATCGAGAGCACATTTTTTCTTGGTGGTGTGCAGCCTTGAATTGACGTTGACGATTCCTGTTGTGGGTACTCCAGTGTCTTACTAAGAATAAACTCTTGTGCGATTTTTGGGGGTTGTGCATATGTCGAATACAATGTTTACTTTGTCACAAACCACTTTTTCAAACTCGCGGCTTTTTCAAAATTGTCTGTAGATTTCGTAACTTGAGCAACGGAATCTTCTGCATAGAAAGTGAAAGTTCTACATTCGACAACTTGCACTGAAGTGTGTAGTTGTGATACACGTTCCTTGATATTTGGGTATTTTTGTAAAGAAATATTTTTATTTTGCTCACGTTGTGGCAACAAATCTAATTGGCATAATATGCCACCCTCCCCTTTATTCTTTTGCCAATTTTGTACTGAATATTGTCAAAAATTCTACTCCATTATCCAAAAGACGTATATCAAAACATCACCTTGACTGAACCAATGGCTTTTGTTTAGCCAGCTGGCTTTGTACCAAGGCTAGCTTTTGTTAAGCCGTGCTTCGTCAACTTATGAGGGAATCACCATACACGACCCAGTTCTTGAAATAATAGCCAGTTGAAAGAGTGAATACTAGAAATTGCTTAATACACTATCAAACTAGCAAGAATTTCAAACACAATCGCAATTTTCGTCGATTGACTAGGAAATCGAGTCTGGCGGGGCCTGCTAATGAATAATAAACATTGCTTAGTGCTATTGTATCTACAGCAACCCATTCCACGCGAAGTAAAAATAACAACTTAACATAGTTTTACTAATTATTAAATAAATACCATGTATCTGTACATAAATAAGAGCCAAATTTTCCAAGGAAATCGCTGTACAAACAGAGGCTATCGACTTTTCCTGTTTTGGTAAACTGTTCAATTTTACCTCCAATGCTGAAGAGCTTCAAAGAATTACCCAAAATTCTCCGTACTAGGCAGCATTTCAAAGGAACTGTGAAAAAACTCCTACAAATTTGACAATGGGATATTTTTGTTTCACCTTAGTTTGGTAGAAGAAAATATCTCACTTTAAATAGATAGGAACCACTTTTTAATAAAAGCCTTTTGAAATTCCACACATACTGCCCATTTCCCTATTGGAATACATGGGAATAGTGGATGTGCTGTAATCCACACAAAACATTTTTTGGAGTTTTTAAAACAACCTTTTCTCTTATTGTTTGATATTCTTAATAAAACCCATTGTCAAAATCCATGCATTTTAACTTGCCTCCGCCAACCTCTGCAGGTTTTCTCAGATAATACCTCTTAAAATTAATGATAAACATTTAAGCAAACCAATTCTTTTAATTGTTGTACTATACCATGGCATTTTAATGCGTAGAAACAGCGCACAACTAGTGACTGGTTTAATACGAAAAATACACATACGCGGTCTGAAAATAATGAAATTCAGACACCTATTACCAAGCCTGCCTGAAGGGCTGACAAAGTTTTTATTGTATTAATTTCAAGGGCATGGAGTCTTCTACATGTCCAATTATTATTTTTAGTTTTCTCGCGGGGCAGCTTCGCTATAATGGTACAACTTAATGTTGGTTTTTCACCAGAATGAAATGTACCTCCACGGAAACTGTTCCAGTGTTACCATGGTAACCGATAGCTCAGTGTTGGTGCCGTTTTTAATTACATTGGTCATGAACCTATCATGTGATATCAAAATTGTTCAGAAAAGATTCTGTTTGAAGCAGAAACTGGAGTAGGAAATTTGGTAAAAAATTACTCATTCCACACCAAAAAATTGCCTCATTTTGCCCCCCAGAAGACTTCCCTTGTATCTCCTAAACCACCAAACTTTGTGGTGTCATACTTCACCCAATTTCTCTCATCCCTAATGTGATTTATTAGACTATACATGGATCAGAATGGCTGACCCCCCACCTTGCCGCTTTTTGGCTGTACAGTGGTCGGTGGATCCGTGGACTGATACTTAAGGAAATAATGTGTAAAATAAGAGGGGAATGACTGCAGTTACAGTTGGTTTGTGTAACTGAAGTAATAGTTACAGTTGATTTGTGTAACTCCATAGCAAGACCAGATAACATCAGTGGGAACACAAAAGCACAGTTTACATAGCCATCTCAAGCAAAATATTTATCACAGACCAAAGATAAAGAAGATCATCAAGAGACATACGAAAAAATAAATAAAATAAGAGGATTCTACCATACTGCCAAACTAATTAACTTCTTTCCACAGTAATTTAGCAATTGATCCAAACACCTCTTGCAATAAAATATCATTTGTTGTTCTTAGAGTTTATGATATTTGTAAATGAACTTTCAACACAAGTTGTAGCAAAACAAGTTGTAGCAAAACAAGTTGTCACACAAAGTAGGTGAAGCCACATGTGCCAAGATTTTGTCCTGAATTTACTGGATTTTAAACACACTCCAGTTGGCATGAATTTACTGGATTTTAAACACACTCCAGTTGTCATGAATTTACTGGATTTTAAACACACTCCAGTTGGCATGAAATGAATAATTAGCTCTGGTTTTGTGACACGAAATTTTATGTCTAAGTTCAAAGATGTCTAGTTCATACTGAAAACTGGTGCGAGAGAGAAAACTAGGCATATTACAATAGGCATTGTGCACTTAACCACCAACCTCCAGGGTTCCACTTACCTCCAGGGTTCTCAGGTTACCATACCAGGGGCACTTGCTGTTGTAACACATCACCATGACACCCATCACCTCACGCTGCTTGGCACGATCCAAAAATGTCTGAAATCAATAAATGAGGCCATCATACAGTCACAAGATCTCCTAGTGAATGGACATGTCACAAATTTAATTCTCCTGTTTTTACAGGTAGAAAATCTATCATTGAGCACTGTTTTAGATGAGTATAGCACAATTTATTGATTGAGCACTGTACGTGAATTGTGCTATAGTGATACTAAGACAACTGATCACATTACAATGGACCTCACTTACAGCGCTCACTTGAGTACATTCATTTCCCTGCATCAAGCTTAGACTCAGAATGCCGATTGACTGTACTGCTGAGTTCACCCTGATACTCAATGCTAGTGACATCAAATATTCTAACAATATGACACAAATTGTTTAACACCAATACCAAATGCAAACAAATTCAAAATGCTTAGAACTATGACTCGAATTTCACAAAGTCACAGAATAGTCTACTTGCAGGTTTATTCTTAGTTGTCGTAAACAGCTATGATGTCACGCGTGGGAGGACAGAACCAAACATATTTGCCATTGTGTTGTATGCAGCCTCATTCATCTCGCGTTGGATATTCTATTATAATTTTCAGTGTCAATAGAAAGTTTTGCGTTGCCGACAGTGCCACAGCTTCGTCGGTGGTTATTAGATCATGGAATCAGAGTAAATGACAGCTAGCCAGCCAGCTGTAGGAAGACTTGTCGTCAAAATGCAGCTAGGTACCACTGTGTATAGCCTTGGTGCAAGCTGTATTTACACAGCTTTACTCTTAAGAAGGTAAAATAATGACCAAGTAAAATTTGACACAAAATAAGCATCATTAAAAACTGCACCCTTAGTTGAGTAAACTTAATTATTTATCGGTTTTGGAAAAATTGGCAGTCTACCAATAATCTGCTGCTAAAATTGTGGTGTGATCTTTTGCTTTGGCGTTTGGCGCCATGAAATATTGCGTCACCTATTAAGGGCATTTTTTCGCCGATTCTTCAATCAACTCTTCTCTCTCACAGTCATGAGGTTGCATACCTATCACAACACATTATGTTTCATTTCTTTACAAATTTTCGGCAGTTTTTAATACCAACAAACCGAATTTCAGAACAAAGTTTGGTGCTACGAGGCTGTCATGATCTCCCGGGTGATGTCGTAAAAGTTTAAGGAAATGGTACGTGCATGTTTCATGACTCTACGGTTTTCAAAAGGACAAGAAACTTTTCTTAGTTTCAAATAAGGGGAGAATTATGCAAGAAAATGATGTTAATTAAATTGTTTTCACTTTAACGGCTGCAACAGGTGAGGTGAGTATAGGTTGACTCCCAGATTTGCATGCACCTCTGCCAGTCATTAGTTTCATGATGAGGTGACAAGCAGAACTGGTACCTGAACTGTGTGAAATGTCGGGGTCTAATGGAGCTTAACACACAGTGCTTCCTAACTATTTTGACGATAGTCTTCATACAGCTAGCTGGGTGGCTAAACACACAGTGGTTCCTAGCTGTATTTTGACCACAGCGTTCATACACACAGCTAGCTGGCTTGCCACATTAAGTGTTGAACTCCATTATACCCGGTGCAACGTTTCATAAGCATTTTGTAGTACATAGTGAGTTAACACCCCTCAAATGCCACAGTTAATATAACTTTTTAAAACTAACGAAATGTTACGCTGCGAGTACGTAAAACGTGAGATTTATAGGTCGCGGCTATCGACATCTGCATATAGTTGGACACGAGATAAACTATCAATTCTCCCTACTCTGTCCCCTGTTGGCAGACAGTTCTATCTGCTCTTGCGTTTACATGCTTCATCTTCATACAATCAGCAAGTGGTCTATTGGGCGCTTTTCACGTTAAACAGTGAAGTGCAGGTTTCAAAATGCATTGTAGTGAGACGATGCAAAACTAGTTACGCCATCTTTTGGCTTTACTTCATGTTTTAATGTTCAGAATGAGGCAGTGACCCACAACACACAACACTTCTGTTAATGTTCAGAACGAGGCAGTGACCCACAACACACAACACTTCAGTTACTGTTCAGAATGAGGCAGTGACCCACAACACACAACACTTCTGTTAATGTTCAGAATGAGGCAATGACCCACAACATGAACACTCTAGTTATGATTGGAGTTAAAATCACGAGTTCCATTTCATGCTTAGTTTCCAATGTGTCATATTTGGCCAGATACATGTCTATAAAGTATGTTCACAGCTTCTCAAAATTGTCCGGTGGCACAGAAGTGGGTGATAAAGCACATAATATTTGCCAATACTTTAATATCCCATTAAAAAGAAAATAAATAAATTTCACTTTTCCTCCATTTTTGTCCTAAATGAAGAGATTTCACCATAATGTCAAACACAAGTCACAACAGAAAGACACCATGTATATTGCAAGTAGGTCATAGGACGGCTGACAGCTATTGAGGTACTGTTTGATATCAACTATATAGGAGGCGAGATATTTGTTAAGTAGATGCACACCGAGCCAGATAACTATCATGGTGATCATGAAGGAGAGGGTCTTACGGAGAAAAGGCACCCCTGACGGCCATAGCTAGAACGTAAACTATGGGAGTTAAGGGCAATTTTTGCACATTATGAGAAAAAACCTTACCTCGTCATCAAGTGAATGTATAGGTACACCACATTCTGTTATTAGGCACTTATGGTCCCTGGAGATAAAAGGAAAAATACACAAAATAAATAAAACAATATGGTTGTGTAATAGCCACATCCCAACGTTTTGAAAATTGAACTTTTCAATTAAACTTGAACACCTCAAATTTAACATGATTACTCTCGCAAGGAGGTGGAAAAAACTCATTGTATGATCGATCTAATTTTTGAAACGTTCAGCAGTTTAACATTTCCAAACACACATCAATACCTTCCGAAAAAATCACCAAAAATTCACTTGGCAGATGCCCAAAAAACAACAAACCAACAAAACAACCCCATGTTCTAGTGTACAGACTGCAACAAGTGCACTGTGCAATTACTCAAGTCATGGACAACCTGATAGCAGGCACATGTTGTAGAGCCCTATTAAAATTACTACAACACTGAGGAATAAACAATATGAGGAGTCAAGTAGACAAGTTCCAATAGTCACTTGGCATAGCAGCCTAAAAGTGTCTGTGGAAACACTTTGGGATTTGTAGATTCTTGAACTTGAAAAAATCTTATTGAAATTACAGACACATGGTGGACAAAGACACCTGGTGGCTGCCTAAAGTATTGCTCACAGGTCTCTCTGTAAGCAAGTTTGTGGTAACTGACAAGAGTTGTCACCTCACATGGAATTTTTCTGCACCCAGAAAAACTATTGTGGTCACTTATAGTCAGCATCCCATCCATCCATTTGTCTGTCTGTCAATAGTTCTGTCTGTCATTATCACTTCTTGTCATCAATTATCTCAAGAACAGCTTAGCAGATCACGATGAAATTNAATTTTTGAAACGTTCAGCAGTTTAACATTTCCAAACACACATCAATACCTTCTGAAAAAATCACCAAAAATTCACTTGGCAGATGCCCAAAAAACAACAAACCAACAAAACAACAAAACAACCCCATGTTCTAGTGTACAGACTGCAACATGTGCACTGTGCAATTACTCAAGTCATGGACAACCTGATAGCAGGCACATGTTGTAGAGCCCTATTAAAATTACTACAACACTGAGGAATAAACAATATGAGGAGTCAAGTAGACAAGTTCCAATAGTCACTTGGCATAGCAGCCTAAAAGTTTCTGTGGAAACACTTTGGGATTTGTAGATTCTTGAACTTGAAAAAATCTTAATGAAATTACAGGCACATGGTGGACAAAGACACCTGGTGGCTGCCTAAAGTATTGCTCACAGGTCTCTCTGTAAGCAAGTTTGTGGTAACTGACAAGAGTTGTCACCTCACATGGAATTTTTCTGCACCCAGAAAAACTATTGTGGTCACTTATAGTCAGCATCCCATCCATCCATTTGTCTGTCTGTCAATAGTTCTGTCTGTCATTATCACTTCTTGTCATCAATTATCTCAAGAACAGCTTAGCAGATCACGATGAAATTTGGTATTGAAGTACTAAGCAGGGAGGTGCCAGTACCAGTCGATTTTCGGATGGATTTGGCTACCGTGGTACCAATGTTGGGCGATTCCTTGTGTGTCGATTCTCACAATAACTGCTAAACGGATCACAATGAAATTCGACACAGAGGTATATGGCGACAATGTAACTTTTTGGACAGATTCAACAACTGTGGCACCCCGTGTTTGTTTTCGACTGCTCATTTCATTGCTTGTCCATTGATTATCAAGATGACATTTGACATAGAGATAGATGGCTGGTGTGCACCGGCACCAGTCAATTGACCTATCGCAAGCTCCGCCCCCTTGTGTAATGTCGACTAACAAACAATAAGTTTTACTCGGCAACGCGTTGTTTGTCGAGTAAAATGGCGGCTTGAAAACGAAGGTGTGTCAATAATGCTGCGTTCTAAATGGTCAGTTAAGCCATCACTCAAAATCTTGGCGACAGGTCAATTTTCGGACAGATTTGGCTACAGTAGCACCCGCTCTTAGCCATTTTAGATTTTGACAAGTTGATTGTCTCAAAAACTGCTAGGCACAACTGAATGAAATGTGTCACAAAAATATATGACAGAGACGGATGCGCTGACAGAAGTCGATTTTCATTTTGGTCGCTTTAGTTTTCGACATTCAACAAGACAGCTTGTTCTTGTCCATCAATCATCTAAGTACTGTCTTGCTCCTTCTTGTAGGAATTTTGAAATAATGCGCACCCCTAGCATCTGCCATTTGCAATGCACAGGAAGTGAGCATACCAACATTCTTGTTCATCAGTCGCAGTTCATTGGAAAGCACGTGTGAATTTTTATTCCTTGCCTGGGATGTTGTGTCTGCTGGAAGTTGTGGGCTCATGAAACTCCGAAGAACAAAAATATCTTAAGAGAATAAAACCTAATTACCATGTACAGTTCAAGCATTATTTAAAAATAAGGGTGGTTGCATTTTATGTTTTAATTTGGTTAAAAATTATGGGTCGTGGTTTAGAAAAATAAAAGAAAAATATGGGGGTGGGTAAAAAATGAAAGTGCCTTTCCCCTTCCATACGTCTTTTGCTGGAACAACATTTATTGTGAAGTGGAAGCACAACAGCACATTTCTATCTTGTCACTTTCATGAAACAGACCCCTAAACCTAGACACAGACCCCTAAACCTAGACACAGACCCCTAAACCTAGACAGAGACCCCTAAACCTAGACACAGACCCCTAAACCTAGACACAGACCCCTAAGCCTAGACACAGACCCCTAAACCTAGACACAGACCCCTCAACCTATACACAGACCCCCAAGCACAGATTAGACAGTTGTGCCATAACCACCACAACTCTATCTAAGACATATCCGAGCAATTTTGCAGTAATATAGTAATAAACATGGCTGCAGTAGTAGTGTGCAACTGGAAACACAGCATTGTGGGTAAATAATACGAATTGAGGTACAGCCCTGTGGTATTTCAGGAATTGATTATTTGATGGACGTGGAGGTACGCAAGTACATTTCCCAGCCTGGATGTTTCTACACAGTACTACAGCAACAGCGCACATAACATACCTGGCAGTGGCGGATCTACGTTTTCAGTAAGGGGGGGGTTTAGGATTCCCGCAAAGGTCGAATCCGAGGCGTGTGGCGCCGAGCGGAGGGAGAGGTCGGGAGGGGGGTAAGACAACGTTTTGTTTTTGTAGCCAAACAGTGAAATTTCCATGCATCCTGGTACGTTTCTGGCACTTAACATGTCCCTGGAGTTTTTCTTAAGATAATTAAAAACCCTTCTCGATTTCGTCACATGAACTTGGCTCATAAGTTTTGTGAAACCATATTTGTGCACATGTGGGTATGAGTCACACCACCAGCAAAAATTTTTGTTGGAACATCTGCTTACACACACCTTTTTAGCATACAAAAAAGTGTGGTGGGTATACAGGGGTTTAGACAACTACCAAATATCCAAGAGCATAAGGAGCAACGACGGGGCGTAAAAACTTGAATACCA
>NMRA01000356.1:0-15238 GCA_002633005.1 Phoronis australis | reverse complement strand
AAAAATAATTTCTATTTCGTTTTCATTGTAAACAAGCATAAAAAGCCGACATTATTACAAACTGTGTAGAATTATAACTTATTACCTGGGTGTTTCTCCAGGAACGTTGGTCCTATCTTTCTGTTGACTAGACTGCCGAGGAATCTGTACATCGGATCCAATGGTTTGCTGCTCTTGGAACCATCATACCCAGACATCTTCGATGTTTTTTCCCAACGCTTGCACTTCATCAACTGCTGTGTCAATGAGCTTGTACGCCTCTACAATGTCAGCATCTCGTTTCGCAGCTCAGTTGGCTCTAAGCCCCCTGAGGTTACCAAGTCCACTCAAAAGACTTACAGCATGCGCAACTAAATTTGATCCGTTCATCATGGACTACTTCAAACCTTGACGATGTATCCCAGGACCCATTTGCATCTCTTGCAATTTTCGAAATAAACGTCCCAATGTCTGAACGCTTGAAACCCGAAGTACTAACATCAAATAAATGCCCATGGGCATGGGTGTTTCGTCGGGTGGGCCTTTCTGCGGAAATTCCCTGTATAGAAAACGGCAGTGGTGCTTATTGCAGGTAGAAAGACGGTAGATGTTGAAGTCGGCACTAGGCCTCCTTAGGAGGCCCACTGAACATCGCACGAGTCCCGCAAGACTTTGTTGTGAAAATACAGCCTCCGTGCAATTTCTCGTACTGTACACTGTTCGCGAATGCGGTCACTTTGTCAATGTGAGTGCCCCCTTGGTCAGTCCTTGTATAGTCATAAGTGCATCTTTAAACAGCCTCGCGACCAGACCACGATGCCCGCCACAATACATAGCAATTCTTCGGAAAACAATTTTTTTTCAAAAGTATTACATGTACATGTACACTGTATGCTATTGCGCTAGACAACTTTACTATACACCAGTCAAATTCGAGTTACAAATGTGTGGGTTGTAATAGGATGACACAACATGACAGATGAGGTAAAAACGTTGCACATCAATTCGCCTGAATATCAGGGTTGCGTCACCACAGTATTTCCCCTAATCAAATCAAAACATATCTTAGAGTAAAGAAACTAGTTACCTAAAGAAATCAGCTATAGAGCTGCTCTTTCAGCGGTGGATCCATCTAAAATGCTTGGCTACTTCAGAAGTGTCGTCGGAAGCATGCGCACAATTTATCTCCGGGGTTTTGCCGATGACCAACGAAGACTCGAAACGCGTTGATTTTCATAACAGCAATTCACAATGCAAAAAATATATTTTCAGAGTGAACCCCCCCCTCTCATTTTTTTCCAAGTTGGTTTACTTGGGGTATACACATGCTGGCGGTGCCGTTTTTGTTTTGCTGGAGACGTTTTTGTTCTGTTTTTTTTAAGTTTTGGGTCCTGGCCCGAGGGGGGGTTTAAACCCCCAGAACCCCCCATAGATTCGCCACTGCCTGGCTCTAACAAGACGCAGTATTACAGCAACAGTGCACATAACATACCTGGCTATAACAAGACACAGTACTACAGCAACAGTGCGCATAACATACCTGGCTATAACAAGACGCAGACAATCTTCACAGTATAAGTGCCCACAGTCCTGTACCTGACGTGCATTACGCAGAAGGTTATGACAGGACACACATAGCATGTCTGTATCCAGCTGCTTCTCATCTTCTTCTTTCATACGAACCGAGTATCCTGGCATGATGTTGATCAATGTTTATCTGACACTCAGTTGCAGGACTATACTTGTCTACAGATAATACTGTTTCTTTCATTTACTTTTCCAAACTCAGTCAAACACTGAAATGAAGAAATCTTCAGTTCTTGCCATGTTCAAAATCACCAGCCTGGCATAAGAAAATATCTTGTAAATCCAAAAGGCTCCAACTGTCTAGACTAAACCGGCCACTAGGGGGTGCTGCAAATGTTGAATTCACCCAAAAATTGACTTGTGCCAGAGTATTGCCATCACTTATTCCTGTCTCAAGTTTCACTGAAATCTGTCAATTAGTTCTTTATATCATCCGGAAACACTCTTCGCAACTAATACAGAAAAGTCCAGCCCCTGACACCGGACGATGGTAGGTTGAAGTGGCATACATGAGATATCAAGCAAATCAAATCATAATGTGAGGAATATTAAACTTGACACGCTTTCATCAGCAATTTCAAGAGTTTATAACCCATTTGGGATGTAGGGGCAATAAACATGGTAATTCCCCTGGTCTGGCAATGGAACTTAACCCCATCAGGCAATGTGTATTTTATTAGGCGTGAAAATTACCAGCCAAACAAAGGTTTGTGGTTTTTGCAGGAATTTCCAACCACCTGCAAATTAGGCAAGGTGTTTCAAGTCGTCTTTCACAACCAAAACGCGTTGTCACAGCAGCAATAAATAAGATGCCAAACGGACTCTGGCAATTTTTGTTCATTACTTAACGCTCATTATGAAATGTCAGATACTACAGTTGGTTATGACATCACAAACCAAGCAAAACTGTAGAGGGGAATTACAACAGAGTATATGTTACCATTGAACAGGAATATTTCACAAGTTGTTAAATCGCTTAAAAGTATGCAGTGCAGTGAAAGTCCAGACGTAGACAAAATCCTAATCGAATTTTACTATTTTCGTTGGACATAATAAATTGGTATTTTTCAATAAAATGGTCAACTGATATAATTTTACCTAAACTCACAAAAGTCTCATTTTGCTAGATTATTTTTATGTAAACAAGTATGGTAATGTTTCATAGTTACCCTGACAGCTAAGTTGAAAAATGATGATCGAGACAAAAATCAAAATCATTTCATTGAAATTGATTATAATAAAAAAATTAGTAAATGGTAACTGTCCACTGGTATTGAGATGCCCAATGTCATGTCAAAGGGAGAGTGTGGAAGTCATGATTTACCTGTGTATTATATATTGTGTAAATGTATTATTGAAAATATTGGAAGTGCATGCTGATAGACTTCCGAAACAAAGTTTCATGATGCCAAATGAAAGGCAATTACATGGTCAAGATAACTGGTGCACCTCTGTAAGGGCTTGTTCTATAACTGGTGCACCATTATAAGGATTTGACGTATAACTGGTGCACCTATATAAGGATTTGTCATATAACTGGTGCACCATTATAAGGATTTGACGTATAACTGGTGCACCTTTATAAGGATTTGTCATATAACTGGTGCACCTTTATAAGGATTTGTCGTATAACTGGTGCGCCTTTATAAAGATTTGTCGTATAACTGGTGCACCTTTATAAGGATTTGTTGTATAACTGGTGCACCTTTATACGGATTTGTTGTACAACTGGTTTCGGTCATGACAGTCGGTAATGAAGAGTATTTTCTACCAAAATACAAGCAAAGGCTACAAGAGATATCAACTTCCAGAGTTGGTTGTATATTATTTATTCAAACATAACCTCTTAGCTAACATTTCAGTTGGGACGGTCGTATTGACATTGATGGTACTAGACATACTCGCCTTATGAGTGATATCCAAAATAATGGTCGTGGCCTTATGTTATAGGTTATTAGCATTAAGTGTTATAAAAAAATGAATTATTAGGCCTACAAAGCCGTATGGCCTTATATTCTGGGTAATATGGTACATACATTCCTTTTATGCACGAATCTGCATGGTCCCTCTTCTTCGTAAAAAGGGGCGCTTTCTGGTTTTCATCGCAGGCTGCAGGCTCATAAGCTAAATCAAAAGTCAAAGAAATCTGAAAATATCCCGGTATCAACTGTTACAATTAAGCAACAAGTTCCATGTATTCTACATATAATTACCTTTAGTTTAAGTCACTTTTCAAAAGTCGCCATGGACCTGTATGTTCTTTTTTTCTCAGATATGCTCTTCCAAAACAGTTTCATTACATTTTGATCTGCATGACTTGAGATGGAAATCAATAAAACTTTTTGGAATTCCCCAGTGCCAGTACAATATCAACCGGCTACATAATTATACATACATCTTCTGTCATCTTCATTTGGAATTAAATTCCCCAGGTCCAGGCCACTGCAGTAGGCCTACTTAATAAGCCTGGTACGTGCATACATACTTTACATACATACATCTCCATTTACACTCTGGAGTTTTTCTCAAGCTATGAAATCATTTCTAATCTTAGTTAGTTTTGACAGAAGGGAGCACCTTTTGACACGCCGTAACCGGGTAAAACCCAGCGTCGTGACGCGCTTATATTGGGTAAAACCCAAACCAGTCCAGAGATCGTCGTTAAAAAAAGGTATAGGTTCGTTGATAAAACCCAGTTCCGGAGTAGACCAACCTTTTGTTCACTTAGGCCCTACTAGGCTCTAAACACTAACAAAACCTAGTGTGTTACTAATGTCATACTCATCATAGATCGGGACTCGTTAGGACTGCTATACACAACCAAAATGGAGTTAGAACGAGTGAGATGAGGTACGCTGCGGCCGCGGCCAATTTACAGTTCCAAAATATCAAAATGTAGGGGTAAGCCAGGATTGGGGGAATTTTTTAGTTAGATGTTGTAGTTGAGGCAAGAGAATGTGGTTTGTTTGTACTTGTGAACATGCTGAGAATGAAAAAAGATCACTTGCTTGGCTGCAGCTGCACTGTCCTTAAAGATGGTGGCCCCCTGTTGAAATTGTGCATTGCTGGGTAGATAGATTTCAAGATTCGAGATGCTTTATTTTACATCGGTCGGAGAACAGATTAACATCAGCCAGGTAGTCCTGATTTGCAAAAAACCTAGTTGGTTGACAGTAATTTTGGACCGCATTTTTCGAATCGTAGGAAATTCGTTTTCGGAATCTAATGTTGGCTTTCCGATCGATCGAACATCGGCAGGGAAGTGGTAGTTTTGCCATTGGCTAGGTTGTATTGGGGACGATCAGAAGCCGAGGACGCCTGTGGGTTTAAAAGCGCCGATTTTGCGTTTTTGGGCACTAGTCGGATATAATTGTTGTATTACTGCAGGTTCACTAGCTAGGCCTCTAGTAGGGAGAACAGCATTTTTCTAAAATTTTAGAAAATGTGCATGTAATATACATCATTAGAAAGCTCTTTTCAAGACTAAAATAACGATAGTAAATTTTTTTAAATTGGACTTATGGTTCCGGAGAAAATGTCATTTTCGTGTCAAATTTTTGGTAAAAATTCTGTCAAATTGAATCTGCGAGTTCAAAATATTATTATTTCAAAACTAAGAAACGTAAATAGACATGTAATACATCATTTTAAAGAACTTTTTATGATGAATAATTTGCCAAAAAACCATTTCGATTAGACGTTCCTGTGCGAAGATATTGACCTTAAAGTCAACACAGTCGACAAAGAGAAGTCANTGTTAATCTGACCATTGCTTGGTTGTTGCCAAATCCAAGTTCAAAAGACCACTCACTGAGAACAGCCCTCCCGATGACTTGTTAGTCTCCTGCACAGACCCTCGAGGTTGGTTGGGGTCTGCTACAGCGCACTTTTCCATATGCATTCTTGGAATGTCATTGGCTATTCCGATTTCACGAAACAAGGCATTCTATTGGTCATTTGAATTATAGGTCAAACTAGTTCACCAACATGGCGACATCCAGTAAGGGAAGAATTTTGATGGATTTATAGCTGTTTAAATCTCTCTGTTCTCGTCAAACTTCCGCATTTCAAAGCTAACGAGTTAAGGAATACATCAATTCAGCAGTAACGTATACGAAACATTTAATGATAATTATTATCTTGTATACTATGCTGTACTCTGAAGTGATGTGATTTTTTACGAAATAATTTGTGGAAGAGATAGCCATTTAGCTGATTAGGCCATTCACAACAACAGCCATTTTAGGCACACTATAGCACCGAATAGCGGGAAAGGAGTAGCTAAGTGCGCCGTGGCCACGGGACTTGCCTCGATCTTTTCAGGGCACACCGTCTCGTATGTTAACATGTTCATGTAGACATGTACGTTATGTAAGCTCCCGTGATTACCGTGAAGGTTGAATTATTGGGTTAGATAAGGATATGTGCTGAAATACTGCTATTCATGACATTGTCATTGTAATGTATAGTACACTGGCATACTTGTCACTACCCACAGAAGTTAGGAGCATAAAAATACAGTCAATGGTCCTAAACACTCAAACATTAACCAGTCTAGCAATAGTTTTATAATGACTGACATTGCTTTTGTCGGTGCCATTCAACAGTGCCTCTGTCTCCGACTGCCATCCTACAGTCGTACAGAGTATTCAATTATTTCAGAGGGTTTTTGTTGCTGTGAAATTAGGATTATACACACCCTTTTGTATAGTCAGCAAGATAAAACCTCACCCTTTTTTGAGTTGGCACAGTGATTAAAACTGACCCATTTTGGTGAGAGCCTCAATGGAAGAGTCAACTTTTCTGATAAAATAATTATGCAAAGTTATTATTTACAAGGAATTGAATTTCCGCAAAAAGCTCTCTGGGCTATGTTAATACCCAGACTTAGTACTTCAGTCTATCGCTAAACTAAACCACATTTCTAATCAATACATCAGCAAAATAAAGTTCCCAATGGTTAGATAAATTTCTTGGCATGTTGTGTGTTTTGTAGCTTATGGGTATACTATTTCTAGGAACACATTAATGATGTCAATGTGAGGGTGTTTGCCAGTGCAAATGTTCTGAAGCAATTCACACTGCCCAACTCTTGCCACGAGGAGGCCCCCTCAATAAGAGTCAAATTTGTAATTTTGAAAAACTGTTCGAAAAGACCAAAATGTTGACTAAAATCACTGCTGTATTATGTAGATCCTAACCACAAGAATGACACACTAGCATGTTGTTCAAAACAATGAGCAAACACAATGGTAATAGTCACATACAGGGGACCCCCACTTTGAGAACCATGCAGTGTTTTCAACTGCATAACAGGAACCTGTTTTTCACTGAATAGCAGACATTAAAACTTGTTCTCAAAATGCGGATTGCCAGTGAGTGACTATTGCCTGGATAACAATCCAACCCATCTAACGCGCACGAAACCGTCAATTCGCGTTAAGTGACCCAACTCAAAATCTTTGAAGTACCCTGAGCTCCCAATTTTGAAATGTGAGATGTTTTTGCAACTAGTCATTTCAACGAACCAAGTTTTTAAATCCACTTGGTTACAATGTCACTCCAGGATGCTTTGATTACCGCGAACCTTAGTAGTTTCGGAATGTTTTAGAATGGTTCCGAGACATTGTTTTGCAATTAGACTGAAATTAATAGATGATTGTTGCAAACTGCAACACTTGATGTTATGTGAATGTGGAAAGCAAAAAATGAAACAGTCGACGAGTCGAGGTCCAGGAGAGAGAGGACGCATGTATAGATTGCATATGACCAAATGTGCCCCTCTGATCAGTGACTCGGGCATTACAAAAGTCAGCATGAATTTCCAAACAAATTCCACACAAAAATATTTACTTTTTGGTTTGAACTGTATAAAATGATCCATTTTTCCACCAAAACCACTGAAGGTTTCATATACAACTGAGGCTTGTTGTGTTAAAAAGAATACAGCCCAGAGAGATTCTTGCTGAAATTCAATTCCCTGTAAATAATAACTTTGCGTAATTACTTTATCAGAAATGTTGACTCTTTCATTTAGGCTCTCACCAAAATGGGTCAGTTTTAATCACTGTGCCAACTCACAAAAGGGTGAGGTTTTATCTTGCTGATTATAGAAAAGAATGGGTATAATCATAATTTCACAGCAACAAACAACGTCCGAAATATTTGAATACTCCGTATGACTGTACGATGGCAGTCAAAGGCACTGCTGAATGGCACCGCCAAAAGCTATAAAATCAGTCATTATAACACTTTTGCTAGAGTGATTAATGTTTGTGTGTTTAGGACCATTGACTGTATTTTTATGCTCCTAACTTCTGTTAGAAGTGACAACTGTGGCAGTGACAGTGTATTATATCCTTATCTGACCCACCAGTTCAACCTTCACGGCATTCACGGAAGCTTATATAACGCACATGAACATGTTAACATAAGAGAGGGTGTGCTCTGAAAAGATCGAGACAATCTCCCGTGGCCGCGACGCACTCAGCTAGTCCTTTCCCGCTATGACATAATCTTATCTAATCGCTGATTGGTTCTCCAATAATGGCGGTCACCACTGATTAACCATTGTTTCAACCTACCCCTCGAAAATCCACTTGCTCTCCGTAAAAACTGTAGGAACAAAGCACCGAAGGTTTTGATGACGTAGAGCACAGATTTCTGAATGTATACGTCATGAAATAAGTTGTTTTCACGTTTTCATTCCCATGCTGTTCGAGTCACAGGCGTCCTCAGCTTCTGATCGTCCCCAATACACTACATATAATACTACTAAGTGTAGTGTATTGGGGACGATCAGAAGCTGAGGACGCCTGTGGTTCGAGTAGGAAAGTTGTTGTTCATCGTCAAGTCATCGCATTTCTTCAGGTAAGTTACATTGTTGTATGAATACATCACATCGCATGAATTTAACCCTTTATGAATCTACGTGCCGATTTTTATGAAAATCTATCGATGCCCTCATAGCTTTTTTCAATCCCCCACTAAGGTACTCGGATTTGTAGTGTTACGGCCATGTTGGATGAACGGAAATTTGCTTGGTCTTGAAACGAATCTTTTTTTCTCATGACCTGTTCCTTTTCTGCAATTGTTTTGCGTTTTGAAACTCGCCAAGTACAAGTTAGATTTATATTTGGAGATATTAATTGTTATTTGTGGTCTAAATACAATGATTCTTGTTGATTTTTGTCGCAGGAAGCCAGGTCACGTGACATGGTTCTGACAATGTGATTGGTTTATTTGTTAAATAAATGAACCGCGGCTGCCAAACAAAGAACAGCTGACTGATGAATGTAAACAGTGCACATTGCTGGATGAGCTAGCCTTTTGTGAACATTTTTGAAATTCTTTATATTCATATTGACAGAAGAAATGATTTCATCAATGCATTTTCATTGTTCTTGTTATTTCAAACTTGCTTGATAAATTTCAATTTGAAATTTTGTTCTTTGTTTTCAACATATTTTTATGGTAAAAGTGGTTTCTTTACAATCTCACCTCAAGAAACTTAGATGGAAACAAACTTCTTTGATAACTGATATTAGATGTCATTTTTTCAAAACAACATTTCATCAAAGTGTTTTCAGTGCTGAAATGAAGTGCATTATTGTTAGCCAATTTTTAGTTCATTTTAATACACAGCCAGTGGAGTACAATTACCTTTTGCATTTGCAAAAAGGACTTTCCTTGGTACATTGTATAAACATTCAGAATCACAAATTTCAATATTTTTTTTTGTTTTCAGGATGCCACCAAAAAAGAAAAGAAAGCTGTCGCTAGTTTCTGATAAACCTGGCTTAGCTCGTCAGTACCTGGAAGAGCAAAAATACATTTATAACTTATTGGCAAGAAGAAAAAGATGAAGACTCTGCTTTGGACTATGATGTACATAAATATGAATTAGCTGCAGATTTTGTTAATAAAGATTTAGTTTTATGCTGAGAAAAAGTGTCACAACACGTATTGGGCTGGTAGGGTACTTATGTTGAGGATGCTATGTTTTGTTACGTTGTGAATATGCTGATGAATTACTAGTTTACAAACAATCCCGGGTCTTCCGGTGTGCCAGTTACCATTACAATTTGGCAAGTCTTGTTTTACAAGACTTTTTTGTGTAAATGAGTAGGGTAATATTTCATCATTACCGTTATTATTTGTTTATTTCATTATCAAATAATGGCATATTTTGCACCACCTACTGGCAATTTAAAAAATGAGTACGTTGGTGACATCGGCTTTCCTGTTTGCAAAATTTCTCAAATGATCATAATGATGAGAAGGCTACAGCTGACGCTGATTTCTGGGCAGGTTCGACTACTGTGGTGACCCGTAGTGACAATTTTTTATATTTTTTTACGATTGCCTCGGTGGCAAGTTTTTATTATTTCTTACGATTGCCTCGGTGTCATGCGAGTTCCTTGATGAATCTTCACGAAATTCAGCATATAAGCTCTATGAAAGAGATAATGACGCCTTCATATTTTCGGATGGATTTGACATTTATGTATATATTTTTTCTTTTTCTTAAAGTTGTAAGTCAATTTTGCATCACTTTTGACATCAATAATGTTTTGAAATCAAAACACACTCATTCTACAAAATTGGACACTCATCCACATCTTCTACTGCGTGCATCAGTGTTTGAAGTGTCTGTGCTTTGTTGGGTATCACACAATGTCTCATACATTGCCCACATCGCTCTGCTCCAAACTACGTTTAGAATCGTAATGAAGGGTGGTGTGCTCACATTGAGGAGAGCATTGACTTGCTTTTCAGTTCCGCATTGCTCTTGTTATATAAAGTGTTCATGTACTTACAATAAAGATGATACTATGGTTATTCAAGTCCGTTTTGGTAATTAGTTGATTACTAATTAATACTTATTTTCTGCGTATAATTAACAAAAAGGTTGTATTTTTATGAATTGTTACTCTTAATTAAGCTCCCGTAGCTTTAGAATCCTATTAGTGTTACATCTAGAGAAAGAATTGCGAGAATTTTCTCTTGACTTATTAACGTAATTACAATAAGTTAATCATTCCAATCGAGAATTGTTTTGGTGTTTATCAAACCAGATTCTAAACATTATTATCTTTCAAACAAAAAAAAGTTTCATTTAAATTAGTGGAGAACTGGCGAAGTTGTGATTATATGTTGTAAAAAATACTAATATAATGCGTCATGTTTTGGGCAAAAACAATAGGAAAATTAGTAGCTTCAAAAGTGATCGTTACAATGCAANACAATAAAGATGATACTATGGTTATTCAAGTCCGTTTTGGTAATTAGTTGATTACTAATTAATACTTATTTTCTGCGCATAATGAACAAAAAGGTTGTATTTTTATGTATTGTTACTCTTAATTAAGCTCCCGTAGCTTTAGAATCCTATTAGTGTTACATCTAGAGAAAGAATTGCGAGAATTTTCTCTTGACTAATTAACGTAATTACAATAAGTTAATCATTCCAATCGAGAATTGTTTTGGTGTTTATCAAACCAGATTCTAAACATTATTATCTTTCAAACAAAAAAAAAGTTTCATTTAAATTAGTTGAGAACTGGCGAAGTTGTGATTATATGTTGTAAAAAATACTAATATAATGCGTCATGTTTTGGGCAAAAACAATAGGAAAATTAGTAGCTTCAAAAGTGATCGTTACAATGCAATATCTCTGGAAGTATTTTAGGTACAAATGTAAAAAAGATAGCTTTGGAAAGCTCTTGACGAGAGCTTTCTAATGACATCAAAATTAATGGTAAGTTTTGAAAAAAAATTTTGTCACGTCCCTAGCCTAATGGGGTAATGGTAATGGCAGGTAATGCCTATTTCTTCCACAAATTATTTCATAAAAAATCACATTACTTCAGAATCCAGAATAGTATACTGGACAATTATCATAAAATGTTTCGTATATACCTTACTGGTGATGTATTCCTTGACTCGTTAGCTTTGAAATGCAGGAGTTCGATCAAAACAGAGATTAAAACAGCTGTAAATCCACCGACATTCTTTCACTAGAAGTCGCCATGTTGGTGAACTAGTTTGACCTATTATACAACTGACCAATGGAATGCCTTGTTTCTTGAAATCGGAACAGCCAATGATATTCCAAGATGGAAAAGTGCGCTGTAGCAGACCCCAACCAACCTCGAGGGTCTGTGCAGGAGACTACTACCTCACCAGAGAGTTCCCACCAACCTCAAACGCGACCCAGTCGCAAAATAACTTTTTACTCTAGGGACACCTAGCGACCTGATCAATGAGATAAATATAATGATATAGCTCATTGGACCTGATAACGTAATACCGGATGTCAGCATGCGCAGAGCAAACTTCCTGGTTAAAAATTGCCAGCTGACAGCCAATGAAAACCATCGTTTCTAGTGCGCTGTACCTGGGCCCTCGCTGGTTCCCTGCGTGCCGCTAGATGGGGCGGTAGCCGCGCCAGCACGCAGGTATCACTTAAATTTCCTCTGTAAATTTTTTTACACCGGCGTTTCTGATTGGCTAGTCGAATTCTCAACAGGCAGCGCTTTGCGCAAACAAACTGGCATGACTGATGGACTGAAGTGTAAATGTGGTCCGTTGTACAGACAAATCGGTGCTTAAAATTATGTTCAGGAAATGTGAAGCCTAGAAATTGTAATATTGAGCCTTTTCGGAATACATCTTTCTACTGTCGATGACTTTTGTTTACGATAGTGTCGTTATACAGTATGAATAACACACCGGTTAAATCGGCCACATAATATGTGTTTATTGTGCATGTACAGTGTATGTGCTTCAAGCACGCGGCTATTAAACATCACTTCAGAAACGACAAGGCTAAAAATCGTTCACAGTCCGCCATTTGTTTCACGGTGTTGTAAACCTAACCAATGACTGCCAAGATTACATCGACCAATGCTAAAGCACGTGCCACTACGTGATACCTGCGTGCTGGCTGGGCTAAGCACGCAGGGAACCAGCGAGTTGCGTTCCCAAGCCGACATTTTACCTGGCAAACAAAACGTTGACGTGTAAAACTTATTTTAATCTGTAGCTCAAGAAATTGAGTGAAAAGAGTGGTGACACGGTGTTGACATGGCGTGTGTAATTCTGACAGCCATCATGCAGCTCGAGAAGAATATCCCGTCATTTTTGGGCATTCCCTAAGCCCAAAAGTGATGTCGAAAGGTTAAAACTATGTATCAAACTTTTCGGTCGGCCGCCTACACGAGCAGCTGAACTTGGCAATGTTGCTTCATTTCTCGAAGGTTAAACACTTATAGTGTATATTTGTTCCAAGATACACACTAGTTGAGTTTTGGGGCTATAGACACACTTTAAGAAGCCAGTGACAGTGTTAGAACCTAGAGACTCAGCAGTTACAGTGTAGGCGGTCACCGTGTCATCAAGGAGAAGTAATAGAGATGGCAAGTTACTGGATCGAATTTTTTTAGTGGCATGGACATCTATGGGCTCATTAAAGACGACCCTGCTTTCTTCGAGCACGTCGATTGTAGTATTTGCCATTCACTCGATTATATGGGCTCTTTATAGCAACTTACTGTCTCGTTATAAGGAGTTAGCTACCTCGTTGAATTTTCAAGGAGATTTAACTGTTGAATCTACGTTTTTGTGCACGATACATGTATGCTATCTCGTTAAAATAATTGCACGGCAAGTCGAGTTATTATAACATGCATTAAAGACAATAACTTGAAAGTGTGTTTCAGGTGGGTCCTTTTTATGTAAAATGCCCGCGCCCCTAAAATTTAAATGCACAGTGCGCTCGTCAAGGAAATGACGTCAATGAAATGGAACTCCCAGGCCGTACATTAAAATTCTAAGCACTAAATCACACAATCTGAAAATGTGGTACAGTACATGTACATATTCAATAAAATTGACAGTATCAGTGACGCTAGTCGTCCCAAATGCGTCACCACGTGCCAGCTTTGTCACAAACCTAACGCCATTTTTATCTCATGTAATAGCCAAATTCAATTTTAAAAAGTCTGCAGCAATCGATACTGTGCTGGGCGAATTATACCGCAAAACACTGTGTGTTTCGGTGTAGATTTGCATATGGCATCTCCGGTCACTCCTCTGTTTGCGTTTTAATTATTCCAGTAGCGCATGAACTATTGCGTCTGTGGAAGATCAACTGTTCCTAAGTGGCAACACCCTGACGATAATTCAGCACAAGCCACAGTATGAGCCGTGTACATGTACATGTATATTGGGCGCATACATGTANCGCCGCCTCTCCGGCAACTTTTCGCTCCCCGGACTACTGCCGCCGTAAAAATGTTCAGACTCCAATAGAAACAATCCGATGATGTTCCAGCTGAAGCGGGCAATTAAAAACAAAATTATTCCGGGTGGCTAAAAATGGTACAGTGTAGGTGGTAACGATATGCAGAAAGTCACCCCTACTAGATGGAGTTTGCCTCGCAAAATCGTATTATTATGACGTTTCATTGTAGTCTTTTAATATCTTATTACCGCAAACACTCAGGTTAACGACTATGCTAACGCACAAGCCTATTCCCTACCTTTGAAGTGTTTCACAATAAGCGCTCACTGATCAGCTAACCGTTCCCCCTCAACTTTTGAGAATTTCCGCCTACAATTTAGGCTA
Organism: Phoronis australis; assembly: GCA_002633005.1. Taxonomy (NCBI): domain Eukaryota; kingdom Metazoa; phylum Phoronida; family Phoronidae; genus Phoronis; species Phoronis australis. The sequence goes on along the minus strand of NMRA01000356.1, from coordinate 1,041 downwards.
GCGCCCATCATATCGCACTACAAACGACCGCGCGTGGTTTAAAATTGACTCACAGCCTATATGGTGTGTCACTCTCATTTTATACAACAAATTCCGTTCAAAAAAACGTCTTCTCAATATGTAAAAACCATATCCCGGCTTTGTTTTATACCTCCGAAAGAAAATTAACACTAGTGACATGCGTGTCGTTTTGTGACTGACCTATTTTTCGCGTACCTTGCCCTTACCAGATGGAAACTCGCACGGAGGGAGTTGGGAATTATTTGGAGGCTATTCACTTCATGGAAAACTAATTGTTGAGTACGTAAACAGCATAAGTACCACATTTTTGTTATGAAATTTGCACTGAATTGTTTATTCGGTTAAAGCATCGTTTCACGGATTTTTTTTCGCAGACGTTTTTCAAACATGAGTTAAGTTGCAAAATTTGGGCTGCGAACAAAAAGCGGAGGGAATTTGCCCTCGTAATTAGTTTGAATCTTTAACGACTTTGATGCCAGCCAGTAGCAGGTCAGACCTAGCAAAATCCCGGATACTTTTTCAACGGGCGTTTTCTCCCTTTTCAAATCGCAAACTTAGCTACTCGAATGCACGTGTCAGTTAGAGAGCACTAATTCAACTTTCACGTCGGGAACTTGACTTGCGCTCCAGAGGCTTTCAATGGCGGTCGTGAAGAACAGTAACGCCGTACCTGCATGAACGAAGTCCATTTTGGGATCTGAAATGTGTGAGTATTTAACGCGGCAGGAAAGAGCATAATCTAAACATTTTCTCGATGATCTTAAAGGCGAAGACAACCTTTTTCCATGTCGTTTTGAGCTAAAATAAGGTTGGTTGGTTATCCTGGACATATGTTCCACTTAATTACAGCTTTTCGTAATTTTATTAATTACTCGTCCGCTACTGCAGAAGTGACGTTTTAGGAGGCAAGCATTTCGCGCCAATTTCTTTTCATATAGTCTGATTGTGAGAGCTGCCGAGTCAGTCATTGTTCTACCTCGGTTATGTTAAGTTCCGTCGTCGTTTGCTTTCATTTACTAG
>NMRA01000355.1:426169-473559 GCA_002633005.1 Phoronis australis | reverse complement strand
CATGGTAGATGTCATTTCATATAAAGATTCATGAACAGACCTAAAATCAGTATTCAAAAAGTGCTTTTTATTTGACGCTGCTTTTAATACGAAAACCGACAGTTTGATAAAAATCAGTAATTAAAACGCTAAATTTCTATGACATGATATTGAAAAACAAGCCCGTTTAGACTAACGAACAACGGCGGTAGCATGGTTTCCATTTCGGGTGAGTCCCATGGGCTGGTTTGGAGACATCATTTAGCAAATTTTCGAATGTTTCATCCTCAGAACCAGAAAGTAAAACATCAACATGTAACCTGCAGGGGAAGGTTAATATCGAAACGAAGTATAGCATGGACAGATAAACCATTAACGGACAGGCAAACTTGGATATAAATGTACCTGGTAAAAATCAAAGTGGTGTGGCATGCGAGTTTCAATCACAATAAAAAGACGCGAGGTTGGCAGTTGTGAAGTATTTTATTGAAAGTAAAACGTATTTTGTTACATATTAGGTCTGCTATGTAGTTACACAACTACTGTGGATCAAGCTATGTGCCACAGGAAGACCTTCATACGAAAACTTGCATGTCTACTATATGGCTAAGAAAAATAAAATATCTAGAAAAATCCTACACAACACAACCATACGAGAAGGCGGCAACAGGGTCTCAGGAATAATGATACCGCAAAAAGTCATATAAAATAGACAACACCAAGTACACAAATCAGAAAGTAACCTGGTCTACAAAATATGTTTGCCAGTAAAAAGGCCTAGCACCGTACATGTATCAATGTGTTCAACCAATAACTAGAGCTAAGCAAAAACTCAGGAATAATGATACCGCAAAAAGTCATATAAAATAGACAACACCAAGTACACAAATCAGAAAGTAACCAGGTCTACAAAATATGTTTGCCAGTAAAAAGGCCTAGCACCGTATCAATGTGTTCAACGAATAACTAGAGCTAAGCAAAAGGACAAACAACATTTGTGCCGGCGATGTCAGGAAAAGATGGGCACATCTAGTCAGTAAATGCAATTGAGGTGGCACGAGGTCATCAGCACTATGCAACAAGTTATTATGTAATGACATGAGAGTGAAACCACAGGTTGGCCCATTACCATGAACTGTGGGTCAATGAGCACTCCAACTGAATTGGGGTTAGTAGAATCCCAGTGTGCTTCGGTGACGAAATTTTAGGACGTAGGTTAGGCACTTTTGCGTGGAATATAGGTTAAAAAAGGAAAATTTACAAGATTTTGAAATCGTAATTTAAAAATCTTGTGTTAAAATAAGTGAGACACTACTGGTAAGCTGAGATGAGTTATACGCCTAAACGAGCAGAAGTATCACACTAGTGTTACAGTGCCGCGCTTTCGAAAACTTGGCGCAGTTACATGGATACTGTTTACTAGTAGCCTGGGTGTAGTGGCTCCTGGGTTGCAGATGAAAATGACCCTACTTAACCGGCTAACCACAACTGTTAGAGTGACTGGCTTATACATAAGCACACCAAAATGAACAAGGAATATACGAAAATAGTAAAATAAAGAAAAACAGCATCTGACGCCATTCGCTCGCTGTGTAGGCACTCGACCGCGGATTTCATACTCGGATAGACTAAACAATTTTACATATCTGAGTTTCGTACGCTATGCTCGCCTAAGAAGTAGACAAATTAGCAAGCATGTGTGACGTGATCTCGTCGATCTCTACGTCCGCCTATCTGCCGCTACGGTAGCCGTCTAATCGAAAATCGTCATGATAGGCAAAGCCCGACCACCATCACCGTGTATCCTCCTCATCATACTCAGTGAGTCTTTATAGTACTGTAACGCCAGGTCGTACTTACACATCTTCATATATACATCCCCAATATTATGCAAACTTGTGGCAATGCTGGGATGATCACCATCACCGTGTATTCTCTTCTTCATACTCAGTGAGTCTTTATAGTACTGCAACGCCAGGTCGTACTAACACATGTTCTTATATACATCCCCAATATTATGCAAACTTATGGCAATGTCGGGATGATCACCATCACCGTGTATCCTCCTGTCCATACTCAGTGAGTCTTGATAGTACTGTAACGCCAAGTCGTGCTTACACATCTTCTTGTATACATCCCCAATATTATGCAAACTTGTGGCAACGCTGGGATGATCACCATCACTGGGTATTCTCTTCTTCATACTCAGTGAGTCTTGATAGTACTGTAACGCCAGGTCGTACATACACATCTCCTTATATACATCCCCAATATTATGCAAACTTGTGGCAATACTGGGATGATCACCATCACTGTGTATTCTCTTCTTCATACTCAGTGAGTCTTGATAGTACTGCAACGCCAGGTCGTATTACACATCTCCTTATATAAATCCCCAATATTATGCGAACTTATGGCAATGCTGGGATGATCACCATCACCGTGTATTCTCTTCTTCATGCTCAGTGAGTCTTTATAGTATTGCAACGCCAGGTCGTACTAACACATGTTCTTGTATACATCCCCAATATTATGCAAACTAATTGCAATGCTGGGATGATCACCATCACCGTGTATCCTCCTCATCATACTCACTGAGTCTTGATAGTACTGCAACGCCAGGTCGTACTTACACATCTTCATATATACATCACCAATATTACGCAAACTCGTGGCAATGCTGGGATGATCACCATCACTGTGTATTCTCTTCTTCATACTCAGTGAGTCTTGATAGTACTGCAACGCCAGGTCGTACTTACACATCTTCATATATACATCACCAATATTACGCAAACTCGTGGCAATGCTGGGATGATCACCATCACTGTGTATTCTCTTCTTCATACTCAGTGAGTCTTGCTGGTACTGTAACGCTAGGTCATACTTACACATCTTCTTATATACATCCCCAATATTATGCAAACTACTTGCAATGCTGGGATAATCACCATTACCGTGTATTCTCTTCATCATACTCAGTGAGTCTTTAAAGTACTGCAACGCCAGGTCGTACTTACACATCTCCTTATATACATCCCCAATATTATGCAAATTTGTGGCAATGCTGGGATGATCACCATCACTGTGTATTCTCTTATTCATACTCAGTGAGTCTTGATAGTACTGTAACGCCAGGTCGTACTAACACATGTTCTTATATACATCCCCAATATTATGCAAACTTGTGGCAATGCTGGGATGATCACCATCACTGCGTATTCTCTTCTTCATACTCAGTGAGTCTTTATAGTACTGTAACACCAGGTGGTGCTTACACATCTCCTTATATACATCCCCAACATTATGCAAACTTGTGGCAATGCTGGGATGATCACCATCACCGTGTATCCTCCTCTCCATACTCAGTGAGTCTTGACAGTACTGTAGGGCCAGGTCGTACTTACACATCCCGTTATATACATCCCCAATATTATGCAAACTTGTGGCAATGCTGGGATGATCACCATCACTGTGTATTCTCTTATTCATACTCAGTGAGTCTTGATAGTACTGTAACGCCAGGTCGTACTAACACATGTTCTTATATACATCCCCAATATTATGCAAACTTGTGGCAATGCTGGGATGATCACCATCACTGTGTATTCTCTTCTTCATACTCAGTGAGTATTGATAGTACTGTAACGCCAGGTCGTACTTACACATCTCCTTATATACATCGCCAATATTATGCAAACTTGTGGCAATGCTGGGATGATCACCGTCACTGTGTATCCTCTTATTCATACTCAGTGAGTCTTTATAGTACTGTAACACCAGGTGGTGCTTACACATCTCCTTATATACATCCCCAACATTATGCAAACTTGTGGCAATGGTGGGATGATCACCCTCATTGTGTATCCTCCTCATCATACTCTGTTATTACACTTATCCTCAAAAGTACAAATATAGACGAATTAAAAACTCTTGAAAATTGGCTACCCATTATGACTACAAATTAATTATTCACAAAGTGTATTGCCAACAGGCTAAACAAGTGTATCCATAGGTTTATTCATCCACACCAAACGATTTATCGGTCAAAACATTTGATAAATTTCGGACAAAATATCTTGTTATACAAATAACATTCTTAACAGACAAATAACATTCTTACATTTTACGAAAGCGTATGGCAGTTTAAATTGGTCCTTTCTTCAGAAAACCCTTTTGGCCTTTAAATTTGGTCCCAAATTTATTCAACTGATAAAAATTATTTGTAACGATATTGTGTCTTGTGTTCAAAAGAATAGATTTACTTGCGTTTTTTAAGGTCAAGAGAGGCCTTCGCCAAGGGGGCCCCTTGAGTAATCAACTTTTTATACTATGTGTGGAGTTCATGAGCCATTACAACAGAAATAATTCCTTAATCAAAGGATTGTGTATTGATGGTCAGGAAGTCTTAAAATCTGGAAAAGAATGCTTTGGATACCTCAGAAAATTTGGTGACGTGTCTGGGTCTTGATATAAATAAGCGAAAATACGAAGGAATCCTTTTAGGCCACCAGCCCGAACTTAAGAAAATGTATAACATAAATTGTCCAAACAGAAATAATAAATGCCTGGGCGTTTATTTCGGGAAATTACGAAAATGAAAAATAGCTAAAAATTTGAAGAAAAAATCCGGAACTTAGGGGAGTTTTAAATATTTGGAAAACAACAAAATTAACAATCAAAGGAAGAATTGTCTTAGCTAAAACTGTTGCGTTATCCAAATTGATTCACATGTCAGTCCTTGGATTGGCAAGTGATTTGTGTAAACAAATCGACACAATTTTGATGATTTTATTTGGGGAGGAAAACAGTCTAAAATAAAGAAAAGAGTTGAAACTGGTTATGAATATGGTGGCTTAAAAGTTCCCGATATGAGCCATATAAAGGAGGGCCTTTTAGTCAACTGGGTTAAAAGACTTCAGTCTCCTGAATGTGGAAGCTGGAAGTTTTATCTAAAACAAATCCTCAAGAGCTATGGGGGTCAGCTGCTGTGGCCATGTAATGGTAAAGTGAACAATCTGTTTAGAACGGTAACTGATGATTTGTATAAATAAGTCGTGTCGGTGATTGAGCAGTTGAATCATATTTTTAAAGATGTGCCTGTTTGTGACCAGGTTTTATGGCATAGCTGAGATATAACACTTAATACCAAATCACATTATAAAAATTTTGCTAATAATGGGTTATTATTCATCAATAACTTTCTTGAAGCTAAAATATACTGCTGTAGTGGGAAATGCTCAAGGCAATATATAAATTAAGATATTTTCAAATCATGAGATTTTATTCAATAGATATTATTTTACCTAGAAAAATTGATCAAGGTCATCAGCGATTGGTTAGCTACAATAATTAAATTTGCTTAGATTACAATAAAGTTGCAAAAAATCAAAAATGTTTTGTTGAAAACTTGACACAGCGTCACTCAAAACAAGACATTAAAAATATTCACTTCCTTTCGATCCATGAATTAAATATTTTTAAGTATATGTTGTTGCATAACAAGATATATACTAACTCTTTATTATATATGAAGTTTGTTATAATCTAGAGCAGAATGGCGAACACATATATTTCCATTTTAATGTAGTACAAAGATTGTTAAACTAGTAAAACTAAAACGATGAGCGTCGGTACTAAAATATATTAAAATATCCCCCCCACCCCCTGTTTCCAGTGATTCGCTCTTTGTCAAGAGTGTGCTACAGACTGCTGAGTGCATGTACATGTACATGTAGATGGATGTAAAATAAAATCGCTCAGGAGACCACATGGTGACATACGATAGACAACGTGAACAATGTCAACAACACGCACAACGACTTTGAATTTCTTTTTAACATTTTTTTAAACAGGGTTTTCCTAGCGGTCATGTATCACCATCGGTGTACTAGCCTGTTGTCGGAAAATACAAGCCCAGTGTATTTTTAAAACCTCTAGCGCAACAAATAACACAAGGTTTGCGCAGAAGCAAATCTGGTTCAGAAGTTAAGCTAGCTGTAGTGAAATCATTCGACATTTTGTAAAAACAATAAACTCAGTTGCAGTTCTCATCAAGACTAATTTCATTATCGCACTGTTCACTTTGAGACGCCGTACAAACCTTGTCCCTCCAAAAGTAGCTGACATTCCATGGTCCCACAATTGAAATTTAACTGAAAACACGCGAACATCATCACGGGAACACCATAGATTGAGTGAAAAGTCTTGTTCCCATAGAATGATTCGGCGCTGCTAGAAGCATGCACCAACTAAATGTAATTTCACCCCTTTAAGATCGGCAATAAATCGTAATTTCGCTATCACAAACATGCGCGCACTCAGCCGTCAAAATGGGGGGCTCGAATTCCTGACGTTATGGACCTTTCGCTAACAAAGGAGCGGTCGGACCAAAAAATAACTGGAACACCACTGTGAATTGCTAGCATGCGCTTATTTTCTGGACCTATGTCCCATTTCCTCGGACATTTTGTCTCTCAGGGGTGGACCTTTTTGCCCACTTCGCCACTTCGAGCCCCCCCCTGTAAATACTTCCTGAGTCTTCACAGTATTGTAAGACCAGGTCGTACTTACACATTTCCTTATAATAATCTCTTCCAAATTGTGGCAATGTTGTGATGGTCTTCAACATAGTGTATACTTCTCATCCTACTATACATTTTGATAGTATTGAAAGTCAATCCCCAATGTTATTCAAACTAGCGGCAATGTCGGGATGATCACCATCACCGTGTATCCTCCTCTTTATATCCAGTGAGTCTTGGTTGTATTGTAAGGCCAGGTCGTACTTACGCATCTCCTGATACACACTCTCAATGCTATACAAACTAGTGGCAATGTTGGGATGATCACCATCACCGTGTATCCTCCTCTTTATATCCAGTGAGTCTTGGTAGTATTGTAAGGCCAGGTCGTACTTACGCATCTCCTGATACACACTCCCAATGCTATACAAACTAAAGGCAATGTTGGGATGATCACCATCACCGTGTATCCTCCTCTTCATACTCAGTGACTGTTGATAGTATTGTAAGGCCAGGTCGTACTTACACATCTTATCATACACACTCCCAAGATTATTCAAACTAATGGCAATGTCGGGATGATCACCATCACCGTGTATCCTCCTCTTTATATCCAGTGAGTCTTGGTAGTATTGTAAGGCCAGGTCGTACTTACGCATCTCCTGATACACACTCCCAATGCTATACAAACTAGTGGTAATGTCGGGATGATCACCATCACCGTGTATCCTCCTCTTCATACTCACTGAGTCTTGATAGTACTGTAAGACCAGGTCGTATTTACACATGCTGTAATACACACCCCCAATATTATTCAAACTAGTGGTAATACCGGGATGCTCACCATCACCGTATATCTTCCTCTTCAAACTCAGTGAGTCTTCGTAGTATATTATGGCCAAGTTGTACATAGCCATAGTTGTACAGACAATCCCGATAACATTAAGATTATCTGCGATGAGCGTAACTTCAACATCATCATAATCATTATACTTCAACTCTTGCTTGTTCATTTCGTGCAAGCTTCCAATCGTATTCAAAATAGACTGAATCCGCTGATCACCATAGTTATGCATTGGGAATCTGCTTTTGGTGATGAGTTTCCGCCAGATCAGTCGTAAAGTATGTAAGTTATATTTCAAAACTTCTTCGAACTTTTTTTATGCCATGTACGGATATCCTGAATGTACTTTCTGCGCGAGTCTTCCTTTGCCTGATTTTATGCTCTGAGCTGTCTGAACTTTTCAAAAAGGTGATCATCTCCATGGAGTTTGGTTTTAACCGTCAATACGCGATCGAAGTTATAACCCTCCTTAAAGGCGGTTTCACTTTCGCATATTGCAGCCATGTGTTTGGGTGTTTTTATCAATTCTATGCCTTGTCTTCCGGTTCTGTCAGGTCTTCCAAGTGGCGTTTTGCAAGCAAAAGGCGCAGCACTATCAAATTCAACTCCGTTTTAAGGTTAAATATATTTAGGGATATGGATTTTTCGTACCAGTGTTGGCTTACTAAGCACTACACGTCGTTTTACGGTTAGATATATTTAGGGATATGGATTTTTCGTACCAGTGTTGGCTTACTAAGCACTACACGTCGTTTTAAGGTTAAATATATTTATCCGATATGCATTTTCCGTACCAGTGTTGGCTGTACTTATCTGGTTTCGATGTCCCAAGGCAATACTCATGTAGTCAAATTCGCATATGTTGATGCCAAATTTGTTTGCCTGAACATATACAAGAGCAACGCAGAGCACCCACGAATGCATTGCAAATGGTGTGCTTTTAGGGCTATTTAATTGTATTATAAAAATGGCCACTAGATGGCGCAAAACACACAAAAACAGGAGCATGCAATATTTCATGAAAATCTGTCAAGGAACTTCAGAGAAACAAAGGAAAACAGAATAAAATGAAATTGCCACTAGTGGACAGTGTCCGCTGGATCCGCCTGAAAGTCGTCGTCTGTGGTTATCTTCATATAAATACACTTACTAAATGTAATAAAGATCCTACAGTGGGTTTTGGAGATACAACATTAATGGGCGCAGCACAAAACTACCACTAGGAGGCGCCACAGTATTCAGTCACCATCATCAAAGGTCGTCTTCACACTCAGAACATATATGCCAATTTTCAAATGACTTGGTTGATACAGGGGTGGACACCAAAACAAGATTTGAAAACAGCAAAAATGGCCACTAGGTGGTGCAACATACTTCGATTCCATCCACAAACAGGGAGATAGCATCATCACACCAACAGATGTCTATATTTAAAATTTTATGAAAATCTGTTGAGCACCTTTGAAGATACGTTAAACGTAAAAAATGTCACTAGGGTGCACAGCAGTAGTCCAGATCTGCCCGAAAGTCGTCGTCGTCCGTAATCAACATCATATAAAAACACTTGCTAAATTAAGAAAAGAACCTGCAAACAGTTTAGGAGACACAGCTATGAGCGCAAAAAAACTGCCACTAGGAGGCGTCCCAGTAGTCGAACTCGTCAGAAAATCATCAGCCGTCCACTTCATAGTAAAAACATACATGCCAATTTTCACAATTATCCTGAAAACGGTTTGGTTGATAGATTAGTGGACGCCAAAAAACTCGAAAACAGTAAAAATGGCCACTAGGTTGCGCAAACTTGGTCGAATTCATCTGAAAACGAAGAGATAGTGACTCCTCATTAATAGATGCCTATATGCCAAATTTTATGAAAATACGATGAGGACCTTTGAAGATACAGAGGTTAACGTAAAAAAATAAAATTGCCACTAGGTGGCACACCAAATGTCAGTTCTGTCCGAAAGTCGTCGTCGTCTGTTGTTATCATCATATAAATATACTTACTAAATTTAGTAAAGATCCTGTGAATTTATTGTTATTTTAATTTGTCGTATTTCAACGTTTAGCTGAGGAGTTAATTCTAGCATATCTTCCTCCCACTCTAGTTTTGTTTATTCTATAGGCATTTTACGTGTTCATTAGGAACATTGGTAACATTAGTGCCTGGCGAAAGAGTCTTAAATTGCAACTAGCGCAGATACTGAAAATTTCATAGTTAAAAACAAAATACAGATGCAACGTTTCACTCTTACGCAACGACATCATCAGGCAAAAGAGAACACAAAATGTATTTCCTGTGTACTGAGTTGTTGTTCTTTCAGATGTGATAATTAATTCATTGTTTACTCGATCCTTGTTCGTCGTGTTGACCTCTGTACGTCGGCGTGACTTTTTGCTGTCAGTTCTTTGACATCGTGTCTACTTTGTCTGATGATGATCTACATGAGAATGAAATGTTGCGTTTTTATATTGTGTTTTCGAAATTTAAAGTTTACAGTAGCTGCGCTGGTTGAAAGATTTTTGATAATAGGTACATTTTACTGGATTATTAATCTTTGATATTTTGGCACGTTCACAAATTTGTTAGATTTTAAAGCCAATCAATAATTTCGTCATCATTTATTTGCACTCGAGGTCATTAGTCCACAGTACACATACAACATACATACATACATACAACACATTATAATACAAGAGCACTCTTACGCGCAAACGTAATATTTTAGACACCCATAAGTTTTTGTCCGAGTACTGAGAAGCGTGATACCCAAACTTAATAAAACTGAGTATACAGGGATCAGAAATTCCCATCAACCTCCAAAAGGGATGGTAACGTGGTCCTATGCAAGTTATGCAGCTACCTTATTCTCAAATCGTTGCAGAAGGGACATACACAAATAAAGTGAAACTCCCACAAAACTTTGTTGACCACAGCTTTGTTTACGTAAAGGACATATTCACAGATAATTATCAACAGATAGATGTCTTCCCAACTCGACTAAATTTGCAAAGGAACTTATGAAGCAATGGTGTAGTTTGAATGAAACATAGACTTCCAAATTAAATGTCTTTTCGAATACATAATTTTGAACTGTTTTGCCCGTCTATATTCCATTCTTGCAAAAAGCAATCATTAATTCTCTTTTCAACGGCCTGTAAAAATAATTCTTCGCACCCAACTCCAAAACCAAAACCATATATGTTTAACAGTGCCTCAACAGATGTGCCCCATGTAGAATTTCCTGCCTCGTTTAATTTCACAAGCATATTACAGACCAACCTGGGGTCACACGAAGATTGCAATTTAAAAAACTTTAACCAATATTCGATAATCTTTAAAAACAATTTGAAAAAAAAACAGAAAGCCCCCGAGTTTACTTGAAACGGTTCTACTAGTATAACTTCTACCAACACCCAGCAGACTTTTACAAATTCCAATATGAACATTCTCTACACAGCGATACTCTTAGAATCCCCATACTTCAGCGCTATAACTGAGGATTGGAATAACCGTATTGTCAAAAACGTCAAAGACAACAACACAGAGAAGTGGGAGAGAAAAATTTATTTTTTGAAATCATATGAAACATTCACTGTTATATGACTGCGTGGCAAGCAAAAGCACGGGCCGCTATTAGCTGACCACCGAGTAACAATAAATGAATGAAATAGATAATAACTATTAAGAAGAACAATGTAAATAACAATATCAATAACAATAGAAATAAGTACAACTACAATGAAATAAGACACAATGCATGTTTATTTAAAAATGTAAATTAATGAATTTTACTAAAAATAAAACAGAGACTATTGATACAAGGGAAACCGCACGGTTAGAAAAGCATTTGACTGAGATGGCAGGTGATCACGATTACTTCAATTACAACAGGCATAACAATGTAAAACGTTACACTGAGAGTTGTAAGTGCATAATATGTAATTTTGTAAATACATGGAAAACCCATGTAAAGCATGTGTGTCGATTTTGTCTGTTACATAACTCGGACAGATACAGTTGTTTATTAAATTCGGTATTTAGAACATTAATGAATTTTCAAAGCTTTTTCTGTGGTAGGTGGGCAGTTTTAAGATGGGTTGTTGACTGGATATTCTAAGATCTCTTGGTGGCTGATGGAATTAGAAAAGATTGTTATCATAAAAGTATGTTTGAACCTGAAAAAACATTAGGCAAGCCTGGTTAAATATGTCGTCAAGAAGAAGTGTTTTGATTTCCCCGCAAATTGGTTCTGTGTGTGAAAAAGGCAAAGAATTGGTAACATTTCTCTCTTTTTTTTCTGCAGAAATTTCAATCTCGTGCAATTATTGCATCCCCATAGTGTTAGAGCAAAATATAGATGTGATAGTATACATGTAAGAGCATTGTATATCATCAGAAGTGTGTATTTGGTAAAATGGTGTTACAGTATGGAGATGACGCCCACAGTTTTGGCAATTTTGTTAGAAATTTTCTGAACATGAAAACAGCCGGTGGAAAATTATCACAATTGCGCTGAAATTTTGTAATCATTAAAACTGTTTTTGCTTGGGTAGCCAATATCTCGGCAGCATGTGACCACAAGTTTGGGAGTGAAACGTACAATGAGATATTTGTAAAACGAAGAGACTGTAGTATTTTCACTATTAAAGTGCAATTTTTCATAATTACGCAATGACCACCTCGTCTGAAAACAACATTTTTGCCTTTGGCAAGAAATAACGCATTCCCCAGTCACGACAGTACTAATAAAGAGTCATTGTATCAGTGATTATTTTTGGATTCAGATTTAAAGAAACATTTATTATGCAAAAAATATTTCCAATACAACGAGAGTTTATTCTATTAATATTTATTAATAAAGTCACTTCGCCCCATATACATGCTGTTTAAAACAAATTCTGTGAGCATTCAATTCCTATTGATGGCACAGTAATCACAAATATGTTTTTGTACATTAAAGTCCGTTACACCTATTTCTACGCACGAAAATTCGAGTCAAATAAAAAGTGACAATCAGAAACTAAATTTGATATTTTTGAATGAGCGACCAACAGAACTAAACAGTGTATCTTTTACAAACTATTTTAGCTGTCAGTGACGTTCAATCTATAGAGAATGCTGCCCGGGTCGATAGCCAGGAAATGATTTTTTGAAGTGGTAAGTAAATAACAGCACTAAGTAAATCTGGCCGAATTATTATTATTGATTTTAATTTTAGCATTCTTAATGAGAGGATCTAGAACCTCAAAATTACCTGAGAGAAGTATAGTAAGTTGTTTAGCCGCACCGTTTGAGCAGCGCCGCTCAAACGGGAGCCGAAACGACTCGATATATTAAATGAAGTTTCCGAGGAAATCCCCCACTCTAAAAATCTAGCAAACACAAACATTGCTGAAAGTTACGAAATGTTATATTTTATTGACATCTTCGACTAACGAATCTCACCCCGTGTTCTAAATGTGTCAATGTAAATTAGGGAAGAGTACCTTTGACTAACTGTTAATAAAGCATTGAACATCAGTTTACAGTAGGTAGAATAATGAAGCCAGTTTGGATGAATTTAGGAATTATCAAAATTTTAATGGCAGCACATAATGTATCGAGCTTGTTAGAAGACTAAAAGCCAATTCCATATTTAATAACGTTATTTTTTTAACTGTAAATATTCTTTCGAAAGTGAGTCAGCCGAGGATCGAATTTTCTCTCATTTGTAGTATTTCATCATAGATTCAGTTTGTCGTTTCATTTTGGGAGGTTTGGTACTAATAAATTGATTTCGTAAATTTATTGTAGTTCCTCGTTTGTCCCAAATTAACAATTCACCGCATTTTCGTCGTTTCATAATTTCTTCACAATATATATATTTATTGCATTTTATAGCTTTATTTGTAACACAAACGCGAGAATGTTTAAGTACCATAGCTAATCAATCTAATGCATTATAAAGATTCACCTCAATTTACGGGGTCATTATTTCATAAAAAATTTATTACTTGCTGCATACTACTGAGTCATAAGCATATAACAAGTTGCCACCCCCCCTCCAACTAACAGACACGGCGAAAAATATGGTTGCCCTATCGCCATAACGGCACCAATGTAAAAATTGCCTTGGCCTTCCAGATTCAGAAAAAAATATTTTTCTTAAGTTAAATTCTGCAGTTTTTTTTAGATATTTTGCGGAAAGCATAGTCATTGACAGGGTCCTATAAAGCCTCACAACAGCTTTATACCCAACTTCTGCTACATTAGGTTACTTAGTGTTATGAAATTGGTCCCAAATTTTTCATTAACCAAAATCGGTAAGATTTCTGATCTCCCAAAGCACTGAAATTTAATTGTTGTTCGAGACTAGGCTCTGCAAGATTTGTTAGAGGGTGTCATATTATTTCCCGAACTGTCAGTTCATTGCAAGACCAAAAGTAATTTTTCATGAGTAAGGACAAGTTCAGACCAAGTTTCTAAGTAACCGAAATCAAAGTTTTGTTTCCTCGACCGAACACATGTTTCAAGTCGCTTTGTGTACGTATGATACAAAAATGCGAATTTAATTTTGAAAGTTACTTTTGGTTTCTATCGGAAGTTTAGTGGTTAACTATTCTAATTCAATTTACAACAGTTGACGTAAAAACGTGTCATTGTCAAAAGAAATGTGGTTGGCAATGAGTGATTTGAGCGTATGACCAAGAAAATTGCACTGAGGTTTAATTTAAAACGTCTCTAAACCGGCCGGTCTAAGTCCCAAGCCTTAGTTCTCCATTAACCAGTGATTTACAGCACTCAGCTGTGAAATTGGTCTCATTAGTCAAATTGGAGGATGACTGGAGTGCTTAGAAAGAAATGATAGTTTGATATAAGCTCTACAAGTTAGTTTGTCACGACTTGTCACTTGATGCGCCGAGCAAACAAATAATGAACTACTAGTTCTTTGCAATCCCATGAACACCTTTCCTTTTTCATCTCAGACCAATTTTGTAGCGATAAGTGGTTAAAATTAAAAGTTCTCTTTGTTGAAATAACGCGAATTATGTGAAGAATCAAAGAACAAATATTTAGCGAGTAGAGTCCGATTAAAAAAAAGACGTTTTAGCACGCTTTGGTTGTTTTTTTACTTGATTGTTCCGTAGCCTGTAGATATACAGGCGGTAAACGACGTAACAACAGGCGGTAAACGATTTACATAATAACAGTATCAGTTCGTGGAGTAACACTACTTGAGTATTATTATAAATGCAAGTTAGTACTTTAGATTTAAAGAAGAAGAAATGAAATTCACCAGTTACAGATCACCTCTGATTTAAGTTCATTTATTGCGTGTTGAACTTGCTCCCAGAAGAAGCACTGCATGACGCTCCTGAAAAATCGACGGAGACTGAAAGTTTTCAGAACTGTATAGGCAAAAAGTTGTTGTAAATAACAATTCTATGGTTGCAACGAGGGAAATCAAATATTTTGGCAGGGTCACGGTAAATAATGTCAGCAACAACATCAGCAAGTTAACTGAAAACAGTCTCATATGATTAACACAAATAGCATGCTATTCAGTCTTGAGTTTAAATGCCCTTTTTATGACCTTCAAATTTTCCTACACAGGTGGATGCATGTTGTAGTCATCTCAACTCAGGCGTTCAGAGTCCGCCATCCGACGCCCGGCGCTTTATGAAACTTGGTCTGCTCCTCGTGAAGGTCACCGCAGCTAGATTACGTTGATTTTCGAACGGATCCGACAGCTGGTGTGTCCCCTAGTGGCAATTTTGGTTTTTATTGTTCGTCTCAGCATTCTGCCTTGTTCCTCGAGGAATTTTTACGAAATTCCTCAAGTGTGCTTCTGTTCAGAATGACGCCAGGCCGACAACTTTCCAATTTCAAGCAAATTCGATAGACTCTGCGCCGCATGTGGCAGTTGCTATTAATTTCGAGTTTGTTTTTGGCAGTTGTAGATTATTCGTATTGGAGATAGGAGAGCTGACGCTGATTTTCCGACGGCTTAGCAAGATGTGGAGCGCCCTTGTCAGTGTTAATTTTTGTCCGTGCCATCTGATTTCCTTGAGAGATCAATGTGGAAATTGGTTTGTACGTTCCTCTTGAGAAGAGCTAGACTGGCGCTAACTTTGGCAAGTGTCCAACTAATGTGGCGTTCCTGAGAGACAACTTAGATTTTTGTGCGTATGGCTTAATATATTTGAAGTTACTAGACATACTTTCCTGAACTTTGGCAATTCATTTCTTTTACGGAGACGACGGCGTCTTCCCATTTTCGGAGACTTTTTAGGTAATCTTTGCCACCTAGTAGCCATATTCATTATTTACTAGTCAGTTTTAGTTTGGCGTCCGCCTCTCTGTTAGCCAAACCGATCTGTTCATTACAGAAAATGACAGATGTCTTCCCGCTGGGGACATTTGATATTCATTGTCAAATTGGTCCAACAAGTGTAGTGGGGCCTCCAAAGCCAATTCTTTTTGCAACTGCTGCATTTCCTAAACCTCTTGCAAGAGTGTTGTGAAAATAAGAGAATGCCATGCGGGCTCATGGTCGGCGCTCTCATATATTCTGAGGTCGTCATCATAACTCATTTAAGTAGACACATTTCTCGTAACCAAAGTGTTCTTCGCTATAAAAAGATACTCTGTCACCCCAACTGTGAAATGCACCTTCTCGGAGTCCATCTATCAATTTCTTTACAATTTACCACAAAACAATTAAAAGCAAATTTTAAACAAAACACTTGGCAGCTCGTAATTTTACGCAGTAACTAAGCAGGTCAGTACCGTTCTGCAACATTACGCAAACTAATTGCAATACTGGGATGATCACCATCACCGTGTATCCTCCTCTCAATACTCTCTCAGTCTTGATAGTACTGTAGCGCCAGGTCGTACTTACACATCTTCTTATATACATCCCCAATATTATGCAAACTTGTGGCAATACTGGGATGATCACCAACACCGTGTATCCTCCTCTTCATGCTCACTGAGTCTTGATAGTACTGTAACGCTAGGTCGTACTTACACATGTTCTTATATACATCCCCAAAATTAAGCAAAATTGTGGCAATACTTGGATGATCACCATCACCGTGTATCGTCCTCTTCATGCTCACTGAGTCTTGATAGTACTGTAACGCCAGGTCGTACTTACACATGTCCTCATATACATCCCCAATATTATGCAAACATGAGGCAATACGGGAATGATCACCATCACCGTGTATCCTCCTTTTCATACTCAGTGAGTCTTGATGGTACTGTAACGCCAGGTCGTACTTACACATGTTCTTATATACATCCCCAAAATTATGCAAACTAATTGCAATACTGGGATGATCAAAATCACCGTGTATTCTCTTCTCCATACTCTGTGAGTCTTGATAGTACTGTAACGCCAGGTCGTACTTACACATGTTGTTATATACATCCCCAATATTATGCAAACTTGTGGCAATACTGGGATGATCACCATCACCGTGTATCCTCCTCTCCATACTCAGTGAGTCTTGATAGTACTGTAACGCCAGGTCGTACTTACACATGTTCTTATATACATCCCCAATATTATGCAAACTTGTGGCAATACTGGGATGATCACCATCACCGTGTATCCTCCTCTCCATACTCAGTGAGTCTTGATAGTACTGTAACGCCAGGTCGTACTTACACATGTTGTTATATACATCCCCAATATTATGCAAACTTGGGGCAATACTGGGATGATCACCATCACCGTGTATCCTCCTCTACATACTCAGTGAGTCTTGATAGTACTGTAACGCCAGGTCGTACTTACACATGTTCTTATATACATCCCCAATATTATGCAAACTTGTGGCAATGCTGGGATGATCACCATCACCGTGTATCCTCCTCTCCATACTCAGTGAGTCTTGATAGTACTGTAACGCCAGGTCGTACTTACACATGTCCTTATATACATCCCCAATATTATGCAAACTTGTGGCAATGCTGGGATGATCACCATCACCGTGTATCCTCCTCTCCATACTCAGTGAGTCTTGATAGTACTGTAACGCCAGGTCGTACTTACACAGGTTGTTATATACATCCCCAACATTATGCAAACTTGAGGCAATACGGGGATGATAACCATCACTGTGTATCCCCCTCTTCATTCTCACTGAGTCTTGATAGTACTGTAACGCCAGGTCGTACTTACACATGTCCTTATATACATCCCCAATATTATGCAAACTTGTGGCAATGCTGGGATGATCACCATCACCGTGTATCCTCCTTTTCATACTCAGTGAGTCTTGATAGTACTGCAACGCCAGGTCGTACTTACACATGTTGTTATATACATCCCCAATATTATGCAAACTTGTGGCAATGTTGGGATGATCACCATCACCGTGTATTCTCTTCATCATATTCAGTGAGTCTTGATGATATTGCAAGGCCCAGTTGTTCATATCCATACTTGAACACACATTCCCCGTAGCTCCAAGAATATGTGTGATGCGCACAAATTCATCATCATCATATTCCCTATACTTCAACTCGCGTTTGTTCGTTTCGTGCATGCTTTTAATCGTCTTCAAAATATCCGGAATCTCCTGCTCACCATAGTTATGAGCTGGGAGTCTGCTTTTTGTGACGTGTTTCCGCGAGATAAGACTGAAAGCATGCAAGTTATATTTCAAAACTTCTTTGAACTTTTGTTCTGCCTCGTAGGTTTTACCGATATTGAAGAGGCACAGCCATACTGTACTGTTTGTGTGGTCACAGAAAATATCCTTTCCTTTTTGCTGAACTACTACGTCCTCCCTTTCTCTTTTGTGTGGATTTGCAGAAACTGATTCAATGTGAGCAAAAAATTGTTCTCGGGCACGTTCGTTGGAGAGGCTGAATAATTCAATTAAACCTTCTGTTAAATGATTTCTTTCATAAAACATGTCATCTATTTGTCGCTTGGTACGTGCCTCTACTAACTGTTTACTTCTTACAAAATTAGCTAATGGTAACATCGAATAATAACATCGAATAAACAAATGCTTGTATCTGTTATATCCTGGTACGGTAGATTTCCCCAGCTCAGATGAGTTTGAGTTTCCAAATAAAACGAACACTTCGTGCTGTCTTTCTTTACTACAGTACATTACGAGTCTGAAAAGGGCCACGATGGAAATGACCACAAGCAAATTATGCCCTCCATCGGATGTCAATATGGATTCAGATATCATCTCATCTATAGTGTCCCAAATAAAATCATTATTCAAACTGAATAACGGTTTCAGTAAAACGACAACCAAAGTCAGCAACCGCAACATCTCTTTTTTAATGTCATGAGTTGCTGCGTCATCCCTGTGAAAACTCAGTTGTGGTAAGAACTCATCCACTACATTACGGATATCCTGAATGTACTTCCTGCGCGAGTCTTTCTTAGCCTGATTATATGCTCTGAGCTGTCTGAACTTTTCAAAAAGCTGATCATCCCCACGGAGTTTGGTTGTAACAGTCAATACGCGATCGAAGTTATAACCCTCCTTAACGGCGGTTTCACATTCGCATATTGCAGCCATGTGTTTGGGCGTTTTTATCAATTCTATGCCTGGTCTTTCAAGTCTGTCAGGCCTTCCAAGTGGCGTTTTGCAAGCAAAAGGCGCAGCACTATCAAATTCAACTCCCCTAGCTACAACGGTGTCACTGAACCAGTTCCCACCAGGTGTGAAATAATCATTGAGTGACTTAATATTCATTGTCTTCAGATTTGTTTCTCCAATGTTTAAAACGAATATGTGCATAAGTCGAACCATGTTTCTGAAGTACTCGAGATCTTGGGAGTCATCTTGTACCAAAATGGCCCACTCCAAGTCTGAATAAGGTGTAGCATCTCCCCTTGCTAATGATCCCATGGCTATGGCAGAGTATTCCTGGGGGGGTGGGCCCAATATACTTTCACATTTTGATAGAAGACTGTTGTGAAATCCTTTCAAATTGGTACACAAACCTCCAAAAGCATTCCTCGTTTCCTTAACAAATCCCCTTTCCACCATCACTCTTTCTTCATTTCCGGCTTCCAAGTTTAGGTTTTTAGCAAAATTGTCTAGTACCTGATTTGCTGTCGGAGTGATATCTTTCCTGATGCGGTCCAATTCTTCCTTGATTTCACACCTAAACTCCATTGGAATTTTATGATTTGATATTGAAATCATATTGTAGAATGCTCGTTCATTTTGTTTCATTGACGCTTCAACTGGATGTTTCATCCCAGACTCATTATATCGCATTAACGCAGCATTGTATAACGCCGAGGTCGTAACAAAATGCTGTGCACATTCCTGCAATAAGCCTCGCTTCATGTAAACATCACCCATTTTTTGAAGTATNGCGCAGCACTGTCGAACTCCACACCCCTAACTACAACAGTGTCACTGAACCAGTTCCCACCAGGTGTGAAATAATCATTGAGTGATTTAATATTCATGGTCCTCAGATTTGTTTCTCCAATGTTTAAAACGAATATGTGCATAAGTCGAACCATGTTTCTGAAGTACTCGAGATCTTGGGTATCATCTTTTACCAAAATGGCCCACTCCAAGTCTGAATAAGGTGTAGCATCTCCCCTTGCTAATGATCCCATGGCTATGGCAGAGTATTCCTGGGGGGGTGGGCCCAATATACTTTGACATTTTGATAGAAGACTGTTGTGAAATCCTTTCAAATTGGTACACAAACCTTCAAAAGCATTCCTCGTTTCCTTAACAAATCCCCTTTCCACCATCACTCTTTCTTCATTTCCGGCTTCCAAGTTTAAGTTTTTAGCAAAGTTGTCTAGTACCTGATTTGCTGTCGGAGTAATATTTTTCCTGATGCTGTCCAATTCTTCTTTGATTTCACACCTAAACTCCATTGGAATTTTATGATTTGATATTGAAATCATATTGTAGAATGCTCGTTCATTTTGTTCCATTGACGCTTCAACTTGATGTTTCATCCCAGACTCATTATATCGCATTAACGCAGCATTGTATAACGCTGAGGTCGTAACAAAATGCTGTGCACATTCCTGCAATAAGCCTCGCTTCATGTAAACATCACCCATTTTTTGAAGTATCTTACCACCTAACACTGAACCCCTATCTTCTTCAGAAAGTTTCCGTAGTTCTGACGCCAACCGTTGTTCCTCATCGTCAAGTTGAGCTGAAAAGAGTTGGGCCAGCATTAATATCTCTCAAAGTTCTTTCATTTCAAAATGTTTTTGTATCTTCTTTGAATCTCCAATGTGAATTGGGGGTCCCATAATTAAAAATCACGGGAGAATAAGGCAATGTTAGATTTAAAAGACTTCACACAGCACGAGTAAGCAAATGGCTTTCACGAGGTAACACTCAAATTATAATCATACATTTTATATTTGTACGGTCACCTTCCACTTACGTTAAGTTGATTGCATAATTTGGCTAGTTCTAAAACAAACACCTCCAAAGAATGGTAATCATCCAAATGATGGGTCTGTAGACATTTCAAGCGATATCAACAACATTTGTAAACATGAATTTGAAATCTCGTCCGTGTATTTCCTTTTCCAGTCAAATCACAGTGCATGATTGCATTTTTGTAAACCGTGGTACATGGCTTTAACAACCACTCTTCAACACTTTTCACGATGACGAAGTATATTTGTCATTACCAAAACTGTAAGAATGGAATGACAACGTTTATCACAGGCGATGCATGCATGGGACTTGTTTGAGTTTGATTGATCCGTTGTTGTTTGCTGCAAGAAAATATAAGGCTTGGGGTTGAATTTATGTTACGCAGAAATGAAATAAATTAAGAACTGTTACCATTGAAAACTTCTTCCGAAAAAAATTCGTATGTTATTGGACTATTTCAAACAATGTGAAACGGAAGATTGCCTGCAGGTGATTGCTAGTGTTTGGTTTTAATAGAAGCAAATATCAATAAATGTAATAATGAAGTCCTTCATGTACTAATATATTGATTAATTAATTACTTAGTTAACTAATTAACTTGTAAAATCAAACGATTTAAGTTATATCAATGACACAAAGCGGAAATGAACCACAGAAGTAGACATTCTATAAATGACTTATTAAACCAAGGTTTCAAAAGGATTTTAATGATAAAGATAAAAATTTTAGAATATGGATTTACCACAGTTGCTGTGGAGAATTTAATCAGACACTAATCCGAAGTTATACATCTCAATATTTTAATTGGACCTTTGATGCTGTTTGATACAATTACGTTCTTTAGTAAAAATTCAGATTGCAACAAAATTTACAAAAAATGTGATTATTCCAACTACTTATGCGTATAATTTGCAGTAAACATATTCTGACAGATAAAAAAGGGCAAACACCAGTTGCGTAGCTCTGAAATGTACTGTGAATAGCTGATTACATTGGCTGCAATGTACTAGGACTATACGAAGACATTTAGAAATTAACTCATTTCTTGATCGAGTAAACAATAGTAATAGTAATAGTAATACAGTAAACCAGAGACATTGGAACACATTTTACGATTGTTCCGTTACTAAAGAAAGTGGACTGTGGAAGGTATATTTTCATATGAAAGAGACAATACTATTTGGAACACCTGTTGCATAGATGCCAAGATACAAGAATTAACAAGCGGGACAACGCAGTTGAAAAGAAGGACATACGGATAAAAAGGTGGCACCTTAATTGGTCCATGTGAAAACACTTGCCGTGACACACAAAAATTCCTGGCCACGTTTTCTTGTGGAACAGGATATTACTGTTGGCGTAACATCCAAAAGCGTGCAATATCTGTTTTTTAATATCGTGTACCTCAAAAACTCACGAACACCTTATTCTTTCTTTCTAGTCGAATAAAAAATGTAGGAATGTCGCGAAGGAAATCACAATGGTATATGAGGGTATGTCAATTTCATGAGTGGCAAAAGTGGTTAACGGAAAGGCGACATTCCGCCAAAAACAAGAACTTTCTCGGTTACACAAAATATTACATTCTTTTACAAGGAAAACTTTAAATTGATTAATTTTATTTCACGAGCACAGGTAAATGTCATAGGTAACAATGCCGCTTATCACTTAAATTGAGTCCGTGGGCATCGGTGGCTGGTTGCATGAAACAGTCCCAAATAGGGACTCAACTAAGGTCCCAATGTCTTTTGGCGTATTTGTGTCTTTATGGACTCACAGATGCAATACTTTTCTATCACTTCCAGTGGCGGGTCTACGGGTGGGGGATTCATGGGGTTTAACCCCCCCTTGGGCCAGGACGCAAAAATGAACGGCACCGCCAGCGTGTGTAAAGCATAAGAAAACCAACTTGGAAAAAATTGAAGGGGGTTCACTCTGAAAATTTTTTGCATTGTGAATTGCTGTTATGAAAATCAACGCATTTCGAGTCTTCGTGGCTCATCGGCAAAACACGCGGAGATCAATTGTGCGCGCGCTTCCGTCGACACTTCTAAAGTAGTCAAACAGTTTAGATGGATCCACCGCTGAAAGAGCAGCTCTATAGCTGATTTCTTTAGGTAACTAGCTTCTTTACTCTAAGATATGTTTTGGTTTGATTAGGGAAAATACTGTGGTGCCACAACCCTGGTATTCAGGCAAATTGACGTGCAACGTTTTTATCTCATCTGTCATGTCGTGTCATGCTATTACACTCCAAACGTTTGCAACTCGAATTTGACTGGTGTATAGTAAAATTGTCTTGCGCAATATCATACAGTGTACATGTACATGTAATATTTTTGAAAAAAAACTCGTTTTCCGAAGAATTGCTATTGTGGCGGGCACCGTGGTCTGGTAGCGAGTCCGTTTGAAGGTGCAAACTAATAACAAGTTATGCCTACACAAGGAATGACCAAGGGGGCCCTCACATTGACAAAGTGACCGCATTCGCGAACAGTGTACATTATCAGAAGTTGCGGGGAGGCTGTACTTTCACAACAAAGTCTTGCGAGACTCGTGCGATGTTCAGTAGGCCTCCTGAGAAGCCCTAGTTCCGACCTCACCACCTACCGTTTTTCTACCTGCAATAAGCACCAATGCCGTCTTCTATACTGGGAATTTCCGCAGAAAGCCCGCCCCCCCGATGGAACGCCCATGCCCATTGGCATTTATTTGATGTTAATACTTCGGGTTTCAAACGTTCAGACATTGGGGCGTTTATTTCGAAAATTGCAAGAGATGGAAATAGGTCCTGGGATACATCGTCAAGTTTTGAAGTAGTCCATGGTGAACGGATCAAATTTAGTTGCGCATGTAAGTCTTTTGAATGGACTTGGTAACCTCAGGAGGCTTAGTGCCAACTGATCTGCGAAACGAGATGCTAACGTTGTAGAGGCTTACAAGCTCATTGACACAGCAGTTGACGAAGTGCAAGCGTTGGTAACAAACATCGAAGATATCTGGGTAGAATGATTCTAAGACGAGCAAACCATTGGATCCGATATACAGATTCCTCGGCAGTCTAGACAACAGGAGGATAGGACTAACGTTCCTGGAGAAACACCCAGGTAATAAATTATAATTCTACAGTTCGTATATAATGTCGGTTTTTTATGCTTGTGTGTACAATAAAACGAAATAGAAATTATTTGTGGTCATGCTAAATTTTCCCAGTACAGCCGAGGGTCTACGAGCGCACATAAACTGATTCTGGTTTGTATTTCCACTTGGCTCTATCTTCTTCATGTCCAAAATCTATTTCACGTAATGAGCAGTTAAATCTGTACTTAATATTTGTTTCTTCCAGTGAGTACTACAGAACCGTGCGAAAACCTTTCCTAGACAACATCTCGCAGCAATTGACCACCAGATCTGTAAAATACATGAATGAGCAACAACTGGGGATTAAAAAGTGTTTAGATAGAAGTTTTCAATTCAAAATTTTTGCAGGGAACACTTAAGGTCTCGCGACGGACCAGGCCAGCTTGATTTGTGTAGATATTGAGTTTCAGTGTACTTCTGGTCCCTCGGCGAACTAGTCTTGTGATGTTTTTTACCAACTTGTGCTTTGAAAAACTATTTATCTCAGCCAGTACTGTTTGGTCGCGCGACGGATCGACTATTTTTATAGGGATAATAATCACAGGTGTACTTTTGGTCTCGTGACGTACCAGGTCAGCCTTTTTGTGTACTCTCAGTGTACACCTGGTCCCTCTGCGAACTGGTCCTGTAAATCTTTTCACCACGGTGTACAGAATGTTTTGGTTTCGTGAAACTGTTTTCAGATGGTTCGTTTTATGATACATTTGACGTTTTTCAATTGTTGTCAACGTGATTCATCTTAATAAAGTGATACATAATTGTTTACTGTCGCTTTTAATAATAGACTATGAGCTGAGAGCACCATCGTTCGCCAGTTTTTCTCGTAACGAGACAGAACACATGTTTATTTCCGGACTAACAGTACAGGTCTTCGTTCTTAAACAACTTGAGGCTGCTGTTGTGCGATCATTTGATATTCAAGTTTTTTATGCCCCGTCGGTGCTCCTTATGCTCTTGAATATTTGGTAGTTGTCTAAACCCCTGTATACACGCCCCACATTTTCGTATACGACTTTTCGTATGGTAAAAAAGGTGTGTGTAAGCAAATGTTCCAACAACAATTTTTGCTGGTGGCGTGACTCATACCCAGATGTACACAAATATGGTTTCACGAAACTTATGACCCAAGTTCATGTGAAGAAATTGAGAAGGGTTTTAAATTATCTTAAGAGACATGTTAAGTGCCAGAAACTTACCAGGATGCATGGAAATTTCACTATTTGGCAAGAAAAACAAAAATTGTCTAACACGGTAGGGGGGGCCGGGGACCCCCCTCCCGACCTCGCCCCGCTCGGCACCACGCGCCTCGGATTCGACCTTTGCGGGAATCCTAAACCCCCCTTACTGAAAACGTAGATCCGCCACTGGAAGACTTCATCTTTAGTGAGAGCCTCTCTTTGTTTAAAGACTTTCTCTAATAATATGAATAAAAACTGAAACAGTAATAATATGCACATGCATAGATGTACATATACGCACACACCCACACACCCACACACACACTTAGCAACGCAAAGAAATCCACAAGCAATTTTTCGGAAGCAATAAAATTAGGCTCGATTTGACAACTAAACTCGATCGATCAAAACTCAATATGGTTTCACGAAACTTATGACCCAAGTTCATGTGACGAAATCGAGAAGGGTTTTAAATTATCTTAAGAAAAACTCCAGAGACATGTTAAGTGCCAGAAAGTTACCAGGATGCATGGAAATTTCACCATTTGGCAACAAAAACAAAAAATTGTCTAACACGGTAGGGAGGAGCCCCCCATTCCAACCTCCTCCCGCTCGGCGCCACGCGCCTCGGATTCGACCTTTGCGGGAATCCTAAACCCCCCTTACTGAAAACGTAGATCGCCATTGGAACACTTGATCTTTACTAAGATCCCCTCTTCTCTTTGTTTAAAGACTTTCTCTAATAATATGAATAAAAACTGAACCCAGATTTCATTGAAAATAGATACGGACTTAGTCCTTAAACTGGGGTGTTGCATGAAAAGATCCCTAATTATTTCCGATTACATTGACAATTTCACGTAGAGTTGACTTTCGATTGGTATCAAAGTGAAAATATAACTTAATAATGAAACTAAAACAATACAAGAAAGGGCAATCGCTGTTTCCACAAGTTCAAAAATACACAGTAGATTTAGGGATCTTTGTTGAGTCCCTAAATTGGGACTATTTCATGCAACCGGGCATCAGGTAAACATTGCACAAATGAATTTTTACAGAAACAATACGAAACAGCAATAATATGCACATGCATACATGTACATATACGCGCGCGCGCCCACCCAAAACCCACCCACCCACCCACACACACACACTTAGCAACGCAAATAAATCCACAAGCAATTTTTCGTAAGCAATAAAATTTGACAACTAAACTCGATCGATCAAAATTCAGTCGCGTGGACGACTGGAAATTCACATTCTCGCGACTAGTCCTATGAAAGCTCAACGGGGTCGCTACCTCTAACCCTAAAATCTATGGGTCCCCGCGAGAATTCTAATTCCATGCTTAGAATTTTAACTTGTTTGGTTAAGTAACTATATTACCAAAGTAAGCTGTATTCAGAGTGACACTGAACTCAGTTATTTCTCTCCCGTTTTAATTACCTTTTTCAACGTTTTCATCACATGTTGATCCAAGCACACTAGCCTGAGGTGTCGCAGAACTGTTGTCGTCAAGTGTCTTTCCATTACGGCAACACAGCTCGCTTGGGGCGCACTCCATACTAAAGCAGCTTGTGGGAATGAGCTCTGGAAACAGGCGAATGGGTTAGTGGGTTCTCAGCTGTCCATGACTTGCAGAGAATTTTATTGCCTGACAATATGACTGTGATGTGACCCCCATGTAAAGTCATCCTAAGCACTACAGAGTCAGGTCCGGAATTGAGGAAAAGCAATTCATTGCCAAAGTATCATGTGCTTCTTGTTTAATCAGTTACGCTGTGTTGTGATTATTATTGTGTTACTATTGTGACTGTCATTTTTAAACTTTATGAATTACATGGTACTGTCAGTAGCGGATCTAGGATACCATATGGGGGGGAAGGCAACATGTTGCCTCGGGGAAATCGGGCGATTGTACATACAGGCGGCCCCAAAATTGCGGGGGCCGTGGATGAATCTTCCGTTCACAAAATCTATAGTGGACTAAAAAAAAAACGGGAGCACGTTTCCGCCCCGACATAATCTGGGATCTGAGTCCACCCTCCCCTATACCAGTCCTAGTTTCTGGGCTCAAAGATATTTGCTCACGCTTCGCGCTGTTGCTCTTTCATTTTGCTTGCGCACCACCCCTAAATCTGCCTATGAATGTACTGACTTGTTCAGAGCTCTTGGGAGTGTCATTTTTGTTAAGCAAATTAGTATGTAAAGTGTCCTGGTGCTTGTCCTGTATCTAAAGGTAGTCTGACACTGGACATCCAACTGAGAATTCCATCAATGAATCATTCTGAACATATAACTGACTTTGGCTTACAGGGACGTAACAGGTGTTTTAACTTAATTGAGTATAAGAAGCCACCGGTCACAGTTGCCTGTAACTAATATAAGCTAACTTTGATACACACGTACAGCGTTTAAAAGCTCGAATTTTTTCTTCTGATGACCATTGCCATTTGTATGTACTTTGAAATGCCTTTTTATTGGTGACTGTCAACGAGTTTAAACAGAGACCTGAGATCGTTGTTTCTAACGTCGCAACGTGATATAAACGTAGTTCTTAAACTTGCCAGGACTGGACAACGAAACATGAAATTCAGCTTCTGTCTCGTGCTCAGATTTATTACAAATTGCTTCATTTCCGGAACACCATTTCTCCTGCCATTTTCAGTTTCAAGATTGTGAACTGAACATCCGATGATTGCTTTGTAAAATGTCTGCTACTACGACAGTTTGCCAAATCAACACTTTTTGCAAGACATCTCCGACTTAACTCTTCGTGCTGCGAGACAACACATGTGCAGGCAATATAACCCATGTGCAGGTGACCCCACTCTTGTGCATGTGAAGGAACAATTGTGCAAGCGAGAGTACACAGAACTGACAAAGTGGCATCTAGAATATCCCACTTCGATGGAACGTACACCAGATTGTGCCACTGAAACTTATTTTGCACAAACTTCACTAAGGTCCATTTTGAAAAAAACTGGGACAAAGATTTTAGACAAATTAGGGTAGACATTTCCAATATTCACCAGCAATCCCTTAACATTCAAAATTCATTTCGATATACTTTTGCCAGTAAACAAACCATCTTTCAGCTAGATGTTACAAGCTATGGAAACGCAGCGTCCGCCGGCAGATATTTTTAGCGACCCCATTAACTGCCAAGCCTATTTTCAGACTATGTTGATACAAAATGTGTTCAAAATCAGAGAAATAAGTTGAAAGACAAAATCGCCCATGTCCCAACATTAAGAATGAAGAAAATTCAATTTCTGCCTGAGTATCGGTGCCCAAAATTTCAGAGTTTCACCACAGTTTCGAGACATCGTGTCATAAGTAGAAAACCGACCCTCCAACAATTGCTTAGTTTTGAAGTGCCGGATTACCAGAGTGAATTTGGCACGCTGCCCACGAAAAATGGATCAAGCATTTGTTTACTCCTGTGAACTTTCCCTTGCTTTGCATTTTTGACACTAAGAGTTGCTAAGTTACATCATGGCCACACGAGTAACATGAACAAAACTCCAAGTTGTGATGTCGGTAAGTACGAACTATAATCACGAGCTCACTAAAAGAAAAACTGGTTCTGGTCTTTTGCACGACTCAGTTTGAGACCTGTGCCCACAAACAAAAGAAAGCGTCCGCCCACGTCATTCAGCCATTGTTTCGTATTTGTTGGAAACCTGCCCAAAACCATGTAAACAAGGGAAAGAAAGGTTTGAAGCATCATGATTTGCAATGTAATGAGAAAAAAGTGCCATTTTTGTTCGTCTCAAGCATGCTCATTGGTTAAAAAGTTATCATGCAAATTACTTAATATTGTATAATATAGCTTTTGCATCGTTTTTGGCGCGTTTTCCTTGTTTTAGAATAAATTGAAGTACTTAGGCTATCCCGTAACTATGTTGATAGGCACTGGTATCTTAGCAATGGTCTCAATCGCATCTCTCGTTCTATGTAATCATAATACATGTACGTCTTAATCGAACAAAGAAAACCAACCTCAAGCCCACTCACTCATTGGCTAATTTCTCAGTTAGCTAGAACTAATATCGCACTAAAGTAAATATTAGGTATGCGTCAACTCGTCCCTTTACAAAACTCAAGCAAAGAAAGGCTTCGTAAGCTTTCAAATGTGGACAATATCAGATAAATCTGCATTTTTTCAACAAGTTAACATTCTTTGAATCAATAATTGCCCAACAGATGTCAATTTGCCTATTGCAGAGTCAGCTTGAACGACATATCAACAAACTAAAGATGACAGCAATGCGGCATGTGATCTATATTTCCAATGCACAAAGATTATATATCAGTAGTTTCAAACCATGTACGTTTGACAATAACGTGCAACATTTCGCTTTGGAGACAGCTGAGACGAATCTTCGCTCTGAGTTTTAGTGCAGTGAAAGCAGAATGCCATGAACATGTCCAATCGTTCTGGATTTCAAGGAGAAAATGATACAATTGGTTAAACGTGTGTTGCCTCCAAGTTAGTGGTTAGTGGTTACAGTGGAGGAAGGAAATTTAACTTTCACTGCATACGCCCGACAGTTCCAGTTCCTGTTAGAAAAAACAAAGGTCCGATTTGGAGCCAAAACCGTTTCTGAAACTCTACTTATACATACATTCATACGTACGTACACACATAAATAAATATGACGTTGTGTTATGAATTTTTTAAGTGTTCTTGCTGTTAGGCTAACGAGTATAGTTGTTTCTGGTCTCTGATTTTTACTAAATCGAGTGAGTGGTGCTTTTTTTAAGCTACTATATAAGAAATCTTGTTAGTACAAATTATGGTGATAACACAGCATTCAGGCCGAATTATCTGTTACCCTGTAAGCGAACAAAGTTTTGCTTTTTCTATTAAATCTATTGTAACTGAACGCATTTGAGATACCGAAATACTGCCAAACTGTTTCGATGGTTGATGACCAGAAACTTATGGATTTCAAATATCAAATTTTGAAGCGATGTTGGGGAGTGAAATGTCATCTCATGGATGAGTAAACACTGTTAGTACTTGTTATAATAGGATTAAATTGCATTGACGAGCAAGGAGGGTTTTAGTCTGATTATGAAGAACTCCTCAGGAGGTCAAAGGTCAACAGCTCTACATTCAACAGAATACAAAAATATTAAAGGGATTTGGTTACGACTGGCTTATCTATGAGGAGACATTCTTCCTGTCAGAAACCGTCCTCGTTAAGTGATTCGATTGGTGCAGAGGATACATTGCAATTAATTGTGAAACCGAGAAAAAGGACATTAGCATTTCCTATTCAGAATCAGAACATATCGGCCGAAAATTTTTTGAGACAATTTTTTCATACTATTTCTACGGTTGCTCCATTTGCTCTTCTTCATGGCGATATCCCCTTTTGTCAACACGTCGTCACACAAACTTTCGGATGACGAAAATTACTTGCTCAGCCTTGGCCCAAACCTACACTTGACCCTTACTGCAAACGCTAGAAAACTTGTCCAGAAATTTTAAACGCCTGGAATCAGCGGTATTAACGCTAGTCCCAACAGTAAAGGCCTACTGCGATGCGAAAGCACCATAATAAAACATTGACATCGAGTGCCCCCGAAAACTCCATGAAGCCCCGAAGCGTCTGGAAGACAATGTTAAAGTAGTAGTTCGCCGGACAAACATGTTCAATGTTGACGTCATCATGGAAAAACACTTGTATGAGTAAATTTGATCTAATTGTTGATGACACCTCCAATTTGAGCGCATATGTATCGAGCAATGAATGCCCGTAAGTTTGAAGTCAGCTAATTAACGTACCATCAGATATTATTTGCTGATGTGCAAATCTAACACTTGATCCACTGCTGATGCTATGTCTAGTTGTATTTGATATAAAAGTGGTGATTTGAAATACTAAAGCTTGTTTGTCGGAAAATCGGAAATTTTACAGTTAATATGAGCGCGTGGACATCAAGCCGTCTAACAAAAAGTACAGTCGTGTTTTTAATCAAGTTTGAATATCTTTTTAGATATCTGACAGGTTTAATTTTTTTTAATTCTGAAAACGAAGAGTGTTACCAAAATCAAAAAAAGAGTGCAACAAGGAAACCGTTCAAGTAATAATTAGCACATTACTCATTTAATATGTCAACTAATTAAGTATGATGACAATTAGTTTCGGGTGTAATAAAAATAAACAGAAAGTGGACAAGGGTGGTTACATAAATGACTAATTGAATTATAAGAGAAACAGTTTTAATGTTTCAAAACATTGCAACCCTATCGAGGCAAAGATTTTAGAATATGGATGTCTCACAGTTGCCGAGAAGAATTTAGGCGGGCATTCATAAAAAATATGCATCTTTAAATATTAATAGGATTTTGGTGTCTTTTGATATAATTGCATTTCCAGTAAAAAGCCTGGACTCAGTGACATTTACAGAAACCTTGATGAACAAATTATTCCAACTACCAATCAAAATTTGCAGATTAGATATAAATGGGAAAATATTTATTTTGTAGCTTTAACACGAACTATGAAAAGCTCATCACATTGGTTGCAGTGTACAAATTTACATAGCATTTCAGAAGAAACTCACGTGATCCTGTTACATTCAGTGTGTGTTACCGTGTACGAAAAACATTGGAACAGATTTTTACGATTGTAATGTTACTAAAGAAAGTGGACAATATTCCTAACAAAGACACAATGTTCTTTGAACACCTGCTGAATAGTTGTCAATATTCGAGAATCTAAAAGCTGGATAACTAATTAAAAATCGGAACATCCGGATAAAAAGTGGGACATCTGGGTCTACATAAATGTCAAAACCCAAAGGTGAAATGAACGCCGCAACACACAAAAAGCGACCGACGACGCTTTTTTAGTCGAATGGGGAAATTGCGGATGCCACAAAAACACATGAAACGCCCTGTCTTTCCTTTTCAGACGAACAGGAATAGAGGATTACGTCCCGTGCGAAAATGCATAAATATTATTACACGACAAAGTTGTTATTTCTCGTAAAATAGGGCCCTCGTGAATATTGGAGAAATATCGCCAAAGTGGAGTGATCTATTTATATTACACACTGAACGATAACATAGAAATCAAGTCCATCTATCAAATAAATTTTAAGCAAATACGCTAGATTACTACACATCTTATCATGCCAAACTTCCACCGTGAAAATTTCGTCTGCTAAAGTAGGTTACCACTATTTACTAAACATAATGTCTAAGTCAAAGATTCCCGACGACATGTTACCACCGTTTAAACAGGAAATCGATGACAAGTGAGAGAAGGTGACAGATAAATTTTACTGGATTAAGAACGTCGTTTTCATAGATGGAAATTGAACGTAATATTTTTCACAGCCTAACAAATATAGATTATTACATGGTGAAATCGTTATCCCCCGTTATCTAGAGCCCGAGTGGATTTTGGAGAATTATCGCGCACACTCAAACACAAAAACACACATGGGTTAGCTACCCAATAAATTCACAAGTACTTTAATTTTCAAAAGTTACGCTATCACACCTGCTAGTAGGCCATAAACATGAACTAAACAATGGTATTCGAAGATGACGCTGTATGGGCTTTAGTTTGAAGAGTCGAGACGAAAGGTTTTAGTGCGAAAAATGTTCCCGAAGAACTATAGTCAAGTCCACTTGCACCTCCACATCTAATCTGAACACAATCTAATCTGAATCGAAAGGATTTTAGGAATTTTGCAAACTATCTTAGTCGCTTCCAAACGGAAATTCCTAAGGTGTAATAACATTTTCGACGAGTCTTCTTGAAGAATACATAAATTAACTGCGCCAAAGATAGAAATTGAATTAAAAACATCGACCTCTTAGCTTATATAGGTTGATGAAAGTGTTATCAGACTACTTACTTCTGACGCACGAACCATTCATTCTAACTCTGCTGTTTGCGTCACGTTCTTGATATTTTCTGTTTTCCAAAAGGAAACAAAAATCTGAGCGACTCAGTGAAATTTTTAGTTACGTCTAGCTATAGCTGTAACGAATTAGGGGTGCTACGCTATTTTCTAATTACTCTCATGTACACATGATCCTTCCTGTTATATCGTTTCAGGGGGTATATATCAATGCGTCTATTGAAAATTGAAAAAACTTAACATTTTTGTTAATAATCTGCGACCGCTGGGTAAAGCGTCAGTCCTTGGGAACTATGCTTCACATTGTTGGGCGTTTTGCTTCAAGGAAGGAGAAAACCGCCCTGGTTTGTTTTTAAAAAGTCGTTGATTCCTAATAGTGGACAATGCTTGCGCAAATCAATTCATTAATATAAAGTGAGGTAACTCTGAAAACATATCAACAAGACAATACACACTATGCTGGCTTACTAAGCACATACCCTTTTAAGATTAATGTAGATATATTTACGGATGTGCATATTCCGTACCAAAATTGGTTGTATTTATATCTGGTTTCGACGTCCTAGGCAATACTCACATAGTCAAATCCGCACATTATAACTGCTGATGGCAACTATTGACCAATCTCCCTCACACCGTTTGTCAGCTAACTCATGGACCATATCATCGTTAACAACCAACATATGGTTAAGGTCTAATAGTCCTTGTGAAACACGATTGGTACATCTTACCCACGACATTGCAAAAAACCTGCAATGTGGTGTCCAGACTTATAAGTAAATCCTCATCACGATTTCTTCAAAGCATTTGATAAAGTCGTTTTTATTAAACACACTCAATACGCACGATATGAGAGGTCAAACTAAAACCTGATTCAAAACTTTTCCCGAGTAGTAGATGTCAGTGCTGGTTGTATATCGGTAAGATTAGGGACGATACCAGAGTTACTAAGGTGATTCTTTCTTTGGGATTCTAGGTTGGAACAATAAAAAACTGGTCTTCAGAATTAAAACGCACTTTTTTACAGACCTGGAAGCTGAAAACAGTTTTTTGAAGAAATTCTCTTTTGATACGCGATTAGTGTGCAATATTCTGCAAAGGCAACTGGCCGACACCTGGTCAGACGGGAAATGGTGTACATTTGAGTGATATGTCTTACAGATTCTTCCGCGCTCTTCCATGTTGTTATTTTTGTATTTTTATTTTGCTCTAGCATGATAATTACCTTTCACATAAAACAATACAGTAGACATCATTTACAAAGAATAATATTAAATCATAAGTCAACAGGTACCGTATTTCCATCAGGATAAAATTTAATAAAGTTAATGAACAATTGGAAATTAAGATTTTTTTTAACAAACTAAAATATGTATTTTTGCTAGCATAATCAACAGATTAATGTTATAATTTTCCGACTCAATGGTTAATAAAAAACAAAAAACACTGCTACATGTATCCTGTCCACATGAAAATTTACATATGTTTGTTTTAACCACTCAGCAAACAGGAGACAGAAACCGGAAACAAGACGACATTCCCAAAACAGATGGAGAAAAGTTTCACTGTGTTCACCACACAGAAAGAGCACAAATCATTAGTTTTTATTTTCATTTTATGCAAATAATTATTGGTTGGCAATATTCTGTGAATTAAGCGGTATTGAAACCAACGCAATTTTGCATCTTTTGCATTAATTGAGGGCGAGTTTATGTACTTTTCTCCACCTTGTATCAGGTTCACTAAAATTTACATTATTTATGACATGGGGAGCGTAAATAATAGTTTCATTTTTATCACACATTTGAAATAGGAGCACAACATCGCTTAAAACTTCATCCTTCCAGAACAGATAGTATGTTCCTTCGGATATTTTTTTAAGGAAAGCGTCTCCCAAGTTATCAACTTTACAACCCAAAACTGCCCCTGCAAGGTCACGCGTTGTATTTGAGGTGAATAATTTTCCATGTTGTTATTGATTAATTGTCGGACAATTGCTACAGTATTGTAAGGCACAATAGTAATAATAAAGAAGGTAAGACCTTTGATAAGATAAGCATGCTTTTAGGTGTACATTTACCTCAAGTCATTATTTCTTTTCTGTATAACTGACATTGCAGATAGTTCCAAAACCAGACTGTTTGGTGATGACATCATCACATACATGTACATGGCTGCGCAGGGCACTAGAGGCGCTAGTGTCCTGGTTAACGGCATTCCACCTCAATAAGTATAGTACGCTCAGAATTTTTACGGGGCACAAGAAATGTGAGTCTAACTATTTTCTCTAGGAACGTTAACTTAACAAGTGCTGGAATCAAAATACCTTGAAGTCACTTTTACTAATGATTTCTCATGGAATAAAACATGTTGAAAATATTACAGCGAAAGATAAAAATGCTTAAAAACCAGTTTACAAGTCCGTGATTAGCCAATTAATCGGTGGGCCAGATCTCATAGCGTTCATCCTTGTGAGTACTTTGGGTGGGGGGGCAACCTGGTTTTTTCTACGTGGCTAGATAATATACCTATAAATCAAATTCCAAAAAGTTCCCACGTCTACAGTTGCACATTTTCTTAAAAAAGGCGTTTTTGTTGCAAGAAATATTATACACATTTTTGCCACCAGGTAGAGCTTCTCGTTCAATTTGACCAATCACAGAGCCAGATTGTGTTGTTGTGTTGAATGACTTCAATATGGCAGCTCCCATGGAGGGAGATGCCTGTATTATTCACGTTTGTGAAATGACAATAAATTGTGAAGATCAAAAGCTGAATAAGTTTACAAAAGCATCTTGGGGAAAGTTCAAAGAATGTGCAGCTCAATGGACCAATTTAGACTGCAAAGAAAAGGAAGTGTGTCAGAAATTTATGCAAGAAAACAGGGGATTTACTCCATTGAAATATCATATGTCTTGCTATAGAAGGATAACAGACAGGACAAAAATTGAACAGGCACAGAAACGCACAGCGAAGTTTCCGGAAACCAACAGTTGTGCTAAAAATGAAGAAGATAAGTGTCACAGACGTCACCCCTGAAAAACCAAGGAAATCCATGAGACTTTCCAAATCGGAACTACAAAAAACAACCACCAGAAGTTCATACATTCTGGCACCTGAGTGTATTATTTGTCAACAAGAAAAATATGTTGTAGACAGCATTTCTAGAAAGAGAAGGAAAGAACACCTTTCTAGCTTTGAGTATATAACAGTATGTAATTTTGTGAAGTACGTTTAATTTTTGTGTTCTCCTAGTGTGTTCACTATTATCACCAGGTTTGTGTTTTAGATTTCCCTATATTACAAGTATTGACCATTGCATGTTCAAAATGCTAACTGGATTTGGCAATTAATTATGAAGGTCGCTTCTTTAATCTGGGAAACTCGTGCCCATTTTGGAAAAGTTTAATTGTTGAAATGAACATTTTTAGGCGACAGATCAGACGGTGTGCAAACATGTTAGGCTGGTGGTTGATCAAGGCTTAGTCAGCCCATCTGAAACATTTGCATATCAACACAATATTTAAGTAGAACTTACATTCTAATTCCTTATCTCTGTGATTACTTGGTAAATTTAGATCAAAACACCACATATCGGGATGATGTGAATACAAATTACGCTGAAAATTGCAAAATATTTTTAAGAATGAGTTTTGTGTCAAAAATGATCTACTGTAAATCACTCAACGGTGTCCAGTAAATATCGTGACGCATGATGTAGGCTATGCGAGCCGCAAGGTATGTCATTAGTGCAAAGGCCACCTATTTGTTTTCACATCTACAAGTTGTCAACGAATAAAACTGCACTTCGATTAGTGTAGACGATGTTCAAATAGCATTGTCGTAAAGTTCCTGCTATACATTAACATAGTTAGGAGCATGCAAATACTTTTAATGTTAAATTAGTGTTAATAGTTCACGTTCTTTCAGGTGGACTTGCATCACAAGCAGCAGCGCAGTCCGGGGACATGAATCTGCACTTTAAGTTTAAAGATAAAGACCTTGTGGCTTTGGAAGCTAAATCATAGATCCTGCTACAAAAAGTTAACGAGACCCCTGACAAAGATCGTGAAAGACCAAACAAGTGGATAATACCCACTTTTCTGTGAAGTTTTCAAACAGTTTTGTGTGGAATTTATTGAAATGAAGCTTCTGAAACATGGGGAAGTCATCCGCCTTACCAAACTTAAGCGAGAATTTGAAGTTATGCTTGAGAAAGCTGGCGTGCGTGGAAGTATTTGGACAGGAAATCTTAAAAAAAGTCTGTTGAAACTGTACCCACAGCTGCAGTTTGTACGACCTTGTAAGAGGTATGAAAGTGAACTGGTGCTAGCGTTTAATGATTCACTTGCCGATTATTATGAATCCGAGGGTAGCAGCAGTGGTGATGAAAGTGTGCACGACCTCAAAGTTGTGGACTCATCTCCAGACATCCGGCGTGAGTTGTACAGATCTGCACTTATTTTAAGAAATTATGTAAAAGATTGTGAAGGTGTTACAGTTAGGCCACCCGCTGCCAAAGACTTTCAGTCTGACTCGGTCAAGGAATACATTCCTTCGCACTTGTACAATTTTCTTGCGTGGGTCATCGGTTCTAGTGACGGGAGACGGGTTTGTTAGCACTAGGCAAGATGTCGACAGGGTACTAATGTATGTGGCTTCAGCGGGGCACACTCCGATGCCAAAACACTAAGCTTTAGGTATGACAGGTTGACATTTGACTGGATCTTCTACACTCATTGGTAGACTAAATGGACTGGGCCATTGCGTTTCTCATTCGACTGTGTTACAGTTTGACACTGCTTTAGC
This sequence comes from Phoronis australis, assembly GCA_002633005.1. NCBI lineage: Eukaryota > Metazoa > Phoronida > Phoronidae > Phoronis > Phoronis australis. The sequence continues at coordinate 435,790 of NMRA01000355.1, read as the reverse complement.
AGAGGCTCAGCTTCATAGAAATACAATGGTGCCAAATGGTTTCTTAGATGGTATACACACCACATTAGTTTGGGACAATAACGATTTTCAAGAAGAAACCCGGAGTGGTGCAGGCACAACCCATAATACCACCGGAATAATTTTACAACTACAGCAGAAACACCAGGAAATAGCTCCATCCAAAAGACAAGGAGTTTTTGTAAAGAAGTCGAAGAAAAGAACCTGCCACCTTCCCCCAAAGATGATTGAAGACTACTCGAGGAGAGAAAAAGGTGGTCCTCCCCGTAGTGATGCACTTACCTTTATTCCATCAGTGACTGCACACCAGAATTTGACAGACACTGCATTTTGCCTGTCGAAGCAACCTGAAGTAGTAGGTGGCTGGACTGGGTTCAACAGACTAATTAAATCTGTTGACATACCTGATGTGTCCAAAGTTGGCTATTTGCCTGTTATTGATGCTAATCCCACTGATATGTCTACAGTGTATACTATTCTATTGAGAAGTGTTGCTATAGCCGACGAGCTGAAGCTTGATAGCCTTGTTGTAGTGTTTGACCAGGCCATATATGCTAAAGCTCAACGCATCAGGTGGCAAAACCCAATCTTTCAAAAGAAACTTGTGATTCGCTTGGGTGACTTTCACACTGCTATTTCATTTTTGGCTATCATCGCGAAACGACTTGAGTACTCTGGACTAGAAGACATTTGGATTGAAGCTGAAGTGGTTGCACCTGGATCCATGAATGGGGTGATGTCTGGCCACAACTATAACAGATGCATGTTGGCACACAAGCTCTTGTTTGAGGTTTGTAGATTTCCATTAATTAAGAAAGCCTCAACTAATTGAATTAAATTTTGTGATTTGGCACATAGATTTTATCACAGATGCAGTAAGCTAAGCGTTTTAACATTTTGTTGAACAGCGATAACTTGCTCTTAGATTGCTTGTATACATTGAATATGTGGCATAAATTAATCACTTCTAAACAAAAGGACGTTTTAACAGAATGCGGTAACTTATTATTTTTTTCTTTTAGGCTTTACAGCGGCTCAGATGGAAGTCTTTTGCCAGTTTTCTGACTGAGGAGGGACGAGAAGAGGTACTCGCAGTCGTAGGCCAGCTTAACTCTGTGGGTGCATCACCAGCATTCCTTGATTTGCTGGAGGAAGATTGTGTATTGACTGTCCTAAGTCACTATTCAGAGTATGTGTTGCATAAACGAAAGAACAGTCCCACATTTGACTTTTGGTCATCGTATCTGGACATGGTGGGATTGTTGCTGCAGTTCATACGAGCCACACGAGAGGGTATTTGGGCACAACATTTAGCAGTATTGCATGCAATGCTGCTTTGGTACCTTGCTTACGATCGAATTAACTATGCAAGATACCTGCCTGTATACCTAGCTGAGATGTCCTCTCTGCCAGCGACCCATCCTGAAATCAACAGTGAACTTGTCTACAAGGGATTCAGCGTCCAACAACACACAAACTATGGATTCTGTGTCAATGCTTTTGACCAGCTAATTGAGCAGACCATTAACAGAGATTCGAAAACTAAAGGTGGAATGACTGGGTTCACTTTAAACAAAGGTATTTGATTATTGCTAAAAGGCAGTAAAAACTACCAGTGCCTCAAAACAGGTGAAAATTAATACCAGTAGTGTGACAATGTTTAAATATGATTTCAAAGTTTTCTTAAATTAACTACAAGGAATTGGCTGTCTGCCGAAATTAAATGGAGTACTATGGAAACATTTGTGAGATTTAAATGAAAAATAACTAATTGAAAGTATGCTTTTTTGAAAACCATATCTTTCCTTTACCCACAATATTTCCGTGCATCAGTATAAGTTTGTGTATTATTGTGATAAAAACATGTAAGGCTAAGTAAGTTGTTTTGAAATTGCAGTGAAGGTAGAAAGTTACTTCAAACACAAATCACATGTATTTTTGTACTTTCAAAGGTGCTGTCAACAGATGGATTCTATCGCACCATGACAGGGCTGCCATATCTGTTGCATGTAAAGAGATGTCTGGTCGAGTGTCATCTGCTCAAGTATGTAATGACCTTGATGCTTCAGCAATCACCAAGGATGAAGCCTCGATTGATTCTATTCAAGCTGTAATACAATCACTTGTGTGGACCCCTTTACATATGAGGGAGATGATTTGATTAATGTGTCCTCAGGTATTGTTGCAGAAGATGTCTCGTCAAGTGGTACACCGAGTATAAGGTTTGACCTTGAACATGCATATGATTTGGGATCTGCTCCCGCTGAAGCTTTTTGTAACGAGAGACTGTTAAATGGTGCAGATGTTGATTTTCACAAGCCAATCAAACAAATGAAGCTGAAAACTGTTGCAGAAAACCACACGCGTAAAACAGTGACAAAGCAAAAATCGGAGACTATGTCTCTGAAAACAAGCTCCGAGTTGTTTGGGCGGTTATTGATAGTGGGAAAGACCCGGGATGTAGATGTCAAGGAACTTCTGTCTTACAGTCTGAGTGCAGTACATAGCTCTATTGCTACTTACGAGGGCTACAATGTTAAAACTGACAAAGCCAAACTGATGCACGCTATTGAGGAACTGAGCAGTGATTGTGATGAGGTACCTACAGTTGAGAGTGCATTGATCGTTGATGGAATGGCATTTCTGCACAGCATGCAAGTATCTGCTGATACTTTTGGTTCTTTTGTTCACGAATGTCTACAGCGGTTGATGTCTGTCGCTTCACTGCACAACAGCAAACGGGTAGACTTTGTGGTAGATAGGTACCAAGATGTCAGCATTAAAAACCGTGAACGTAATAGGAGATGTGTAGCAGGTGCGTATACAATGCGCATTACTCGCCCAGACCAGAAAATGCCGAAGCAATACAAGAAGTTCTTATCAAATGGCAATAACAAGGAAATTCTTCTCGAGTTTTTGTTTGAGCAGTGGCAGTCGGCTACTTGCATTGCCAATGTAAAGCTGTTTGTATCCCATGGAAGTGAGTGCCACGTAATCCACAGGCATCATGACACCAACAAAGTGGACGAAGTGCAGGAACGTCAATGTGACCACGAGGAGACTGACACAAGGATGATGTTGCATGCAAAACATGAATCGCAGACACATAGCAAAGTTGTTCTCAGAAGCCCAGATACCGACGTCATGGTACTCGGCGTTGCCTATGCTGCTGACATCGGATGCCACCTACTGATATCCACTGAAGTGGGTCCAAATGCACGGACAGTCAACCTCAGTGAAATCGCACGTCACCTTGACCAGAGCAAATGAAAAGCCCTGCTTGGAATGCATGTGTTCACCGGCTGTGACACTGTCAGTGCCTTCAGGGGAAAGGGAAAGGTGAAGCCTTTGAAAATTATGCCGGGCTGTCCCCAATACATAAAAGTATTTGAAGAGCTTGGGCAGTCATTTGAGATGGGTGAAAATGTTGTGGAATGTGTTGAACCATTCATTTGCCAATTGTATGGTGTAACTGACAAATCAGTTAACACCGCCCGCTACAACATATTTCGAATGAAGCATGCGGCAGAATCGAGCTTGCCTCCAAACAAGGACTGCTTGACTTTCCATCGCATGAGGGCCAATTACCAGTGTACAGTGTACAGACGCGCTCTGGATCCATACATTTCTTAGTTTTAATATAGTACAGATACTCACAACGTCTTGCTGCTATTAAATCTTCAATCTTTGTATGAGGTTGACCGAGTCTAAATTCAAAATGCCGACGATTACGAGTTGCAGGAGTCCAAGGCGAGTTATCTTGAAAATTTGGCTGCTAATAGAAAAATTTTGGCGAATTTGAATATTGCTTTACACGAAGAGATCAGGTTGAAATATGTTGTTATGTTTCCACGTAATTTTCACCTCGTTTTTGGCCTGTTGTCGGCGATTTCAATACGGGACACACACTCAATAGCCGGCCCGAGTTGGACTTTATCCTCACTGATGTTATGTACGTGACCTAAATCATTACTGATAAGCTATGCATGTACGTGTCGAGAAAATTGAGTCTGTAACAGTCCAATAACACTATGAAACATAATAAAAACCTGAAAACTATTTGAAAAGAGTCCCTGATTAAACATCACACAATTCTAGATAAAATTACCTTATATCTCACGAATTTAACACAAGAAATCCTTCACACTTCAACACACAAAACGACACTTGCTGGTTCCCTGCGTGCCGCTAGGTATCACTAAATTTTCCTCGGGAGCTTTTTTTACACCGGCGTTTCTGATTGGCTGGCCTAATTCTCAACAGGCAGCGCTTTACGCAAACAAACTGGCATGGCTGGTGGAGCAAGTGTTAATGTGGTTTGTTGCACACACAAATTGTTGCTTAAAATTTATGTTCAGGAAATGTGAATCCCAGAAATTGTGCATGCGCCTTTTCGGAGTGCATCTTTCTACTGTCGACGACTTTTGTTCACGATACTGTCCTGTATCCTTACAGTATGAATAACACACCGTTTAAATAGGCCATACTATTGTACATGTAGGCCTACATGAGCAGATTTAGGGGGGAGCAGCTGCACGCAAAATTAAACAGCAACATCGTGAAGAAATATAGAGTGCACCGCCAGGCCCCGCAACATTCGGGCCACCTGTGCATACAATCGCGCTTTGCACAATTCTCCGCGAGGCAACATGTTGGGCCCCCCTTATATGGTATCCTAGATCCGCCACTGATGTATGTGCTAAAAGCAAGCTGCTATTAAACATTACTGCGGAAACGAAATAGTTGCTGCTACGCCACTTGCATGATAAAGTTGATGAATCGTTCATAGTCCGCCATTTTTTCATATTGTTGTAAAGCTAACCAATGACTGCCGATGTTACATCAACCAATGCTAAAGCGCGTGCTACTGTGTACTGACGCGTGGTCACGGTGGCTGAGCACGTAACTAAAGAAAAACGACAGTGACCGCTTATTCCATATACGCATCAGAAACTACTTCCCCAGTATTGGATAATGACGTCAAACCGATAGTGACCAGATTCCAATACCCCGGTCGGACCACCGACGTAGGTCTAAGTTTGTAGTGTGGCAATGTTGGGATGATCACCATCACCGTGTATTCTCTTCTTCATACTCAGTGAGTCTTGATAGTACTGTAACGCCAGGTCGTACTTACACATCTCCTTGTATACATCCCCAATATTATGCAAACTTGTGGCAATGTTGGGATGATCACCATCACCGTGTATCCTCCTGAACATACTCAGTGAGTCTTGATAGTACTATAACGCCAGGTCGTACTTACACATCTCCTTGTATACATCCCCAATATTATGCAAACTTGCGGCAATGTTGGGATGATCACCATCAACGTATATCCTCCTGAACATACTCAGTGAGTCTTGATAGTACTGTAACGCCAGGTCGTACTTACACATGTCCTTGTATACATCCCCAATACTATGCAAACTAATTGCAATGCTGGGATGATCACCATCATCGTGTTTCCTCCTCTCCATACTCAGTGAGTCTTGATAGTACTGTAACGCCAGGTCGTACTTACACATGTCCTTGTATACATCCCCCATACCATGCAAACTAATTGCGATGCTGGGATGACCACCATCACCGTGTATTCTCTTCTTTATACTCAGTGAGTTTTGATTGTTCTGTAACGCCAGGTCGTACTTACACATGTCCTTGTATACATCCCCAATATTATGCAAACTTGTGGCAATGCTGGGATGATCACCATCACCGTGTATCCTCCTTTTCATACTCACTGAGTCTTGATAGTACTGTAACGCCAGGTCGTACTTACACATCTCCTTGTATACATCCCCAATATTATGCAAACTAATTGCAAGGCCGGGATGATCACCATTACCGTGTATTCTCTTCTTCATACTCAGTGAGTCTTGATAGTACTGTATCGCCAGGTCGTGCTTACACATCTCCTTGTATACATCCCCAATATTATGCAAACTTGTGGCAATGTTGGGATGATCACCATCACCGTGTTTCCTCCTCTCCATACTCAGTGAGTCTTGATAGTACTGTAACGCCAGGTCGTACTTACACATCTCCTTGTATACATCCCCAATATTATGCAAACTTGTGGCAATGTTGGGATGATCACCATCACCGTGTTTCCTCCTCTCCATACTCAGTGAGTCTTGATAGTACTGTAACGCCAGGTCGTACTTACACATGTCCTTGTATACATCCCCAATACTATGCAAACTAATTGCAATGCTGGGATGATCACCATCACTGTGTATCCTCCACTCCATACTCAGTGAGTCTTGATTGTACTGTAACGCCAGGTCGTGCTTACACATCTTCTTGTATACTTTCCCAATATTATGCAAACTAATTGCAATGCTGAGATGATCACCATCACCGTGTATTCTCTTCTTCATACCCAGTGAGTCTTGATAGTACTGCAACGCCAGGTCGTACTTACACATCTTATCATACACACACCCAATATTATGCAAACTTGTGGCGATGCTGGGATGATCACCATCACCGTGTATCCTCCTCTTCATGCTCAGTGATTCTTGATGATATTGTAAGGCCAAGTTGTTCCTAGGCATTCTTGAACACACATTCCCGGTAGCAACAAGAATATGTGTGATGCGCACAAATTCATCATCATCATATTCCCTATACTTCAACTCGCGACTGTTCATTTCGTGCATACTTTCAATCGTCTTCAAAATAGACCGAATCCCCTGCTCACCATACTTATGAGCTGGGAGTCTGCTATTTGTGACGTGTTTCTGCGAGATCAGTCTGAAAGCATGCAAGTTATATTTCAAAACTTCTTCGAACTTTTGTTCTGTCTCGTAGGTATTACCGATATTGAAGAGGCACTCCCATACTGTACTGTTTGTGTGGTCACAGAAAATATCCTTTCCTTTGTGCTGAACTACTACGTCCTCCCCTTCTATTTTGTGTGGATTTGCAGAAACTGATTCAATGTGAGCATAAAATTGTTCTCTGGCACGTTCGTTGGAGAGGCAGTATAATTCAATTAAACCTTCTGTTAAATGATTTCTTTCATAAAACATGTCATCTATTTGTCGTTTTGTACGTGCCTCTACTAACTGTTTACTTCTTACAAAATTAGCTAATGGTAACATTGAATGATAATATCGAATAACCAAGTGCTTGTATCTGTTATATCCTGGAACGGTAGATTTTCCCAGCTCAGATGAGTTTGAGTTTCCAAATAAAACGAACACTTCGTGCTGTCTTTCTTTACTACAGTACATTACGAGTCTGAGAAGGGCCACGATGGAAATGACCACAAGCAAATTATGCCCTCCATCGGATGTCAATATGGATTCAGATATCATCTCATCTATAGTGTCCCAAATAAAATCATTATTCAAACTGAATATCGGTTTCAGTACAACGACAACCAAAGTCGGCAACCGCAACATCTCTTTTTTAATGTCATGAGTTGCTGCGTCATCCGTGTGAAAACTCAGTTGTGGTAAGAACTCATCCACTACATTACGGATAACCTGAATGTACTTCTTGCGCGAGTCTACCTTAGCCTGATTATATGCTCTGAGCTGTCTGAACTTTTCAAAAAGCTGATCATCCCCACGGAGTTTGGTTGTAACCGTCAATACGCGATCGAAGTTATAACCCTCCTTAACGGCGGTTTCACATTCGCATATTGCAGCCATGTGTTTGGGTGTTTTTATCAATTCTATGCCTTGTCTTTCAAGTCTGTCAGGTCTTCCAAGAGGCGTTTTGCAAGCAAACGGCGCAGCACTGTCGAACTCCACACCCCTAACGACAACAGTGTCACTGAACCAGTTCTCACCAGGTGTGAAATAATCATTGAGTGATTTAATATTCATGGTCTTCAGATTTGTTTCTCCAATGTAGTTCTGACGCCAACCGTTGTTCCTCACCGTCAAGTTGCTCTGAAAAGAGTTGGGACAGCATTAATATCTCTCAATGTTATTTCATTTCAAAATGTTTTTGTATCTTTCTTTGAATCTCTAACGTGTATCGGGGGGTCTCATAATTAAAAATAAAGGGAGAATAAAGCAATGTTAGATTTAATAGACTTCACACTGCACGAGTAAGCAAATGGCTTTCACGAGGTAACACTCAAATTACAATCACACATTTTATATTTGTACGGTCGCCTTCCACTTACGTAAAGTTGATTGCGTAATTTGGCTAGTTCTTAAACAAACACCTCCAAAGAATGGTAATCATCCAAATGATGGGTCTGTAGACATTTCAAGCGATATCGACAACATTTGTAAACATGAATTTGAAATCTCGTCCGTGTATTTCCTTTTCCAGTCAAATCACAGTGCATGATTGCATTTTTGTAAACCGTGGTACATGGCTTTAACAACCACTCTTTAACACTTTTCACGATGACGAAGTATATTTGTCATTACCAAAACTGTAAGAATGGAATGACAACGTTTATCACAGGCGATGCATGCATGGGACTTGTTTGAGTTTGATTGATCCGTTGTTGTTTGCTGCAAGAAAATATAGGGCTTGGGGTTGAATTTATGTTAAGCAGAAATGAAATAATTTTAGAACTGTTACCATTGAAAACTTCTTCCGAAAAAAATTCGTATGTTATTGGACTATTTCAAACAATGTGAAACGGATGATTGCCTGCAGGCGATTGCTAGTGTTTGGTTTTAATAGAAGCAAATATCAATAAATGTAATAATGAAGTCCGTCATGTACTAATATATTGATTAAAAAATTAATTACTTAGTTAACTAATTAACTTGTAAAATCAAACGATTTAAGTTATATCAATGACACAAAGCGGAAATGAACCACAGAAGCAGACATTCTATAAATGACTTATTAAACCAAGGTTTCAAAAGGATTTTAATGATAAAGATAAAAATTTTAGAATATGGATTTACCACAGTTGCTGTGAAGAATTTAATCAGGCACTAATCCGAAGTTATACATCTTAATATTTTAATTGGACCTTTAAAGCTGTTTGATACAATTACGTTCTTTAGTAAAAATTCAGAATGCAACAAAATTTACAAAAAATGTGATTATTCCAACTACTTATGTGTATAATTTGCAGTAAACATATTCTAACAGAAAATATGGGCAAACATCAGTTGCGTAGCTTTGAAATGTACTGTGAATAGCTGATTACATTGGCTGCAGTGTACTAGGACTATACGAAGACATTTAGAAATGGACTCATTTCTTGATCGAATAAACAATAGTAATAGTAATAGTAATACAGTAAACCAGAGACATTGGAACACATTTTACAATTGTTCCATTACTAAAGAAAGTGGACTGTGGAAGGTATATTTTCATATGAAAGAGACAATACTATTTGGAACACCTGTTGCATAGATGCCAAGATACAAGAATTAACAAGCGGGACAACGCAGTTGAAAAGAAGGACATACGGATAAAAAGGTGGCACCTTAATTGGTCCATGTGAAAACACTCGCCGTAACACACAAAAATTCCTGGCCACATTTTCTTGTGGAACAGGATATTATTGTTGGCGTAACATCCAAAAGCGTGCAATATCTGTTTTTTAATAGCGTGTACCTCAAAAACTCATGAACACCTTATTCTTTCTTTCTAGTCGAATAAAAAATG
>NMRA01000355.1:270309-425930 GCA_002633005.1 Phoronis australis | reverse complement strand
CCCCCCCGATGAAACGTCCATGCCCATTGGCATTTATCTGATGTTAATACTTCGGGTTTCAAACGTTCAGACATTGGGGTGTTTATTTCGAAAATTGCAAGAGATGCAAATAGGTCCTGGGATACATCGTCAAGGTTTGAAGTAGTCCATGATGAACGGACCAAATTTAGTTGCGCATGTAAGTCTTTTGAATGGACATGGTAACCTCAGGAGGCTTTGTGCCAACTGATCTGCAAAACGAGATGCTGACGTTGTAGAGGCTTACAAGCTCATTGACACAGCAGTTGACGAAGTGCAAGCGTTGGTAACAAACATCGAAGATATCTGGGTAGAATGATTCTAAGACGAGCAAACCATTGGATCCGATATACAGATTCCTCAGCAGTCTAGACAACAGAAAGATAGGACCAACGTTCCTGGAGAAACACCCAGGTAATAAATTATAATTCTACATTTCGTATATAATGTCGGTTTTTTATGCTTGTGTACAATAAAACGATATAGAAATTATTTGTGGTCATGCCAAATTTACCCAGTACAGCCGAGGGTCTACGAGCGCACAGAAACTGATTCTGGTTTGTATTTCCACTTGGCTCTATCTTCTTCATATCCAAAATCTATTTCACGTAATGAGCAGTTAAATCTGTACTCAATATTTGTTTCTTCCAGTGAGTACAGAACCGTGCGAAAACCCTTCCTAGACAACATCTCGCAGCAATTGACCACCAGATCTGTAAAATACACGAATGAGCAACAACTGGGTAATAAAAAGTGTTTAGATAGAAGTTTTCAATTCAAAATTTTTGCATAGTACACTTTAGGTCTCGCGACGGATCAGGCCAGCTTGATTTGTGTAGATACTGAGTTTCAGTGTACTTCTGGTGCCTCGGCGAACTAGTCTTGTGATGTTTTTTACCAACTTGTGCTTTGTAAAACTATTTATCTCAGCCAGAACTGTTTGGTCACGCGACAGATCGACTATTTTTATAGGGATAATAAGCACAGGTGTACTTTTGGTCTCGTGACAGACCAGGCCAGCCTTTTTGTGTACACCTGGTACCTCTGCGAACTGGTCGTGTGTATCTTTTCACCACGGTGTACAGAATGTTTTGGTTTCGTGAAACTGTTTTTAGATGGTTTGTTTCATGATACATTTGATGTTTTTCAATTGTTGTCAACGTGATTCATCTTAATAAAGTGATACATAATTGTTTATTGTCGCTTTTAATAATAGACTATGAGCTGAGAGCACCGTCGTTCGCCAGTTTTTCTCCTAACGAGACAGAACACATGTTTATTTCCGGACTAACAGTACAGGTTTTCGTTCTTAAACAACTTGAGGCTGCTGTTACGCGATCATCTGATATTCAAATTTTTACGCCCCGTCGGTGCTCCTTATGCTCTTGAATATTTGGTAGTTGTCTAAACCCCTGTATACACGTCCCACATTTTCGTATACGACTTTTCGTATGGTAAAAAAGGTGTGTGTAAGCAAATGTTCCAACAACAATTTATGCTGGTGGTGTGACTCATACCCAGATGTACACAAATATGGTTTCACGAAACTTATGACCCTAGTTCATGTGAAGAAATTGAGAAGGGTTTTAAATTATCTTGAGAGACATGTTAAGTGCCAGAAACTTACCAGGGTGAATGGAAATTTCACTATTTGGCAACAAAAACAAAAATTGTCTAACACGGTAGGGGGGAGACCCCCCCCCTCCCGACCTCCCCCCGCTCGGCGCCACGCACCTCGGATTCGACCTTTGCGGAATCCTAAACCCCCCTTACTAAAAACGTAGATCCGCCACTGGAAGACTTCATCTTTAGTGAGAGCCCCTCTTTGTTTAAAGACTTTCTCTAATAATATGAATAAAAACTGAACCCAGAGTTCATTGAAAATAAATACGGACTTAGTCCTTAAACTGGGGTGTTGCATGAAAAGATCCCTAATTATTTCCGTTTACATTGACAATTTCACGTAGAGTTGACTTTCGATTTGTATCAAAGTGAAAAGATAACTTAATAATGAAACTAAAACCATACAAGAAAGGGCAATCGCTGTTTCCACAAGTCCAAAAATACGCAGTAGATTTAGGGATATTAGTTGAGTCCCTAAATTGGGACTATTTCATGCAACCGGGCATCAGGTAAACGTTGCACAAATGAATTTTTACAGAAACAATACGAAACAGTAATAATATGCACATGCATACATGTACATATACGCGCGCGCGCCCACACACACACACACACTTAGCAACACAAATAAATCCACAAGCAATTTTTTGTAAGCAATAAAATTAGGCTCGATTTGATAACTATACTCAATCGATCAAAACTCAGTCGCGTGGACGACTGGAAATTCACATTCTCGCGACTAATCCTGCGAAAGCTCAACGGGGTCGCTACCTCTAAATCTAAAATCCATGGGTCCCCGCGAGAATTCTAAGTCCATGCTTAGAATTTTAACTTGTTTGGTTAAGTAACTATATTACCAAAGTAAGCTCTATTCAGAGTGATACTGAACTCAGTTATTTCTCTCCCGTTTTCATTACCTTTTTCAACGTTTTCATCAGATGTAAAGTCATCCTATGCACTACAGAATCAGGTCCGGAATTGAGGAAAAGCAATTCATTGCCAAAGTATTGCTTCTTGTTGAAAAGCCGGGGAACACAAGGATGAAATGTTCGTCGCAACACACAAAAAAATTCCTGACCTGTTTTTTGTGGAAGGGCATATTAAAGGTGGCGTAACACCCAAAAGCGGGCGTTATCTGTTTTTTAGAAGTGGGTACCACACAAACCCACGAACACCTTATTTTGAGTCTAACAAAAAGATAGGGTAATGTCTAGAATGCATGGGTCACCCGTGAGAGTTCTCATGAATTTTAACTTGTTTGAATAAGCAACTATTAGTACTAAAGTAAGCTGTGAGTGAAACTAATCTCAGCTATTTCTCTTCCATTTTCATTACTGTGACCTTTTTCAACGTTTCTGTCAGAACCAATGAGATTGGTTTGATCTTCAGATGTTAATCCAAGAACACTGGCGTGAGACGTCGCAGAACTGTTGTCGTCTATTGTCTTTCCATTATGGCAACACAGTTTGCTTGCAACGCATCCCATACTTGTGCGAGTGAGTTCTGGAAACAAGCAACTTGGTTAGTAGGTTGCCAGCAGCCGATTACTTGAAAACATTTGCAATGAACTTTATTGCCTAACTTTACTGTCTGACAATGAGTGATGACTGTGATGTGACCCCATGTAAAGTCATCCTATGCACTACAAAGTCAGGTCAGAAATTGAAGAAAAGCAATTCATTGCCAAAGTGTTGCTTCTTGTTTAATCAGTTACGCTGTGTTGTGATTATTATTGTGTTACTATTGTGACTGTCATTTTTAAACTTTATGAATTACATGGTACTGTCAGTAGCGGATCTAGGATACCATAAGGGGGGGAAGGCAACGGTTGCTCCATTTGCTCTTCTTCATGGCGATATCCCCTTTTGTCAACACGTCGTCACATGGTCTCAATCGCATCTCTCGTTCTATGTAATCATAATACGTCTTAATCGAACAAAGAAAACCAACCTCAAGCCCACTCGCTCATTGGCTAATTTCTCAGTTAGCTAGAACTAATATCGCACTAAATGTCTAAATATTCGGTATGCGTCAACTCGTCCCTTTTCAAAACTCAACCCATCGTTACTTCAAGCAAAGAAAGGCTTCGTAAGCTTTCAAATGTGGACAAGATCAGATAAATCTGCATTTTTTCAACAAGTTAACATTCTTTGAATCAATAATTGCCCAACAGATGTGAATTTGCCTATTGCAGAGTCAGCTTGAACGACATATCAACAAACTAAAGATGACAGCAATGCGGCATGTGATCTATATGCACAAAGATTATATATCAGTAGTTTCAAACCATGTACGTTTGACAATAACGTGCAACATTTCGCTTTGAAGACAGCTGAGACGAATCTTCGCTCTGAGTTTTAGTGCAGTGAAAGCAGAATGCCATGAACATGTCCAATCGTTCTGGATTTCAAAGAGAAAATGATACAATTGGTTAAACGTGTGTTGCCTCCAAGTTAGTGGTTAGTGGTTACAGTGGAGGAAGGAAATTTAACTTTCACTGCATACGCCCGACAGTTCCAGTTCCTGTTAGAAAAAACAAAGGTCCGATTTGGAGCCAAAACCGTTTCTGAAACTCTACTTATACATACATTCATACGTACGTACACACATAAATAAATATGACGTTGTGTTATGAATTTTTTAAGTGTTCTTGCTGTTAGGCTAAAGAGTATAGTTGTTTCTGGTCTCTGATTTTTACTAAATCGAGTGAGTGGTGCTTTTTTTAAGCTACTATATAAGAAATCTTGTTAGTACAAATTATGGTGATAACACAGCATTCAGGCCGAATTATCTGTTACCCTGTAAGCGAACAAAGTTTTGCTTTTTCTATTAAATCTATTGTAACTGAACGCATTTGAGATACCGAAATACTGCCAAACTGTTTCGATGGTTGATGACCAGAAACTTATGGATTTCAAATATCAAATTTTGAAGCGATGTTGGGGAGTGAAATGTCATCTCATGGATGAGTAAAAACTGTCAATACTGGTTAAAATAGGATTAAATTGCATTGACGAGCAAGGACGGTTTCAGTCTGATCATGAAGAACTCCTCAGGAGGTCAAAGGTCAACATCTCTACATTCAACAGAATACAAAAATATTAAAGGGATTTGGTAACGACTGGCTTATCTATGAGGAGACATTCTTCCTGTCAGAAACCGTCCTCGTTAACTGATTCTATTGGTGCAGAGGGTACTTTGCAATTAATTGTGAAACCGAGAAAAAGGACATTAGCTTTTCCTCTTTAGAATCAGATCATATCGACCGAAAATTTTCCTTGAGACAATTTTTTTCATACTATTTCTACGGTTGCTCCATTTGCTCTTCTTCATGGCGATATCCCCGTTTGTCAACACGTCGTCACACAAACTTTCGGATGACGAGAATTACTTGCTCAGCCTTGGCCCAAACCTCCACTTGAAATCTAAATTTGACCCTTACTGCAAACGGCTGACGCTAGAAAACTTGTCCAGAAATTTTAAATGCCTGGAATCGGTGGTATTTGTCAACGCTAGTCCCAACAGTAAAGACCTACTGCGATGCGAAAGCACCATAATAAAACGTTGACATCAAGTGCCCCCGAAAACTCCATGAAGCCCCGAAGCGTCTGGAAGACAATGTTAAAGTAGTAGTTCGCCGGACAAACATATTCAATGTTGACGTCATCATGGAAAAACACTTGTATGAGTAAATTTGATCTAATTGTTGATGACACCTCCAATTTTGAGCGCATATGTATCGAGCAATGAATGCCCGTAAGTTTGAGGTCAGCTACTTAACGTACCATCAGATATTATTTACTGATGCGCAAATCTAACACTTGATCCACTGCTGATGCTATGTCTAGTTGTATTTGATATAAAAGTGGTGATTTGAAATACTAAAGCTTGTTTGTCGGAAAATCGAAAATTTTAAAGTTAATATGAGCGCGTGGACATCAAGCCGTCTAACAAAAAGTACAGTCGTGTTTTTAATCAAGTTTGAATATCGTTTTAAATATCTGACAGCTTTAAATTTTTTTTTAATTCTGAAAACGAAGAGTGTTACCAAAATCAAAAAAAGAGTGCAACAAGGAAACCCTTCAAGTAATAATTAGCACATTACTCATTTAATATGTCAACTAATTGAGTATAATGACAATTAGTTTCGGGTGTAATAAAATATAAATAGAAAATGAACAAAGGTGGTATCATAAATGACTAATTGAATTATTAGAGAAATAGTTTTAATGTTTCAAAACATTGCAACCTATCAAGGCAAAGATTTTAGAATATGGATGTCTCACAGCTGCCGGGAAGAATTTAGGCGGGCATTCATCAAAAATTGTGCATCTTTAAATATTAATAGGATTTTGGTGTCTTTTGATATAATTAAATTTCCAGTAAAAAGCCTGGACTCAGTGACATTTACAGAAACCTTGATGAACAAATTATTCCAACTACCAATCAAAATTTGCAGATTAGATATAAATGGGCAAATATTTATGTAACAGAGCAAGTCTCCACTGAACCTTAAAATATGTATTTTCTCTCATCAGGCATTCGTTTCAGTTCAATTTTTCACATGATAACGATCAACTTTCCATGACAGCAAAAGAAGGAAACACCCTTCTCCTAAGCCTGTCGCTAGCGAAGTGCCCGACACATACAGTCGCGCCCACATGCCCACGTAACAAAGGCGCACTGAGACGCAACAAAGACATTAGCATAAGAATAACTGAACATTTGCAACTAAATAAGAATAACAATAAGCATAAAGTTACGAACGTCCCGTCACATTTATTTTGTAGCTTTAACACGAACTGTGAAAAGCTCATCACATTGGCTGCAGTGTACAAATTTACATAGCATTTCAGAAGAAACTCACGCCTTGAGAAAATAAAGTTAGTGATCCTGTTACATGCAGTGTGTGTTACCGTGTACGAAAAACATTGGAACAAATTTTTAAAATTGTAATGTTACTAAAGAAAGTGGACAATATTCCTAACAAAGACACAATGTTCTTTGAACACCTGCTGAATAGTTGTCAATATTCGAGAATCTAAAAGCTGGATAACTGAATTAAAAATCGGAACATCCGGATAAAAAGTGGGACATCTGGGTCTACATAAATGTCAAAACCCAAAGGTGAAATGAACGCCGCAACACACAAAAAGCGACCGACGACGCTTTTTTAGTCGAATGGGGAAATTGCGGATGCCACAAAAACACATGAAACGCCCTGTCTTTCCTTTTCAGACGAACAGGAATAGAGAATTACGTCCCGTGCGAAAATGCATAAATATTATCACACGACAAAGTCGTTATCTGTCGTAATATAGGGCCCTCGTGAATATTGGAGAAATATCGCCCAAGTGGAGTGATCTATTTATATTACACACTGAACGATAACATAGAAATCAAGTCCATCTATCAAATAAATTTTAAGCAAATACGCTAGCTTACTACACATCTTATCATGCTAAACTTCCACCGTGAAAATTTCGTCTGCTAAAGTAGGTTACCACTATTTACTAAACATAATGTCTAAGTCAAAGATTCCCGACGACATGTTACCAACGTTTAAACAGGAAATCGATGACAAGTGAGAGAAGGTGACAGATAAATTTTACTGGATTAAGAACGTCGTTTTCATAGATGGAAATTGAACGTAATATTTTACACAGCCTAATAAATGTCGATACAATGTGGTTTGCTGAACATGCGATTATTGCGCATTAAGTATTCAGTGTTCTCGTAAAATGACGTCAGCTTGGGAATAGCTCAGTCGCTAAGGCGACGGCTGTCGTTTCACAAAACTTGAGTGAAGCGTCTTCTAATCTGGCCTCGGGTTCCCGCCAAAATGTTAATGAACACGCGTTGATAAACAAAATGTGGTGATCAACGGTTGTAATGGCCATGACAGGCTGATTATGTGGTAAAAATACCATTTATGTTTGACGTATGTCCCGAAGTGCGTCGCAAGCTTCGTTTCCAGAGTTAAAAAAGACCGTATTCCACCGAAATAAAGGTAATTTATATTAACTGATAACGATAAAGATATACAAGTGTAAAATAATACATAAACATAAAATAATAATCTCTCGAAAGTTGGGCAAATAAAAAGCGCAGCACTCATTTAATAGGAACCAGCGAAAAAAAAGGGGGGGGAGGTGGTGGGAAAAATGAAGGAAGATTAAATTCAAACGTAAGTGCTGCTAAAGCGAAGGAATGACAGGAAACACATTACGGAGAACAAAGGTTAACCCTAAGGCAAGTGACAATCATCAGCTTATAGAAGCCAGGAGCTGACCAAACTCGAGGCACATGACAGAAATGATCCACTAGTGAGGCTAGGAATAAAATGTCCTAGGGCGTGGTGTGCAAATTAACCTCATGCAAATCTACACAAAGAATTAATGGACCAGCCCGAAAGAAGGGAAAAGGGGGATATAAGTGGGACGAGTCCATATTCTCACATAAATATATTTAACGAGTTAAAGAGCATTTATGTTCGACGTATGTCCCGAAAATGATAGGTCCGTCGAGACCTCCGTTTCCAGAGATAAAAAGGAGATCGTATTTAGGCGAAATAAACGTCATTTATTATGACGGATAACGGTACAAAAATATGAGAGAAAAGTAATCAGTAAACATAAAATAATAATCTCTGGAAAGATGGGTAATAAAAGGCGCCACAAGTTGTTGTAAGACAGCCCATGCCTTCTGCAGGGACGCATTGAAATAAAAGTAAGGGAGGAAACAGGAGATTTACATCCCCACAGAATGCTGTCAGCCGGATACACAACCCTAACTCCATTGGGCCAAGTGTTCTAATCCGGCGTCGAGTTCCCGTCAAAATGTTAATCAACACGCGATGACAAACAAAATGGATTAATCAACGGTTGTAATGGCCATGACAGGCTGATTATGCGGTATAAAATACTATCTGTCAATTTCGCCGTGAGTGAAAAAACGGGACATTTTGATGGTGTGGCGGAATGGCGGGGAAAATCCAAAAGTGAGACAGTCCGCCAAGAGCGGGACTATTGGCAAGTACTATAGGTAACGCAAAGTATTAGATTGGCTTTTTTCATTTCTTAGATTTTATTTCACGTTTTCGGGACAATACTGCAGATAACATTACTGCTCAGACCTCGAATTATACAGGTAACAAACATTTAGATGGGAAACTGGTAGACATTGCACAAATAAAATAGAGCCAATAGAAAACAGTGATAGTATATACATGCACAAACACACGCGCGCACACGCACACACAGGGTTAGCTACGCAATGAATACACGAGTAGCTTTTTGAAATTTATGCAAAAACACACCTGTTAGTTGGGCCTAAACGTTTCATTAATAATTGACGAACTAACACTGACAACCAAAGATCACTTATTTCTGTAAAGTACTGTATGATTTTAACACCCAAAAATGTCTTGTTGAAAAATTCCTAACATATAGTTTGATAATTTCTCGAAAGTGGCTCTAAGACCGGAGTTGAAAAGATCAGAGGCCGCACCATTTCCAGAATGACCACTGCAATTGACATGTTTATTGACTAATTTTGCGAGAAATCGCTGGTTGTCTGGAACCGTAGCTCACAAGTCTTGCTCAGTGATTTCATTCTGAACAAAATGACAACATTAAAATGAAACAATGAAATTAGGGTTTAGTTGACAATGCTCGATCAAAACTCAGTTGAGCGGAAAACCGCAAAAGTGAAAACACTTAAAATTAACAAGCTCTAACATCGTTTTGGAGAACAGTGCTTGATGAATTGAATGTTAAAGTTTCCTGTGAATCTGACCAGACATTTCTGAGATATGATGTTCCGAAGTTTGCCAGATTTGGGGCATCAGAGTGTCCTGCCAAAACTTAACCTTCGGTATTGAAACGAAAGAGGTCCACCCCGAAACATGAACCAAAGATGGGGCTGCATGGGCTTTAAGGGGGTAATAATAGGGTTGAAGAGTCGAAACGCGCATATTGGGGGATTATTTTACGTTAGGAAAGGCATCTTGATATTATTGGTTAGGACTACATGTAAAGCTTTATAATAATAATAAAACCCCCTTGTTTTTATCATCAAATTCCAATTCCCGACTGTGGTTTCCAGCAATTCGATTAAATTAGAAATTGAGGCCACTGACCATATCAGTTGAATACACAATGGCTCTGATGGCAAAGGCGTCCACACTGATTTGGGGACGTGAGCAAGTTGGGCAATGCAAAAACTTTGTGTATGAATCACGCTGTTTCTTACTTTAGTTCTATTATATGTAATAGTATTGCTCGAGTCAAAGGCAAACTGATCACGGTGGGGATTGAAAAGCTACCCTACGCAGTTATCAAAACTGAAGAGCCGGGGGAGGAAGGTGAAAAGCGAGCGGTAACTTGACCAACGTGTCACCACGAAATTTGCAATTTTTTTAGAAATTGCTATTTTAAGGAACTGCTACTTTTATAAATTTAACTTTTTACAGAAATCGACTGAAAAGATTTATGATACCTTAAACAAAACGTGAACATTGCAAATGGACCAAAGCTTTTGGTGCAGAAAAATATTACCGAAGAACTATAAAAGAGTCCTGTCCACAGCCAATTTGAACACACAAGATTTTAAAGAATTTTAGGAAATTTTTTAAATTACCTTTGTCACAGCCAAACTAAAGCTCCTAAGGTGGAATAAAATCTTCTGCGATTCCTCTTGGAGAATACATAAATTTAGTGCACCCGAGATGGAAACTGACATAAAAACATCGACCTCTAACAAGCTTATATATGTTGATGTAAGTGTTATCAGACTCCTTGCATATGGCGGACGTATCATCCATTATGTTTCTGTTATTCGAGTCACGCTTCGTGATATTTCCTGTTTTCCGAAAGAAAACCGAATCTTGAACGATTCAGTGAATGTTTATAGCCACGTTAAGCTGTAGCAGAAACTAATCAAGGATTATTAAATGACA
Source organism: Phoronis australis (assembly GCA_002633005.1). Taxonomy (NCBI): domain Eukaryota; kingdom Metazoa; phylum Phoronida; family Phoronidae; genus Phoronis; species Phoronis australis. The sequence goes on along the minus strand of NMRA01000355.1, from coordinate 415,330 downwards.
CGTCATGCTATCTTATAATTACTCTCAGAAAAACAAGTTCCTATCGAAACTTAATCAAACTTATCATTTTTGTTAATACTCTGCGATCCAGGGCAAAACGCCAGCCCCTGGGCGCTTTACTACAGTAGGGTGGGCGTTTTGCCTCAAGGAAGGAGAAAAACGCCCTGATTTGTTCAGGCATATAGTGAGGTAACTCTAAAACATCATAGTCAGCAAGACAACATACGAGTGTTGGCTTACTAAGCAGTTCAGGTCTTTTTAAGGTTAGATATATTTAGGGATATGGATTTTTCGTAGCAGTGTTGGCTTACTAAGAACTACAAGTCCTTTTTAAGGTTAGATATATTTAGGGATATGGATTTTTCGTACCAGTGTTGGCTTACTAAGCACTACACGTCGTTTTAAGGTTAGATATATTTAGGGATATGGATTTTTCGTAGCAGTGTTGGCTTACTAAGCACTACATGTCCTTTTAAGGTTAGATATCATAGGCGGATTTAGGGGGGAGCGGCCACTGGGCCCGCCCCCCCCCCTTGGCTGCCGCAAAAAANACGATGAGTACCTTTGAAGATACAGAGGTTAACGTAAAAAAATAAAATTGCCACTAGGTGGTACACCAAATATCAGATCTGTCTGAAAGTCGTCGTCACGGTCTATTGTTAACATTACATAAATATGCTTACTAAATTTAGTAAAGATCCTGCGAATGGTTTAGGGGATACAGCCATATGCGCTAAAAACAAAACTGCCACTAGGAAACGCCACAGTACTTGAAGTCGTCGGCCGTCCACTTTATAGTAAGAACATATGATGATAGGATGATTGTGAAATTGGCATGGCATGCCAATTTTCACAATCATCCTTTGAGCGGTTTGGTTGATAGAGGGGTGGACCCAAAAAACAGACTTGAAAACAGTAAAAACGGCCGCTAGGTGGCGCAAACTAAGTCGAATACATTCGAAAACGGGAGAATAGCGTCATCTCACTAATAGGTACCTAGATACCAAATTTCATGAAAATCCGTTAGGAACTTTAAGATACAAAGGTAAACTAAAATTGCCACTAGGGGGCACACCGACAGTCGGATCCGTCCGAAAGTTCGCTCATACTGTCCCATTCATAAATGGAACATATGTGTCAAATTTCATGAACATATGTCAAAGGGTTTTGGAGATACAGCAGCGGACGCCGGACGGATGGTGATGACGGCATAATGCGTCCACATATAAATATGTGGGCGCGTAAAAATCAAATTCGAGACCGACAGCTATAGACTAATCTCAACCACACCAATTGCGAGCAAACTGGTATCATCGTTAGCATCCAACATTTATTCAGGTCTGCTCAATCAGCCTAAAAAATGAAGGGTCTTGAATTTTTGAGAACTGACATGTACCTTTTACTAAAATTGACAGGGTACGTTCAGAGCTTAATGAAATGTTCCTTCGTCAAATTTTGCTATTTTCTGCCTTTTTAGTGGACTTTTGTCTCGTTTTCTACCTTTTTCGGAGTTTTTGCTATCTGAAGTGGACCTTCTTTGCCCACTTCGCCAAATAGGGGGCTCATTCGAGCCGCACCTGGGTGCATACGTGTTATTAACCACACTGATATAATCAGTTCTTGTCCAGGCAATAAGAACAGAAAGTGTACGACACCTTACTGAGGATGTCTAGGGGAGATTCTAGCCCCTGCCAATTCTCAATAGGAAATTACAAAAGGTCAAAAGTTCTAACTGGAAAATCAGTAGTTAAGCTTTGTTTTAGAAAGCATGTGCTATGTGAGTACAGGGGTCAAGGTTCATTCTTCTGTAAGCAAAATACAGCAGGTTGAACAGGCCACCAGTCGCCATATTGCTCGTCTCCAATTTGGAGCCAGTTCCTATGGATGTGAGTTAATCACATTCTATACTCCCGTTAACAGACTGCAGCAAGACCTTAAGAACACCTGCTGTAGTAACACGTCAAGAGTTGTTTTTGGATTTTTTTGTATAATTTTACTGTAGCATTAAAACGTTTTTTGATTGTTATGAGTAAAACACACCTCATAGAGTTCGAAATTACATTTCTGCCAGATCATTTAACATTTGATTTCTCCACGTCCTTGAAAATTCTACAACTTGAACAACATTTACTTTATTCTAATTTCACGCAATTCGAACAAAAAAAGCTTGATGTCTAGCTTGGCCAAAGTTCATGTTCTAAGTCATTAAATGATGATTGCCAATCGCGAATGCCCATAATCCCAATCGGTGGTCTAAGCTAGACGACCAATTTGCCCACCCAACAACAGACTGCAGAAACGACTCCTCGTTGACAACTCCTCGCAGACCGATGATGGTCAGCTGCTGATCAGATAGTGCAAATTGTTCTAGGATAAGTCTTTCTGTAGATGAGACTATCGACTCCAACCAACATCAATTACACATGAGCGTCATGTGAGCCACCATCTTTGTCGTCATGATTTCCTACCAAATGCTGGTAACCAGTCTTGTCTATAATCAGACATACATGGTAATTTAGTCACGTGATGCCAGCCAACCGCACCAAATAAGACCATTGTCTTAACTATAATTTTGTTCTGGTTATCCCCCAACCGCTGATCACTACTCTTGGACCAAATCATACACATATGGTAACTTGAAGTTGATTGATGCCAGCCAACTTCAGTAAATACGACCATGTTCGGAGCTACCATGACAATGCTTTGGGCACCACTCAACGCACCCATCCTCAGTAAGTAGGGCCATCATCCAAACCATCGTCTTCGTCGTCCACCCCATAACCTTCGCCATTGTCGAAGTACGACGATACGTAATCAGTCTCCTGGAAAAGGAAATAAGTGATGATGCCATAGCTTTATCATCCAATTTCACACAGAATGAATGTTCCTTCAAAAATCAACAGTAAACAAATCCAGGTGGTGCATTACCAATGCTTTCTTACTAAGCAAGCGCCTGACCCCTTCTGTTTGCTCTCCCCATCCCACAATGCACCTCCCTTATCCCACAATGCCCCTCACCTCTTCCATTTCCTCTTCATCATACAACTCTTCATCAATGACCTCTTCATCACCTGACCCCTTCTGTTCCTCCTCCTCCTCCTCTTGTTCGCCATCGCTCTGCTGTTCTTTCTTTTCCAGTTCCTACATGAACAAGAATCACCATGGAAAGCGGGTCTCTTTTGAGCAAGCCACCACCAGGGCCTGGAGAAGTGTTCGTCGTCACATTCAATCCATAGTGTGTTTTCTTTTTCCAAAAAATTTTCCAGAATAAGCATATACATTGTCTGTGACGTTACAGATTTAGAGCATATACTAGTCAGAAACACATAAAATAATTGAGGAAATATAGATCATACAAAGTCCCACAAAGAGCTAGTTAGGTCGAGCTGAAGTCACAAACTTCAAACAGAAATATACAAGGTTAGAGGAGGCTAATCTTCCTGCTGAAACAATCATTTAACACATGGTCCTCGGGGTTATCACTGTGTGATTAGAAATTTGCAATCTTGAAAGAACGCAGAGTTCCATCACAAAACAACTGTGACACTGCACGGAACTATACGAAAATGACACAGTTACAGCAAAACAATTGTACAAATAACAATACTAAACTTTGTTTAATATAAACGTTCAATATGAAATGTCAAAAATGTGATACAGTTTTCTAAGTTATCATTTCCTTTGTTGACATAGCTTTTCAAGTCCTCATTTTGATTGCCCTTGACCAATTTAAAACAAATCCTAACAGTTTTAGTGCAGCAGAGGACCTAAAAATTTCCTATAAAATCCGGTCACCCCTTTTCTGAGATAGACAAATTTGGACATTCTTCAAAGGTCCGACATAACAGTAAACTGCAGTCAGGTGGGATTCCTACTGGCCACCACTGGAAACTAAGGCAAATTGTCATTAGTTATTATACTGATGAAGTCGAAAATGAACATTCTATTAGTGGTCCTTGGGTTTTCAATTTCTTTTTTCATTTGCTCAAGTTTTCCATGCTTGGTTAGAAACAAGTCTCAAGTTTATCATAAAATCTACATCAAGAGAGTGACACAATGACCCAAGTTTCACCTGTAGACTTTCGAGTAAATTCAAATCGACTGTCTTCTTTTTTACAAGATTTGGTTTCACAATAGGCTTCCCTTTACGCTTCTTAGCCGGTTTGAGCTCGGCTGGAAATTGCGACCAATCTGTAAAAAAAAAAACTCACTGTAACTTAAATAGAAGCAGGTCTAGTTTGTCAATATATTCAAACCTGCTTACCATTAAGCAACATGTGCTATGAGGCAGAATCACAAACCAGAGCTACAACTATTAAGCTCACTCTTTCCTGATCAACATGACAACAGTGTAAGGCAACTAGATATAACCAGCAATAGTTCGCTGAACTTCTAACCAAGAGTGAAAGCTACAACATTGTTATTACATAAAACAGTAGACACATATTGAGCTGAGAGTCTGAAACGTTGACTAGAGAAAATATTCTAAAATATTCGAGTGCGTGATTCAACGGATTTTAAGAATGATAGAAAACACAAATTAAATCTAATGCAAAGAGCCACAGTGTGGCTGTACACTAAGTTGTCACAGCAACCACTAAAGCAATGCATCGTGGTTCCTTTTAATACCAGAAACCATAGGAAAACGAGCATCAATATGTGTTGACTTTTCACACTGAACACAATGAAGAATGACTATCGCTGTGATTGGTTGCCTGATTTTACATGTTATGCATCGACCAGTAAATCTTCGTGAATCCACATTCGCTACTTAACAAATCATCAGATAGTGTTTGCGGTTGTTCTAATTTGATGCCTGATGACTGGTGGGGTTGTTCTATGGTGTTTTTGATATGCAATTGGTGACACTCTACAAAGCTGATATCACCTTGACATCCATTACAAAAACCAACACTAAATTTAGGCCACTTGCTGTTATGGGATGGGCCTCAAAATTGTTTCTTGTTCCAATTGGAAGTGATTTAAAGGTGTTGAAAAAATTGACAGTTCAGCATTGCTTGCGACCAGCTTCTACAAGATGGCTTGTTACGGTGTATCATTCTATGAGGCGAGCGTTATACACTGTAATACAAAATGGCCATAAGGAGGCGCTTCATACCCTCAACGGGCAAAGAAGCGAACCAATAAATAATTTCTCGTCTGAAAATTAAGGGAACAAATTGAGACCAATTACATATAGTGATAAGTGGTATACATCAAAAGTTTACTCCTTGGATGAAATGAAAGTTTAGAACCATGCATGATGACGTTGGTTTGGCAGGGCAAATATGCTGATCGGCAATATCAAGGGGGAATCAGCAATTGGTCGGACTTCAAAACCACTTGCCCGAACTTCAAAACCAGCTGGTTGGACTGCAAAATCTAATGACCTGTGTTCTAACTAGATGGTCGGACCTCAAAACGGGGTTGACCGGTACCACAAAACCAGATGACTGCACTAAAAAACTGGTAAGCCGGACCTAAAATGGGTTGGCCGGTGCTCAAACACAATAGCCAAACAAATCACCGATTTTAAGGAAAGCGAACTCATGAGTACGAAAATAAACACTAAATGTTAATTGAATCCTTCAAAACTTTCAAAGTGAGTATCTGAGGAAGTCCGGTCGTCGTGCTTGATCACAGGCCAACTAGTTATAGCACTGGCCATCGTGTTTTGGGTCCAGCCAACTAGTTTTTGGTGAGGCTGTTGCGTTTTGAAGTCTAAACAACACATTTGATCACTGTCCATTTGGTTTTCCAGTCCAGGCGACTGGTCTTGAAGTCCGACCAATTGCTGATTATCCTCCTTGAATATGGCACCACAACAGTATTTCTAGACGCTTTAAGTAACTGTTGTTTTCAAAACACACACGATATACATAAGCAGAACTCTGCAATCTTGAACAAACTTCTTGCCAGAATTATTTGGCAGTTAAGTCAAATATCTGTTATGTGCCGCTAGGCTGTAATGTTTTATTTTTGTAAATGAAACGCAAGTTGTCGTTATTTTGACAAATTTGCGTTATAAATATTTGTTCTAATTGAAGAGAAATGGCTTGGTGTCTAAACGTTACGCAATTGAATGTTGTCTAGTTTATTTTGAAAACTTGTTACTGTATTTAGAAAATAATTTTATTTTCATAGTTGGAATTCAATAAAATTTATCTGTAGTTGTGGAAAAGCAGAGATCAAGTTACAATGACTGCTTTAACCTATATGTGCACACCTGGTTCCCAGCTGTCACCAGCGTTGTACCCATTCAATTGGTACTTGTCCGAGTACCGCTCGATGTGTTTTCTATTGTTGTCGAAACGCAGAAAGTACGCCGACTCTTGCATGCTGCCTCGGAACTCTTGTTTTAGAGCAAGGATGTAGTTGTATTCATCGCTGGTGAGCAGCGACACAGGTTTGAAGTCCAACACCTGAAATGAAACAAGGTAAATGTAAACAGTGCTACACATAACACAAATATTCTAATCAATACATAAACATTCTGCCATTTTTCCCACACTTTTTACTCAAAATGATCCAAAAACAATGACTTAAACTATGTACAAAAAAGTCAACACAAGCTCCATAATTATTCCTTTGTCGCAGTAAAAAACGGCATCAATTTTTACAAAGTATTAATTCCTTATTTGTTCCAAAATACTATTCTTTTCATTTGTCGAGAAGGTCAAGCTTCATCTGTACGATATGTGACACCATTTTTACAAACAATTCACAACTGTGAGAAAAGAAGGTTCGTACAGGCCAATCCTCATACGAGACTTCTACTCACAGCACAGCCTTACTTGTGAGCCATTTGAGGTTAAAAGCATTCAGTTGGTTTGCACATGTGCGATGCACCGCAAATAACATCATACCACCTGCACTCTTTTCCTACACAAAGGAAACTGCTTTCTCAGGACTCATAATTTAAAATTCCAACTAATGATCAGCTGATTAATTACTCACGTCCATATCCATGGACCAAAATCAAAATACACACTGCATGAGAAAAGTCAATTAAATAAGAAGTTGGTTTGTATCGCATGTAAAATTAGGTCTCTCTAGTACCCAGCCAACACAGCTCAGACTGACGTCTGTTAGACAACATTTCCATAGAGGCCATTTTGAAACGTGTAAGACCAGCGCAAGAGACATCTTGACAAACTTGCAAGATGTTACAGCTCGTACAACCATCTCAGACTTCTCGACACTCTCGCACGGGAGCTATGGCAAAATAGCATGGTTGATTCTGGTCTCTGTTTTCTTTTGAGTCGGTGGTATGTAGGCAGTTTTTTAGTTGCTCGCTTTTTCAAAAAAGAAAATTCACCCTAGATGATTACAAGAGAAACGTGGAGCGTTGAAATGCGCCCACGAATGCATCGCAAATGGTGTGCTTTTAGTGTTGCTTATTTGTGTGATAAAAATGTCCACTAGATGGCACAAAAATACAATATAATAGGAAGCGATACACTAAATTTCATAGAAGTCCGTCACGGAACTTCAGAGAAACAAAGGAAAACAGAATAAAATGAAAATGCCACTAGGGGGCACAGTGTTCATTGGATCCGCCTGAAAATCGTCATTGTCTGTTGTTAGCTTCATATAAATACACTTATTACAAAATTTAATAAAAATCCTGCAGGGGGTTAAAGATAAAACTATGAGCGCAAAACAAAACAAAACTACCACTAAATGGTGTCAGAGTAGTCGAAGTCGTCATCATAAACCGTCCTCTTCACACTGAGAACATATACGCCAATTTTCTAAACCATCCTTAGAATGATTTGGTTGATAGACGCCAAAAAGGGCAAAAATGGCAACTAGATGGCACAAAGTATCTTGATTCCATCAGAAAACGAGAGGATAGCATCATCTCACCAATAAAATTTTATGAAAATCTGTTGAAGACCTTGGAAGATACAGAGGTAAACGTAAAAGTAAAATTATTACCAAGGGGCAAATCATCGTCGTCCGTTGTCAACATCATATAAACACACTTCTTAAATTTAGTAAAGACCCTGCAAATGGTTTACGAGATATAGCCACAGGCGCAAAAAAAGAAACTGCCACTAGGAGGTGCCACAGTAGTCGCAGTCATCGGAAAATCCTCCTCAGTCGTCCAGTTCATAGTAAAAACATACGTGCTAATTTTCACGGGACGCCAAAAACAGTAAAAATGTCCACTAGATGGCGCAAACTTGATCGAATCCACCTGAAAACAGCAAGATAGCGTCACCACACCAACAGAAGCCTGTACACCAAATTTTTTGAAATTACGTTGAGGACCTTTGAAGATAAAGATGTAAATGTAAAAAAATAAAATTGCCACTAAGTGGCACACCAGTAGTCAGTTCTGTCCGAAATTCGTTGTAGTCCATTGTCAACATCATATAATTGCACTTATTAAATTTAGTAAAGATGCTGCAAACAGTTTAGGAGATATAGCCATAGGCGTAAAATAAACAAAACTGCCACTAGGAGGCACCACAGTAATTGAAGTCGTCGTAAAATCAATCCTCTTCATAGTAAGAACATACATCCCAATTTTCACAATCATGCTTAAAGCGGTTTGGTTAACGTTGGTGGACGTCAAAATACAGACTCGAAACAGTAAAAATGGCCACTAGGTGGTGCAAACTACATCGAATCTATCTGTAAATGGCAGGATATTGTCGTCTTACTAATAGATGCCTATAAACCAAATTTTATGACAATACGTTAAGGGCCTTTGAAGATACAGAGGTAAACGTAAAAAACTAAAATTGCCACTAGGGGGCACACCGGTAATCGGATCCGTCCGAAAGTTCGCTCACACCATCCTATCCATGAAAGGAACACATGTGCAATATTTCATGAACATACATCAATCGGTTTTGGAGATAGAGCAGCGGATGCTGGACGCCGGACGGACGCTGCCCGGACGGACGGATGGACGCAGATGACGGCACAATGCGTCCACATATAAACATGTGGGCACATAAAAATGACAGTTCCTTTACTCATCGCTTGGCAAATCAAGGCATTTCAAACCTTGTTTATGTGCCTTTGTATTATAGCTTTTCAAAAAAAAACCCCCGAGACCTGACCTTAGCTAAAATTGATGCGGACGGTCATTTGTTTAATCAAAGAGTGCAGATGTCAAAATGAGTCGTGATAGAGAACAGAATCAACTACGCTTTTTTGTCTCGACGTTTTTAGAACATATCTCTCATTGCACCTGATACGTAATATAGGTGCTTACATTGCTTTCTATCCAGCACAAGACTGTAATGACAAATGCACTACTAACCCCTTTCTTATGGTGCATACCTGGTATGTTTTAACATATCGAGATAAGCTCCTATGCTCCAGCGAGTCTGTAAATAACTATTTACAGACAGGTTACGTGCTGGGTCTAGACTGATGTATCTCCTAAACCACTCGCAAGATGCAATTTAGCAGAGGTGTTCTTATGAGGCTGACAACATACTAGTATGACGACTACTTTTGAACCATTGTATTCTGTAGTGACAATTTCATTTTTTTACGTTTGCATCTGTGACTTGGTACATGATGGACTTTCATGAAGTTTTCCAAATATTAAGTAACTACATAAGATGACAAAGCCATTCTAGTTTTTGGAAGGATTCAACATATTCTGTGTCACTTAAGCTGTTTTTGCACGAATAATAGTTGTCACCGTGCGAGATGTCATGGTGCCACTTGCTCCACTGAAGTTCCATTTACACAACATTAGATCGCAACTGGATCAGCATGCGTCATTTACACAAAGACTGTCTGCACATGCTCGTATAAACGATAGCAAACGTCCAAACCATGTTGAATGCCAGTGGATCACCCGTATATACGCCATTGTGCAAGTGCATTGAGAGATAATCCCTTTGCACAGTGCCCCAGTTGTGTTTAGAGGTGTAGATGAAACTGGAGTATAATTCGCCGAAAAGCTTCCGGCGTACAGACCGCCTATAGCCTCTGCATCGCCTCTGGTTCGGGCCAACAGAGGCGATGGTCATTGCCTAACCACTTCCAAGACTTCTGTAGAAGGACAGCCGCAATGTCAGAGACTGCTAAACGAGTAAGTCTGTCCATCAACACCGAGAAGACTAAGACGTTGCCCATACATAACAGACAAGTAAATTAAATTTGTTAGCCTGGATGGTGAAGAGATTGAAAACGTCTCAGAATTTACTTGTCTGGGGAGTGTTGTTAGCTCTAGTGGGAGAACTGAAAAGGCCATTAATAGCACGCATCAAGAAAGCTCGTCAAGCACATGTACTCTATGCAGCAAATAAGGCAGATGGCGAACAACAGGATTGGATGGCATTCCGTCACAGAGACCCTGTCCACCACAGGGTGGCAAGGGTTTTAAGTCAGTAAGTAAGTCATCTTGAGTGTAGACCGTACCAATGTCTTAACTGGCCCCAGTAGAGACATTGCCTGGCTATCCCACAGACCTTTTATAGTGTTGTATTGCTGCAGGTTCACTAGCTAGGCCTCTAGAAGTACTCACCAGTTAAAACACAGCTATTCATTATTCAAGCTTCAGTAAAACCCAATCCAGGTGCCCATCTCTGACATCCTGATTGCTTGCTGAAAGACTGCCAGCAGGGTTACCGCCAGCAGTTTAAATAAAAGAAGCATCCGGGGAACCATTAAACTGACGCTACTGATGTGTTTAATTCAACCCAATTAACTCAAAACTTTTTTCGAACAGTCCTCCGACACCGTTCAGTTGCTCATACCGCTGAAGTGACCAGTTTTGCATCGCTCACACCAGGGGATAAGAGGATATATCTTCTAGCACAAGCAGTGTAAAAATGACGAGTTGTCAATTTGGGCAACTGAAGATGGACTGTTGGAAAAAAGTTTGATCGCGTCAGTGCGGAAAGTTTTTGTTAGAACTGCGAAGAGTTAAACTTCAGTTAAAGACATCAACGTCCTCTTTAGGTGTCCCTCAGTGCGCAAAAAGTTACAACATGGTTTTTGATGATTTAATCATTCGCAATGTAGGGAGGGCATAGCGCTAGGCCTAGGGCTAGTAGGGGATGGTCACCGACTGTCAGTGCCTGGTTGTGAGACCACTGTCTATCTCGACTCACCGGATAATTTGACGGTGGCTGTAAAGTTGGTGTTGGTAAAGCTTCGCCTCGTCCAAATCCCAGTGATTCTACTGGAAAGGAATAACCTTTCCCTCTCCCACGGCCGCGGCCAGCCATCAGATTTTCAAAGCGGAAAACATGAAACACAAGTGACTTTGGTCAGATGGAGGCTGACATGTTGGATTGTGACGTCAATCAACATCCTATACATGCGCAATCGCGTAGGAAATGGTTAGAATTCGTCAAACAAATGTTTGTAAGTTTGTCCTGTTATCCAAAAATTCTGTTGTTAGGAGACAAAGCTGCGGAAAGGGGAAAGAGAAACGACAGTGAAAAATTGAAATCGTAAGGCGTCATTTTTTTAGACTTCATTGGTCTCTTTTTAGTGAAAGTGTTTTTAAGTTTTTAGTCAGTTCATGTGTTGGCGAAGGAGTTACACAACTCATCTCTCAATACAATACCTCATACTTGGTGCAAAGCTCAAGCTCTATAAATACACAGCTTTGCGCCGATGTAGGTAAGAAACTGGCCTAATACAACCCGACAAAAATTAGTGTCACAAAAAACTACATGAAGAATTTCTCAAGAAAATGACATATTGTTTTTCACATGAACTGATGCAACACTAACAGGCAAGTAGGCAGTGACCATCCTCTCTACTGGCACCACCAGTAGAGATGATGCCTGGCAATGGTCATTGTCTAACAGTCAAGGCGAGTGTCGGTTGACTCCCAGATTTTGCATGCACCCTCTCCCCTCCACCGCCGGTCTTTAGTTCTACATGTTATTGTTTCAAGTTTCACGGCGAGGTGACACGCAGAACTACCCTGGTTGTGTGCAATTTTGAGGTCTGTTGGAGCTGAACACACAGTGGTACCTTGCTTCAACTCAAGCCCTTTTTTGACAATAGTCTTCATACAGTTAGCTGACTAGCTAAATACCTCATGTTGTCTCCGACTCTGTCCCACTTGTCAATGGCAATAACATGAATTAGGGCAGAGCACAGAAGATTTCGCACCATAACGTAGTGCCCTGAGAAGATCAAAATCGTGTGCAAATGATGACCTTTCTCCCCGTAAATTACAAGGAGACTTGCAAGCTTGTTGCTGAGGCCCTGATTAGTGTTGGCCACTATTCAGCTTTTTAACAGCACCCTCTCCAGCCACCACTCAGAACAAATATTTACCTCCAAGAGTTTTTCATGGATTTCTCCTGCCAGTGTAGAAAATTTCGGTGACTCCGGGACTTGAAACCAGATTGCACATGTGATTGTTGAGCGTGTAAACAGTTGAGCCAATAGGCAATTGCCACTTTCCAAGTGACTTAGAGAGGCTTTACCTTGCAGTACGTCTCAACCAGAAGTTACGTGTCACAACAATTCCTTCCAACTCTAACAAAAGTCCCATTATCAAGCTTTTTTGTAGGGTGTGTTCTAGGAAACCATTTTCATACATTTTGTATCAAAATTATCTTTGCAAATAGTCAAAATAGTTTCCAAGGTAACATGGATTTACTATATAATGCCATTTCGCTATAGAGTTGTGGAAATCTTCTTAATTTTAACGAGTAAGTTAAGTTTTTTGTTTGTGAATTTTAGGCTGCTGTTGATGCCGGCATTAACTGCCTGTAGGTGGCGCTATGACTAGTGTGGTGCGAAATGTTTTTAGACCTACCAGGAAAGTCCTGTCCAGATCGGCAGTAAAAGGTACAATCAGCTAAATTATATATAATTAATTTTACCTTTGTTCATATAATTTGTCATTGTCGGATGTAACATGTCCATGTTTTGGGAACCAGTTTGGTGCATGTTATTCATTAGAGAAAACTGGTTCCCGTAATGCTGACATACTATATATATCTGACTATTACTGAATTAAAAGCTCATTTTAAATTGATTAAAGGATGATGGTAAAATGTCATCAAATTCAGACAGAAAAATTTCACGAAATTGCTGTTTCTACATTTTCCAAAAGCTTCTTACATACTTAATAGTTTTGAAAGCCCACAATTTTTTGTACGTTGAATTTCCAACAGCACTGAGAATAAATACAAGGGGTCTTTTTGCACAACGCCCCTACTTTGAAGCCTTATTTCCCTCTGTTGTCAGACATATTTTTAGGAAATGTCATACTTAAAAGTTAAGCTCGATAACAGTTAAGTGATAGAAACAATCTCATGCAACTTACCTTAGGACGCGCAAAACAGAATACGCAGTTTGAGTCGCATTTGAATCTGTTGTCCCTGACCTCGATTACATACACATTCTCAATGCTACTTATTTAGGTTCTGCTGGTGTTCGGCGACAAAACAACATTTACTATGATATAGACGCCATCTACAGGGCTGAAATTCATGATAGAGCATTATCAACGTCAACCGTCCTGTGCTTACGTGGCCCCTCAAAAAATGGCGCGGGGTTCTACTCAGGTCAGGACTCATCTGTAGATGGCGCCGGTGGCGACTCAGGAAATGGAAAGAAGGGGGGTCCGGGGCAGCTTAGGTGCCCGAAATGCGGAGACCCCTGCACACATGTGGAGACGTTCGTGTGTAAGTTGTAGTTGTTGAAGACGTTATCGTTGAACACCTTTGTGTTGTTTGTGGTGCAAGCTGACCCGCATCAAAATGTTTTGATACATTTTCTAAATAAACCTAGCCAGGCACAGCTTAAGGTAACGCCCCAGTGTCAGATTGTTGCTCGTTTTTGAAAATGTGCATGGTGTGGCGGGTCAGCTTGTTTTTCTGTCAACTGCCTGCATTGATGCAAACTAATTTTGAGAGGTACATAAATGTCTAGATTTCATTTACATATTAAAGGAGAATGCCACCCAAAAACAACCTATTTTGTATCAATTTAGATTGAGTAGTTCTACTCGATAACGGCAAGTTCGGTTGCGTTACCTGACACATGACGGCAGACGGAGATGTTGAAATTATCCAGTGACGTAATTGGTTTCACAAGCCGTCTGTTCAGCAGTTCACAACACTGGTTAGTGGTGTCAGCTTATCGCTTGAATTCATCGTTTAACACCAATAAATCATCAAACTTCGATGCAAAACCCTTAAAAATACACCAAATTCTTATAAAAACGTGTTGTTTTATTTCGCTGTTACGGATTTACTGGTATTTGGACACACCGCAGCCTACAAAGTTCGTCGGGCAGGCCAATTTACCAAGGTGCGTAGCAGGAGTTAGGGGTCTATTCGGAGATAAATTCGAAGTTATTTTTCCGTGAAGTACAGACGGAAGAACCTAGATCTATGTTGTTTATACTTGTGATTTTTTGAGTCTGAAACCCGATCAGGCCTGTTGCGACCGGACTGACTCGTTTTCCCGGTCAGTGGCTCGGAACCCCGACGCTCAGGCCCGTTGCGGCCGCCGGGACTGGTACAAACATAAACCAGCTTGAGTTGGAAACTAAACCTCCAGTCAGGAAAAGACTATGATAGTGAGCCAAAGAAATAATGCGCACGTAATTATTTATGTTAATTAGAAACGAAACTAAAAACCTACTTACTTGTCGGGTGCCGCGAAGTCGGGTTTCCCTTCCACAGACCATCAGGGCAAAGGTTGTACAGTAACAATGATTTGAGTAATGTATTTGTATTTCTAAATAAAGATTGCCCTAACATGTGACCATAGCATATAAAATCGAATAATTGTTTCACAACAGCTTTCTGTCAGCAAACACTGAATTAGCATGCGCTCACACGGTCTTGGTGCCTTACCTTTGTTGCTGGCATCAAAAGCCGGTAACGCAGTGGTTTATTCATTGCTGGCTTCTCAAAACTACACTCACGAGCACTCCAAGGCATTACAAATTGTATCTAATGAGACAGAGTTTGTTTCAGTTTCACATAAGCATTGGTTAGGATGAGAATAATTTATTTTGAAACAGAACGCAGAATAATAAACGTCTACATGGCAACTCGCCCGGGGCCACTCTCGACTTAGTCAAGAGCTCATCCGACGAAGACTTCACAGGTCGGATCATTAGGTTTCATAGGCTATCAGTTCAATCGAACCGGAATTCACTGATCAACTAGAGAAGTGCCGTGAAGATGCACAGGCAATGGAACGTATGGATAGTTCTTTGGTAACCCGGAATTGGCCAGAGAAATCACTGTGGACGAAATGCTGGCCCGGCACAGACACGAAGATGTTTCACGGCCTCATACTTGCTATTAACAGCTTACCTTTCATTCTTCACTACCGCGAGCCACTTCCTAAGCGTTTCGGACTCTCGAGGAAGTCGAAAAAAACGATAAACCCGCTTTCTTTGCAGCTTCATAGTTCGGACAAGCGGGAACTCTCGGCAAGGTGAGGTCAACCGTATAAGAGGCAATGTGGATATTGACCGATTAAGACAGTAAAAAAGGCTAGTTAAATCGGGTGGCATTCTCCTTTAATCATCTCAATTTAGTCCTGGTTGTAGTCACGCGAAACGCTTTCTGATTGAACATGTCACCTTGATGACATTTTGGAAAAGATCATGTAAAAGGGCCTTTCAAGTGTGGTCTAGCTACTTCATCAAGTTGCTCTGGTTGTGTAAAGGACTGGCGGGGCCATCTGTTGTATCATATAATAGAATCCAGTCGTTTTCAAATGCAGTTTGACTGATTTTGTTGTAATTGGTTTGACTTAGTCAAAATTTTTAGTGATAACTTAAAAGAAATTTCATTTTTGAAAACGCCTGTATTGGAATCTTTGTGAGGCTGGATGAAGAGCTACAGAGGAGGTAAATGTTGAACTTCACCCAGATGTCAAAATAATATCATTTTCATTTCTGATAATCTTTTAAGAGGAAGTTGCTATCTTCGCCCGCTTTATTCACAGAATCCCAAGAACAGTCCAATTTCAGATTGCATGTAAAAATCTGCAAGCCTGTCACAAAATAGTCCGTGAACAGCTAGGGAAATTGGATGTTCTTGTTAAAGCTCCCATACATTTGGCTGGTGACCGGGAAACTTGCCAAGAGGCGCGAGTGGCAGTGAAAGAGTTAATGCACTGCCATAGCGAGAACGATGACTTAATAATGAATTTTAACATTTCTCATTAATAAACATCAAAAACTAGAATTCATTGTTTTAATTCCACAAATATTAAGACACAAATTGAGATCACAGAATATTATAACTGTCTAGTTTTGTCATAAATGTCACGGTGACGATGGTTAATTGCCGGCAGCCATGTTTTTTGGGAATATTTCCCTGTCCTGTGATGTCATACAGAATCGCCGCATTTGGCAGGCGTTAATCTGGTGACCCTGAATCCCAGTTTTCAAATCACAGACTAGTTCCAGGGTCTTGCCATCTTCAAAAGTACTTGGTTGCAAAGAAACTCTCCTTCCACCCTTTTTTAAATCCGTTTTTCCTCTCCTCTACCCTTTTACCTTTCCTCCTCCTTTTTCCTCTCCCACCTTTGTTCTCTCCTCCTTCTTAATCCTCTCCTCCCCTTTTTTCTCTTCCCACATTTTCTTCCCTCGTTTTCCTTCCACTCTCTCCCTTTTTCCTCTCTTTCCCTTTGGCTTTTTTCTCTCCCCCTTTTCTCACATTTCTCTTCATTCCTCCCCTCCCCCCTTTTTCTTCCCTTCAACACCTTTTCTTCTCCCCCTTTTACCTCTCCCTCCCCTTTTTACTCCCATTGACACTTTTCAAAACCTCTATTTTACAAAGTTGTTACTTACGCTCATAAAACACTTGATTCGTTATATCCAGGTAGAAGATTACGTCATGTACTCCATTATCAAGCAATAAGCATTCATTTTATTGTTGGACATGCTAATTAAAAGAATGAGACAAATGTTCAGTTTTCATTCTTGGTCATCAACTATCATGACTTGGTCATCAACTATCATGACTTGGTCATCAACTATCATGACTTGGTCATCAATTATCATGACTTGGTNATTTCCCTGTCCTGTGATGTCATACAGAATCCCCCCATTTGGCAGGCGTTAATCTGGTGACCCTGAATCCCGGTTTTCAAATCACAGACTAGTTCCAGCGTCTTGCCATCTTCAAAAGTACTGGGTTGCAAAGAAACTCTCCTTCCACCCTTTTTCAAATCCCGCTTTTCCTCTCCTCTACCCTTTTCCTTCTCCGCCCTTTTCCCTTTCCTCCCCCTTTTTCCCCTCCCACCTTTGTTCTCTCCTCCCTCTTAATCCTCTCCTCCCCTTTTTTCTCTTCCCCCATTTTCTTCCCTCATTTTCCTTCCACTCTCTCCCTTTTTCTCTCCTCCCCCCTTTTCTCACATTTCCCTTCTTTCCTCCCCTCCCCCCTTTTCCTCCCTTCAACACCTTTTCTTCTTCCCCTTTTACCTCTCCTTCCCCTTTTTACTCCCATTGGCACTTTTTAAAACCTCTATTTTACAAAGTTGTAACTTAAGCTCATAAAACACTTGATTCGTTATATTCAGGTACAAGATTACGTCATATACTCCATTATCAAGCAATAAGTATTCATTTTAATGTTGGACATGCTAATTAAAGGAATGAGACAAATGTTCAGGTTTCATTCTTGGTCATCAACTATCATGACTTCTCTTTTCAGCCATGCTGACTGTGAATTGTGCTCACAATCGGTTTTCGTCACAGGCAATTTTGTGCAATTCTTTTTACATGTGCTGTTCATCAGCAATTGTCGTCACCAGTTGGAGACTTGTACAGCTGCAGGGATCGACACATTTTGCTTTTGTTGAAGTTACCATACTTTTATACATGACTGTTGCAGCGTCTACGAGATTTGTCAAGTGTGAGAAATGCCACCATTTCTTCGTCGTCCTCTCGGAGGCCGACTCCAAGAAGAGTATCAAGGAGAGTCAGAAGGACTTAGACAGAGGGGTGAAGCCCAAACCCCCACCCCCTCCCAAAAAGGTCAGTGCATGCTTTGGTTGTATGGTATCCGAGAATTTTTTGTGCGTATCACTGTGAGGTGTAACTACTTCTAAGTAGTGATGTGGTCTGTTAGTCAGCCTACACCAACCTCTAGTGTATTTATATTGGCATGACTTTTCGGTCGGTCACTTCTCTGACCATGGGAATAAGCTTGAGGTTGGTTTAAATAAACCAAATAAATTAGAAATGATGTTAGTATTTTATTGTTTGGAGTATTTTATTTCCTGCTGTTCCGGTTGTCTAGAGTTTGAATTTCAATATTTTCACATCACTGGTGACATGCATTGTAATATATATACCGAGTTTAGTTTACTGCCCTGGTTACTAGGCGCATGTGCTTTTAATGAGCTGTTCTGCTTTGGTGTATTTCTGCACCATAGGCAACATCTTTCTAACAATAGGTGTCGAGTTCTATGCAATCGCTGTTAGTTATCTCTGATTGGTTGTCGGAAGTATCGTCAGCTGCATTTATGTGTGTTTGTGTTGTGCTGTGTCCTTGTTAAAGTCTTGATTTGAAAACTGCGGATCAACCGTTTCAATGATCCCCCACACTCCAATGCCCTCTGACTCGTAGCATGAGTAAAACAGGGCACAAGAGTGGTGAGAAAGTGTTGACGGGTTCAGTGTACGCGAAAAGTGTTCAAAGAAAATGCCGTCTTCCCGTCATCGCCACGTGTCGCTCTAGCTAGTGGTGAATTCCACTTCCCCTCCGGCATCATTGTGAAAACTTGATGTGTGCGCTAACCATGGTATGTAGCAGATCACCATTGTTGAATTAGACCGTTGTGATGTTCATTGGATAAGGTTTTTTACTTAGATAGAACTGTCATGATCAGTTTGATCGATATCATTGTTTACCTTTTCAGATTTATGAGTACCTCAACAGGTATGTGATTGGTCAACAGTATGCCAAGAAAGTGTTATCTGTTGCCGTCTACAACCACTACAAGCGACTGTACAATAATATCCCAGCGCCCACACAGCAGAATGGGCCCAAGGCACCACCAGGTAGCGATGTGTCCCTGGACCACCAGCGACCCATGGTCCACCAGCCTCTAGGTACGCGAGGTGAGTGGATATGTCTCTGATGGTCATATGGATGTTAGATGCTGTGTGTGTCAGTGTGCTCAAAGACCTGTGAACGTATCTCTGATGGTCATAATAATGTTAGATGCTGTGTGTGTCAGTGTGCTCAAAGACCTGTGAACGTATATATTTTCAAAATCCTTAATGATCACAGAATATTATTGTGTGCATGAACGCAATGCCCAGATGTTCGTACTCGTGTGATTTCGCTTCTTTTAAAAACTTAAAATTTCATCGAGATTACTGAAGTTTCCACAAAGACAACTTTTTGCTTGGAGTTCTGTTTTTATATTTTATTAGATACAATATTTTGTCTAAGATGTTCTCTTAAGGTCTTAAGTCTGAGAGCTTGACTGTCAAATATCAAGGCCATCATATTTTCTAGGAATGCTGACATCTTCATTTTTGACAGCCTAGTTCTCAGGCTAAAAGGTCTTGAGCTGAAATCCCAGACACAATTTTGTTGCTAGGACAATTAAAAAACAGAATTTGCCAGTTCATGTAAACAAAATTTCTGAATAATCAAGATTGTTTAGGAAAATGCAGTCATGGTAACATGTCTGACTTGTGCACATAAAATGATTATGTCATCATCAAAGATTTTACAAATGTGCAGTTTTTTGGGAGTACCATTACTACTTAGAGAGTGATTTAAGGAATTTGATCCTTGGTAACTGGGGCATCCTGTTAACGCCAAGCCAGTTGTGTTTCCCTGTCGTACATCTGCTAGTGTTCATAATGCCTGTTCCCCGTGAATTATAAAAGCTTCATATGATTTACGTATACGTGAAATTTAAAGACTTTCTGCCTTTTCAAGGCAGCGTTTTCGGTTCTCGTTCAAATGTTGCAGGCAAACGTCATAAACCACCGCCTCTGGGTAAGTGTCACTTACAAGTTTGTTTCTGTTGTATCCCACTCCAATGTCTATGTGATCCAGGTGTTAGGTTTACTAAAACCGAGAACTGATAAATGTTTTTGATAAAGTACACATAGACGTCTTATAGAGGCACATGTTTTCCTGCTTTTCCGAAATCTTACATTCAATGCTGTGGTGTTTGAAACTATTTTTGTTGCATTTTTGCATCATAAGTGTGCCCTTGAACTTGTAAATGAGGAGTGAACAATATCGAAGCTCAGTCATGCTATGCAAAGTGTTCAACGTCTGGACATTGAGAAAAACGATCAAAGTCAAAATCGTATGTTTCATTTCTAAAATTGGTTAAAAAATGAATTTGAGCAACCGTTTTGGTGTCCCTCATGCTATGGACTATTCGTAAGTNCTGCCCTGGTTACTAGGCGCATGTGCTTTTAATGAGCTGTTCTGCTTTGGTGTATTTCTGCACCATAGGCAACATCTTTCTAACAATAGGTGTCGAGTTCTATGCAATCGCTGTTAGTTATCTCTGATTGGTTGTCGGAAGTATCGTCAGCTGCATTTATGTGTGTTTGTGTTGTGCTGTGTCCTTGTTAAAGTCTTGATTTGAAAACTGCGGATCAACTGTTTCAACGATCCCCCACACTCCAATGCCCTCTGACTCGTAGCATGAGCAAAACAGGGCACAAGAGTGGTGAGAATGTTGACGGGTTCAGTGTACGCGAAAAGTGTTCAAAGAAAATGCCGCCTTCCCGTCATCGCCACGTTTCTCTCTAACTACACTGGTGGTGAACTCCACTTCCCCTCCGGTATCATTGTGAAGACTTGATGTGTGCTCTAACCATGGTATGTAGCAGATCACCATTGTTGAATTAGACTGTTGCGATGTTCACTGGATAAGGTTTTTTACTTAGATAGAACTGTCATGATCAGTTTGATCGATATCGTTGTTTACCTTTTCAGATTTATGAGTACCTCAACAGGTATGTGATTGGTCAACAGTATGCCAAGAAAGTGTTATCTGTTGCCGTCTACAACCACTACAAGCGACTGTACAATAATATCCCAGCGCCCACACAGCAGAATGGGCCCAAGGCACCACCAGGTAGCGATGTGTCCCTGGACCACCAGCGACCCATGGTCCACCAGCCTCTAGGTACGCGAGGTGAGTGGATATGTCTCTGATGGTCATATGGATGTTAGATGCTGTGTGTCAGTGTGCTCAAAGACCTGTGAACGTATCTCTGATGGTCGTATGGATGTTAGATGCTGTGTGTGTCAGTGTGCTCAAAGACCTGTGAACGTATATATTTTCAAAATCCTTAATGATCACAGAATATTATTGTGTGCATGAATGCCCAGATGTTCGTACTCGTGTGATTTCGCTTCTTTTAAAAACTTAAAAAATTTCATCGAGATTACTGAAGTTTCCACAAAGACAACTTTTTGCTCAGAGTTCTTAAATTATTAGATACAATGTTTTGTCTAAGATGTTCTCTGAGAGCTTGACTGTCAAATATCAAGGCCATCATATTTTCTAGGAATGCTGACAACTTCATTTTTGACAGCCTAGTTCTCAGGCTAAAAGTCTTGAACTGAAATTCCAGACACAATTTTGTTGCTAGGACAATTAAAAAACAGAATCTGCCAGTTCATGTAAACAAAATTTCTGAAAAATTAAGATTGTTTAGGAAAATGCACTCATGGTGACATGTCTGTGCACATAAAATGATTACGTCATCACCAAAGATTTTACAAATGTGCAGTTTTTTGGGACTACCATTACTACTTAAGGAATTTGATCCTTGGTAACTGGGGTATCCTGTTAATGCCAAGCCAGTTGTGTTTCCCTGTTGTACATCTGCTAGTGTTCATGATGCCTGTTCCCCATGAATTATAAAAGCTTCATATGATTTACGTATACGTGAAATTCAAAGACTTTCTGCCTTTTCAAGGCAGCGTTTTGGGTTCTCGTTCAAATGTTGTAGGCAAACGTCGTAAACCACCGCCTCTGGGTAAGTGTCACTTACAAGTTTGTTTCTGTTGTATCTCACTTCAATGTCTATGTGATCCAGGTGTTAGGTGTACTCAAACCAAGAACAGATAAATGTTTTTGATAAAGTACACATAGATGTCTTATAGAGGCACATGTTTTCCTGCTTTCCCGAAATCTGCCATTCAATGCTGTGGTGTTTGAAACTATTTTTGTTGCATTTTTTCATCATAAGTGTGCCCTTGAACTTGTAAATGAGGAATGAAGAATTTCGAAGCTCAGTCATTCTATGCAAAGTGTTCTGTTTGGACGTTGAGAAAAATTATCAAGGTCAACATCGTTTGTTTCATTTCTAAAACTGATGAAAAAAATGAATTAGAGCAACCGTTTTGGTGTCCCACATGCTATGGAATATTTGTAAGTCGAGAGTTTTCAGTGCATTGAATGCCATCTAGAAGTAAATATCTTCAGAGACATGGTGAAGACATCAATGTGTATTGTGCTGTCCATTTTTTTTTTTCCATCATAAACGAGGAAAGCCAGCGGTGATTCAGATCATCGGCTTTCCCTTTAACTGTCACGTAAGAATTTTCCATTGTTTGTACATAGGGTTGATGCCTGAGAAGAGAACTTCTGTTCTCGAAAAGCCTACACTGCGTTCTCTTCTGTTCTGCTGACCGTCAAACGTTCATTGCGCCGTTTCTCCTTGCTTTAGCAGAATTCCCACGGCTTCTGAAAAGTTGTCGTATCCTGCAAAATTTCTTTTGATGTGACAAAACACTCGCCATTCAATTTTCCTGAAAGGTGGTGACCAGGCTCTCACAGTTCTGGGAAACTATCAAAGTGCTCTTTTCTTGCAAAATGATGTATTAGAATCGAGGATGGACTATGTTAGGACGAGGGGGCCAGCCTGTCTAAGATTTCGCTGGCCACAGGTATGTTGAATCGGCAGTATGACAGCTTGTATTGGTCTTTCAGACCAGCTACTGCACATCACGGGCGTCGGCCAGCCCAGTGCCTTGGGGCCAGCATTCCAGCCTCCCCAGCCGTCAGAGCCGGAGCCTCAAAGACACCCTGGTAGCGAGATCTTGGAGGACTCCTACAAGGAGAAACTTGTGTTGGAGAAAAGTAACATTCTGATGTTAGGGCCCACCGGCTCAGGTGAGTAATTGTAACATTCCCTGCTCAACCTGGCTGTCTGTGGGAGACGTTCACTGATTTAAATTTGGGTCATTGTAATATTGTCCCCCAGCTGATGAACAGTACTGTGTCTCTCAATGATTTTGGCTGCAGACTCTTGCCGGTGAAGCATAGACTCGGCTTCTATGTCCGCTGGTGGACTGTGAGCTTTGCACTAATTGTCTCCTGCCTCGATGTGTTTGGTATTAATTTTGAGTGCAGAAAGGGAGGGAATGTAGTAGGAATAGTGTGATGACTGATGAGCCTACTATTGTCAGTACTCAGTACAAAGAACACAAGGGTTTGTTTATGCAAAATGCTGTGAATGACAATCTTTAATTAAGTCTGTAAATTCCCAGAAACTGCTAATCTCACCTTCTCCGCAAAAAGTGGTCACAGATTTGCACTTTGCAATTTAGTACTCCGACAACATCCGCCATTTTGGACTGTGTCTACTCAGTGTAGGTTACAGTTGTCTGGGAACAGATCTAGTTCTAATGAGATGTATGCAGTCAACATTTCGAAAACCATATTACTGATTCAGATTTCAGTAGTCGCTGTAGTTCCCTATCAAAAACTCCGATATTTAATTATAGTTTATTGCTGAACTACAAGCATTTGTCTATTACTGTACAATGATATCTGCTGTCATTGGCCATGCTGCACTGAATGGCAAGCAGGTGTCAACGACCAATGGTTTTCTACCAGCAACTGTATTGCAGTTTGAAAAGAGACCGTAGTCGCCAAGTGCAGGACCAACAATACAATGCAGAGCCAGCACATTTTGTGAATTGAAAAATAAAATGTTCCGTAGCAATCTGCACCAATTTTATACTTGCCTGTCACTGACAAATATGGTCTTTTTTCATGTTCCTGAAGAACCTAATTTTCTTACAGTCCCATGCACTGTATGTGCTTGCCCATGGCGAACAATTCTTGTCTTGTTCCTTAGACCTGTTCTCGATGAACCTTATTTTCTTAAAAGTCCAATGGATTGGTAGACTGTGTGATGTTAAAAGCTAGGGATGCGAATTGAACCTTAGAGGCAATCAATGAATTTCGCTTGCTCCAAACTGCGCATGGTTTAAAATTATTGACACGAATTTGCTGTATGAAAAACCTTTAAAAAGGGTTCTTCCTCGAATTACTTTAAAAAATAATTTGTTACAAGATGGCGCTGCCTGCGTCTTTAAGCCGCTGATGAATGAACCACTTAGTCAACATTAATGTAGCAACTGAAAGAGAATGAATTGTCTACGTGTTACTCAGCCATAATTAGCCACTCTAACAAATATATCGCCATGTAGCCACTGAACTCGCCTGACTCTTCTAGCATGGTACTCATAAAACACCTCAATATTACTGGTCTCACAAATTGTTCCTATTCTCAGAACATTGGCTGCAGAACTGAATTAGGCACTAATGTCAAGGGAATGGCGAATATCCATAGCACACTCGTGGCATAGCCAAAGAAATCCTGATTATCCCAACCATTCATAGTGTAGCCATTGTATGAATATTCACATAACACATCTGCCACTGAAGTCACACAATTATGGCGTAGCCTCTGAATTAAGTGAGTAATCGCTGAACTGATGTGGCGAAGCAGCTCAAATCTGGTGAATATTCAATCAAAGAAGTGTAATAACTAGTCACTGCAATCGGGTAGATTTTCTTGAAGTATCGTGGCTTTGCTATAGATATTCAGTGAACTGACAGTTCTGTAGTCATTGATAGAACTTTCACGGCTTTGTCTCTGAAATCGTGAATATTCACAATTTGAGTGAAAACTCAGTATTTCCATCATGTTATAGCAAGCTTCAGTACTGTAAATATTCACAGAACTACAGCAGTAGTTTGCCAGCAGCGCCCCCTGTTACCAAAAGCATTGCTGTTTGTTTGCAACTTTTATGTCCACTCTTTCAAACATCTGTTGTATTTCTTGATTCTCGGTCAATTTATAGTGCAGCCAATCGTGAGTATTTTGTGATACTGCGTCCGACTGGGGTAGTGATTTGGTCAACGCGGTCATCTTTAGTTCAATGACAGGGCCTGGAGTGCCCCCAGTGTCATTACAACGTAGGTGATGGTCGCAACGACCACTCTGTCTGGCGTCAGTGTCCTGCCACTGTTGCACAAGTCTGTAGTGCATAGACAGAGAAGAGTGGAAGTAATGCCCTTCTCGACTTCCTCACAGATGTCTCTTGATGTTGGCTTGTCATGGCAGCCACGGTCTGGTGGTAGGTTGTCTGTAAGGACAATGTCAAACATGGCAGTAATTATGCTTGTATTTGATTGAATGAGTTGTGATATAGGGGCTTTCATTATTTGAATTACGACCGCGCTTTAGATTCCACTTCCAGTTTCAGATTTCAGGTCACATTTCTGACTGGATTCTAGCTCTTGTGTTGTGGAGCACGTTTAGAGCTGACAGTCCCGAACTCTAACAGTGACATTGAGTTTGAGTACTTGGAAAATTTCAGTTGAGCTAGTTGTGGAATGAAACTCAGCATCCGAGTTGCGCTTAATCTAGAGTCTGGAAGCTGACTGAACTTTAATCATTTAGTTGAAGACTTCAGTACAAGGATCGCCAATTTTGTTTATTCTGCAATTCCAAAACTCTCCATTTTCTGCTTTCTATCTCGAGTTTGACACACTGCAGCGCAAAATTGCCACTTAGTGCGTTTCCATGGTAACTTGCTAGCATCGCATGCCAGGTGATATCTGGTATTACCACTGATGTGTTCCCAGCAACAATAAGATTGCATTGGCGTATGGCCTCCCACAAAGGTGCAAAATACAGCTTTTTTATGTTACAGTAGCAAGCAAAATTAGTTTATCATATAATAATAAAATTTTTTATTACGCTTGACCTCATTCACAGTCAGATTTGCTCACACCATGTTGATACCAGATAAAGACCATCACAGCTATCGGTGAGACTTTTCGAGGCAGTGCACCTTACAGTGTTCTCCCTACATGACGTTGAAATATGATGCTGCACCGTAATCGATATGGTTTGCACCAAGTTTGAGGTTTTTTGCTCCTTGCGTGAAGTCTTGAACAATTTTTTTGAAACGCCTGATTTTTTTCTACTTTTGAGCCAAATAGTTGAAACAATTGTGCATTTTTGTCCAGGGACAGACCAGACCCTGGTTGATGTAGTTTGCGCCATTAGATTGTATCATCTTGTACTTTAACGACCTGCAACACTTCCTTGTGTCTCACCTTCTACTGCCGTTATCTTGGACACTTCCTTCATACATGACCCAGTACAGTTGACCTTTACGGCTGACATTGTCTTAGCATCAAACGGGTCACCACAGTCTTTGCACTTGTAGCATGTTACAATTTTCGCGTCAACGATTCTTCCTATGGAAAGACGAAAATATGATTTTTAACTCTACTATTGAGGCCTTAAAGCCAACATTTTATTTCTTAAAGTGAATATGTAGCTTTGTGGGCCACAAATACAAGTGGCGTCTCGCCTCGTTATGACGTTTCCTTCACCCCAATATTGCAACATGACTGAGCAGATGTAGTGCAGTACAGTAAAAAGTTGTTGAAATTTATTTTTTATGAAAGGTCGAACAACCGTAGTGCCACCCACTCTTCCGATTTCCCCCCGTAAATTCCTAAGTTTAGGCATACCTTCATTCTTTAACTCAAGTCCTCCCACCGGCGTACTAATATAGAACGCAAATGACCACATAGACTGGTAGTGTGAATTGTGCTGATCTTACCCAATTTTTACCAAACAATTCCCACTTCTGTCTGACTCATTACTTAGTGGTTCTAATTTAAGCGTGCTGGCAAATGCGCGAGATCACGAAAGCAACGGAACAATTGTGAATCAAAAGTAATAAATTTAGGAAAACTGTTAGTAATTTAAAGTTTGGAAGTCGACACGAAATTTGACAAATGTAGAGGGAATTGTTGTCTTACTTTGATACTCGGGTTGGCGACTTCGTGGCGACTTGGGATTTTTCCTGAAGTCACCAAACACAATCTGAGGTCGCCAAATCGAGTGCTGCATTGGTTATTTGCATTTTTAGTGGTGCTCTGGCCTTGTACGTGAGTAGATTCCCAGTTGGTTCTCTATGGATTTTTGTAAATAAATAGCCAGTCGCCTACTGATCAGTTTGTGATCAAGTCGTGGAGTTTTCTGATCAAATTTTCACGGAATTTGTTTGTCTGTTTTGCCTGAACTTCGATATTCGTTCTCTGACAATGTTGTCTTTCGCCTTAGAACACTCTCATGCACTTGAGACAAAACTTTTATGAACACCCAAAACACCTTTCAATACCTAAGTGAGCCCTCCGAACATGACCAAATAAAGTAATTTGTATGCTGTCTTTTAGTGATTTACTGCTGTTTTTTACTAGTGTATGGATGGTGTGGACGAGTCTCCCCTCGCCAGAGCAATAGCTCTTGGCATCTTCTGTTCTCTACTTGAAATAGATTTTGCAGATTGTATGCGGTGCCAGTAAGAAAACAAATAATGAAGAATTTTAGATTCAGTACATTATTGGTAATCTACTCGAGTCACTCAGTGAGGATCTTTGCGTGAACATTTAAACAAATTATCACACAACTCCTAGAGTTGTATAAGCAACTAAATCGGTAGAGGCTCCCTGTCAGATGTTTATATAGGATACCAAAACTGGGAGTCTAAATTAAAAAAATTGGCAGAATACAGTCACCTTATTCCTGCCAGCACTGGCGATCCGCCTGTACCGCTGCGACTGCGATGCCACATAGTGGTGTATCGACCCATTTAATAGCATAGTACTGTGATGTGGGAATGAAAGTGTCATTGACAAAACATGCAACATTCTTTATTCAGGGAGCAGGGGCGAATCCAAGATTTTGAGTTGCGGGGTGGGCAGGGCAGAATATTCGCCAGGGTTTTGCCTGTTAGACATTCGCACCCCTGAATTGTCAAATGGGATCTGGAAGAATTTTAGGGCGGGGCATGGCCCCTTGCCCCCCCCCCTTAAATCCGTCACTGGGGAGTCCCTGTCATTGAACATGCTGCCTTGAAAACTCCACACTTCTGAACTGCAGTGTGGTAAGCATCATGTGTTGGAGCACTCCCCTGGATTTCAAGTTGAATCTTAATACTTATTTGCTGCAGCCTGCAGAGCCAAGCAAATATCTCTGTGCACATTCTAGAAACATCTGCTGGGTATCATTAAAACAGTGAATCAGGAGAAGTTAACCTGGTAATGGTTATTCACTAAATGTAAACCTCAAGTTGAAGGACGGTGCTTGGATTGTTGGTTAGGGAAGGATAGTTATAACCTAGTTGTCATTTGTTTTTGCTTGTGAACCCACTGTCATAAAAGGCAACCTTTCACACCAGACATGATTTGAAATCTGTTGAAGTAACTTCTGCTCGAGAAAAACTGTAAAGGGTCTTCAAATTGCAAAATAATGATTTTTATGCGCCCACATATTTATATGTGGACGCATTATGCCGTCATCTCTGTCCGTCCGTCCGTCCGTCCGTCCGTTCGGGCGGCGTCCGTCCGGCGTCCGCTGCTCTATCTCCAAAACCCTTTGACATACGTTCATGAAATTTGGCACATGTGTTCCATTCATGAATGGGACGGCATGTGCGAACTTTCGGACAGATCCGACTACCGGTGTGNCCCCTGAATTGTCAAATGGGATCTGGAAGAATTTTAGGGCGGGGCATGGCCCCGTTGCCCCCCCCCCCTTAAATCCGTCACTGGGGAGTCCCTGTCATTGAACATGCTGCCTTGAAAACTCCACACTTCTGAATTGCAGTGTGGTAAGCATCGTGTGTTGGAGCACCCCCCTGGATTTCAAGTTGAATCTTAATACTTATTTGCTGCAGCCTGCAGAGCCAAGCAAATATCTCTGTGCACATTCTAGAAACATCTGCTGGGTATCATTAAAACAGTGAATCAGGAGAAGTTAACCTGGTAATGGTTATTCACTAAATATAAACCTCAAGTTGAAGGACGGTGCTTGGATTTTTGGTTAGGGAAGGATAGTTATAACCTAGTTGTCATTTGTTTTTGCTTGTGAACCCACTGTCATAAAAGGCAACCTTTCACACTAGACACGATTTGAAATCTGTTGAAGTAACTTCTGCTCGAGAAAAACTGTAAAGGGTCTTCAAGTTGCAAAATAATGATTTTTTAGAATGTCGGAGTTCCTTAAGGTTGTAGTATTGGTAACACATGAATGTCTGATTTACATTTTGGAGATTACTTGGATTTTTGCCGAAATTCTTCACAAAGACGTGTATTCCCAGAAAAGTGACGAATGTGAGGCATCTGATGGTGTTTTTATGATCCATGAAGGTATTTTACATATTTTGCCAGAATGAGAACATTTCATCATAATTATGAGCCCAGTACTAATGTTGAGGTATTTGGAAACAACATTGTTTACTCTGTGTCAAGCTTCACTAGGAGAAAATGTATGATGCATGTTAGCAAACAAAGTAAAAATAGCGGCATGTACAGGTGACTTCGGCAACCGCTTTTATGAGCTGTTTATTTCAAAATTGGTTAAACTTTATAGGGCCTGTTTTAAGCATTAAGATGGTTTAAATTTTTTAAAACTGAAGTTTTTACGTGTGATACATCTTAACGAATCATGACCCCTGATGCAGGTATCCCCAAGGTGCTATGTCCTAAAAATAGACATGATGGAAAATCCCTAGTTAACCTGCTTTTCACTAGTCTCCGTACTTTATTTAAACTTTATTTTTTGATTAAAAATAGACGTATTTGTTTTTTCTCATGTCTAGAAATTTAAAACCAATCAAAAATCATGGTAAAAAAGGATGATGCAACAACTTGAAAGTTAAAAACAAATTCTAGAAGTTTCTACAACAGCTTTAAAAATGACTCAGTTTATTTCTACGGAAATGGTTATTAGTTGTTGGGATTAATAGAAGCATTTCTGTACAACACAACATTTTGACCAAAACAACATTTTTGTGCAAAAAGGAATCTATGTTACTTTAGAGAATATTTAATTACTAATCAAGTCAGAACACCACTGGACCGTGCCTTATTGGCACACCCATGATGGATGTCAGTTAGTAAAAATGAGGTTGGCATTTTCACTTGTTCTTGGCAGAATGAGTGATAACGTGCTGGATGTAATATTGTGTTATTCTAAAATAGAGAAATATTTATGCGGGCTGTCATTGAGCATTTGTTGACAATAAGATCAGGGCGCGTTGTCGTTCAGGGCTTCGTATTTTTGATATTTTATTTGACTATGCACCACTCTACCACTATAAGCATGTTTTTTATAATCCGAGCATTTATTATACTTTATAGTAAAAAGCATGCCTGCATATTTTTAAAGCACCATTTTGTAATTACTTTTATGATCTACGCACCAAAACTATGAGTGGATCTTCAGTGCCCATCTACAGAAGCCTGTGTGAGTGGTTCAGCCTTTTCCACATTTAATACCAAACACCGTCCTGTACACTGAGAGTTGGTGTGAGAATGTCTAATGACAGTGTTGATTACTGCTTGGTAATTTAGTAGCCATGTGGTGTTATTGGGGATTCTGCTTGTGTGATTGGATAAACTGGGAATCATGTGACTTTTTTGGTTGTGGTGGCGACACTGGCCTTATTACGGACAGCAGAAATAGACGTTTGCGCCGAAACAATTATGTGAGCTACAAAAAGTACAGGTGCAGAATTTAGAAAGTTGTGTAGGTGGTCTTCTGCTCATTCAGTTGGCACTTTATTTTGGATGCATTAAAATGCTCTAGTTTGGGATGGTGGAAAAATAAATATTTCACTCAATGCTCTGGCTTATATCAAAATTGAGAAATTTGAAATAATTGAGCATCGTAAATGACCAACATTATTTCTTATGAGCTTTCAACATTGTTTCCCTGTTCTGCGATGAAAAAATTACAAAATGGCTGCCCTGTGGTGACAACTGCCATACAAACAGCGTAATTTCCTGAAAAGTTACTTTCGCTGGGCTATTTAAAAAGATTAGATTACAATTGTTCGCCATAACATGTCTCAAATTCAAGAATTCTTACCGAATTTGGGGCACATGGGAGTTGAAAAGTGCTTTGGGAAGTTTCTGAGCGTGATCTGTCAAAGATAGTTAATTTCATTATTAGCTGTCATCTATTAGGTATTCATCGATATTATAATGAATCTCATAACAAATTATTGATGAGTGTTTTTTTCTCCTTTTGTGTTGTGAGACATGCTCGGCCAGAAAAGTAAATTTGCAGAAATTTGCAATACCGCGTAGTTGAAGCCACTGCCTCCACGGAAGCGGCCGAACACTCTCAACCACTGATCTGATTCCGTGCAGGGTGTTTTAAGCGAATTTTAAATTTGTAAGACCCTCGTCCTTGATTTCAGCAAATGTCAGAGGGACAAAGACGAGACTTGGCAGTTTGTAATCAAAGCAGAAGAGAACAACATGTTTTGTTGTAACTCTGGTCAAAGACAATAACTTCAGCAAGCTAATCCCATTCACAAATAATCTCGTAATTGCGTTTTTCGGCCATAAAATGATCGTATTACTTTGAAAAACTGTATTTTATGCCCCTGTATGACAGTGTCCATTATAGTATTACTCTAAGTTTCTGACCTTGAATACAAAGTAAAGATATCAAAATACGAAAAGGCATTTTAAACTAAAAAGGTTAAAGACATGCTCGACTGATATGCGGCATTGCGAGACAAGTAATGCCAGTGATTTTATAATGTATTCCAATCTGTGTTAATATTCAGGCAACGCACACAAGGGCATTTGGTTTTTCGTAGAATTATTCTTTGATTAAATTTACATAAAAATTGCATGAAATTGCGCTAATTGGATTACAAATAATCTCGCCGTATCTGATGCATTTGTTATTGATGACTGTCATTGTGCAGTCCAGCAGATTACTATGTTCTCTTACAGTGTCAGTCAGTATGTAAACATGGCCTGTTTATTAAAGGCACGGGTCAATATTTTAATCAACCATATCAGGTGATTTTCACAAAGCATTAAGTATTGTTGATACATCTGTATGGAAGTTTGCCATACCTGTCTGTCTAACTGAGTTATTCGCTAAACTGCTTCCTACTTTCTACTTGTTGAGCTACTATCACATTTCAAGATGTTATTCAGATGATAGTCACTAACGGGGGTCCCCGCATTTTGAGAACCAGTTTTCTCTACTTTGTAACTGCCAGCAGACTGGTTCTAAAAATGCGAGGGCCCTCTTAAGTGACTATTTCCCATTAGACTTTGTATGCAAACCTCTGTTGCGTTTTGGTGGTGTTTTGCTGGAGACGTGTATCTTCCCGCCATAATGGACTGAATACCAGTAACCTATTCAATTTAAAACTGTTGCACACCTGTGCAGTAAGGTCTTTGACATACTTTATGTGTGTAATCAAATTTTGCAGCTGGTACTTTTGCTGTTGGTATTTTAATGGTATTTTTGTTCCCTATAGTAGTTATATATGAATATAAGAAACTCGATAGATTTCGGCAGGGTTTGATGACTTATTTTGCCAAAATTATTTGTCAACTGTTTTTGCAATAAAATATTTTTTTTGTCGCAATCTAGTCAAGATTTGGGGAATGGGACATTGTTGTACCGTGTTGCTGTTTATTGATTTGCAAGGTAAGCAAATCACCATTTTGACATGTGTAGTGCAACTCCAGTCAACATTTTGTCGAGATTTCGCTGGAATTGGAGAACTGAAGTGGATTGTAAACTGTGTCAAATTTTGAAGTCATCCAGTTAGTTTTGCAAAGTTTTAAAGTACCATACTTACCATTGCGCACTACGCTGCATTTAATGTCATTTGTTGATTGTTATTTCTCTATGACAGTAAACAGCACATAGTTTGTTGTTGAAAACATATATCTACTCCAACTGATGTGGTCCGTGCCAAAAATTATTTAACAAAATGACCCTAAATTCCCGATCATTCCATCAATTCCTGATCATGAGTGAAATTCACCTTGAAAGTAGCCGACCGCCGTGATGGGTAACAGAATTTTTTCCGATTACTTCAAAGTAGGTGATTGCCGTAATGGGTAACGCAGCAGTTATACTACTGAACATGAGCATGACCTATATTTTAATTATCAACCATCAGTTTTTGTCTCGCGCATATTCAGCCGCAAGTTAACTTCATGGTAACAAAATCTTCAAATTAGGACAAAAATAATTGCTAAATTGCCTCAACGATAAAAGGCTCAAACTGTTACCAAGCGTTGTCTGCTAATAGTTAAGCCAAACAAACTATGCTGAAGGCAAAGAAAATTTTCCTGAAAAGTTATTTTTGAGGACAAACTTGACGAAATGAAATTCCTCCCGTCTTCCGCACTGTGTTCCAAACTGAAGAATTTTTACAGCAGTTTGTGTTCGTTTATGGCAAATTGCGTTATTTTTCACTTCATTTGCCATCCATGTGATAACTGGCAGCAATAGTCCAGTGCAGGAGACGAAGGACAATTTTGCCCATCAGTTGCGTCCATCAATCTCACCAGTTCATGAGGTCACAAAAATCAATATGGTAGAAAAGACATAAAAAACAAGGTGCTTTGTTCTCGTTACCATGGCAATCACTTTACACTAGTGTTATGTAATAGATTTGATTGCAATTTTCAATGACTTCTTCTGTGTGGTGTCAGTACAAAGCACGTTTTTATGGTAAAATATCATCAAGTGTTGTGTCCTAAATGAGATTTTTCCTTTTTGCGAAATGCCCCAGTCAATTTAATGTCCTCTCAACGTATATGAAGGTGACAGAAAGTAGGTTGCATTACATTCTGTTCCTTCAGAGAGTAGAGAAGTTCCACAGCACGTCGTACTTCATCGCGTATTTTGCACAAACAATAATTACCTAAATTGCCTTAATTTCAAAAGCTACCTGGGTTCAGATAATCACATTTTACCTGTCATTGTTTCATGGCAGCTGTGCTGTACAAACTAATGCTAATAGTAGCATATTATGGGCTTATCTCTGTTTTTTGTTGTTAAAGCCGCTAGAAAAAATATTCACTAATCTTTCAAAGTAGCACTGTTCAAATTTCTTTGTTAGGGTAGTTCTTGGTTTTAATTCCTACACTTTTTCAAAATGTTTAGTCTTCCTAGCTGTTATACAGAACTTCAATATGACAAGGCATCGTCTATGAAAACAAGTCAGAAAATTAAATTTCACCTGTCTGCCACGTTGCGTCCTAAATTGGTGAGGTTTTCCTGTACTTATTTGTAAAATACATGTCTCTAGAAACACATGGAGTGATGGCTGTTAGTAGACTAATGTATTGATTCTTACCTGGCCATACAACTGTGAGTAGGACCAATATGACCTCCACTATGTGGCTCTTCATGCCTGCCCAAAACTATGATCAGTCTTTGATCAGGTTGATGGCTGTTTCCGGTTGCTCTTATCGGCATCCAGTTTGAGAAATCTGAATGTTGTGGATTTGCAGATTCTGAGGCCTGTCTAATGTATCGCCTAGTAGAAGCGACGTTTTACCTGGCAACCACCAGTTTGAGATCAAACCAATTTTCAAAAGCAGCCTTGTTAGGATTTCGAGCTTGTCATTGATAATGGATCCTGGAACTGTTGTGGCCGTGTGCAGCTTCCTGTTACAGCCAACGACTAAGCACTGATTACGAACCACCTGACTGTTTTGGCAGTGAGTTATCCGTGACTATTGTTCAGCGAGCCTTTACCTCTCTGCTGTTTTCACTTAACCCAGTTCTATTCAGGTTCAACTGCCATCGACTGATGAAGCTGTCTATTCCGAAAGACCACTGAGTTGTAGAGTTGTTCCAGATTCACCTTGAAGCACTTTGAATAGATTATCATCTGTTTGATCACTGGTGTGTTATATAGCCACCCTCAGCCTTCCCTGACCTCCCTGTGTTAATAGCTCTGGCTGACTGCCTGTATTCTCAAGTGTGGCTTGTCATGATTAACAGAGGCCAACAGCATACACAGCACTTGTGTGGATGGATGCCTGTGTGGCTGCATCCCTAACACTAGGGTAACTGGGGTCTTGGTGGGTGTCCACTGAAGAAATGAAAACTGCACTGTTGCTTAGGGAACTGGGGAACAGCAGGGTGATGAGATGAAAAAAGCTGTACATTTTGTCAAAGTTGTTATTCATAAAAGCATGTCTAGTATGTTTAGGTGAAGATTGAATCGCGTACATTTCAAAAGCTCTTGAAATTAGTGTCAACTCCTCCGCCTCACGACAACCATTTCCAAATTCATTTATCAATCTGCATACAGTAAAATCTTACGAATTTTGGAAAAAAAATATTGCCAAAATTGAGCTTTTTAATATTTCAAAAGCTTGTAATGTTGTGAATGCCTGCAATTCCTTAAAACATTCATTTATTAATCGTACGACTATGTTATAGAACTGATAAATGATGAAGTATTTACTGGGTGCTGTTTCTCTAAAAATTATGAAATAAAGAATTGAAAAAATCACTTGTCTGCCATGACGCGTCCTAAGTTGTTGAGATGTTACTATAGTCCACAAACTGTTTAACATTTACTCTGGTGTATTTGTCCATTATCTCCATTCACTAGTCGTAAGCCAATCATATAATAATAATAATATCGTATTACCAGGCTTCATTGAGTTACCAAACCAACAGAGCTACGCAGTCACGGGCCGAGTTTCTAGGTTAATAATGGTAAAGTTAAAGGGCATTTTGGGGATTTTTGTACGATTTACCTTAATATTAGAGCTTAAAATGGCTAATGTTGGATAACTGAACACTGTAATTTACAAAACTTGTAGTTTTTATAAATATATCTGAAACTGTTAGTTGAGCTTTAGCAAATGATATTTCACTGTCGCTTGCCCTGCTGAGGTGAGCTGTACTCGGAAATCGAAACACAAGTGTTGATAGTATAATCCGAGAGCTTATTTAAAAGTGATTTCGACACCTTCGGTTTTTTTCCGTGTAAGTATTAGCTTTCTTTGCCTGGGTATGGATCATGTAACGTTCTCTTTCATTATAGGAATGTATTTGATGATAAATGACTTCAAATTCAATCACAGTTTTTTGAGACACACAAGATATTTAAAATCTGACATGTTGGTATGTATTCACACACGTCACCAGGTAAACAGTGGCCACCTATTGAACACGACACAAACAGTTTATACACAACAGGAGTAATATCTAATTATTCACAGCTGTATAGCAATTGCCTTCTTTTGTTTGTAAACATTGTCACATACTTAATAACCGGTTAAACATACATAAACCAAACAAACAGTATAAATTGGACATTGGGGACATCCCCACTCGCCCCTCCACCACCTCTCCCTCATCCCACGCTGTGGTTTGCTTCTTGAAGTGGCAACTTAAATCTCTGAAAAGTACTTTTTGTCGTCACTCACACATCATCGGGCGTCGATGTATTCCTGAAGTAATGGCGGTGTAATTATGCAGGATGTTCCTATTAATTACCCATTATATTTTTAGAAACATGGACCGACAAACAACTTGATTGACGGGTGACAAAAAACGAGCACATTATCATATTAGGCAATCGATGAGCGGTGCTGATTTAATGTGATAGATTAATTTCCGATTTTGGGAACGTTAAAAATCGACTTTAATTTGACATTTCCGTAAAATTGTATTAGTTTAATTCACTTTCTGTCTCTTATTAGTTTAAAGTTCCAAAGTTAATTGGTGTGGGTTCTCCGTTATTGTTACCATGTTTCCATGTTGTCATAGCGAGTCTCGGTAAAGTTTTTTGAACGTTTCTTGTTTTGGGGATGTCCAATAGCATGGCAGTGTTGATTTTCAAATGCTCTGAAGTATGGCCAACGAAAATAAAAGTGCAGTTGTTCTGTGGAAATATATAAACACTTCTTTAACTGTTGAATTTGAGTTATTACATAATTAACCTTGCATCAGGAAAGTCCTTGACTTGTTTACACTCTGGCCTGCAGGTGGCGTGTCATTCTGTGGGTCTTATAGCATTACTCAACACCATTTTCATGTAGGTTGAATGTGTATACTTATCTATTTACAATTTCCAGTGTAAAATAAAACTATGAGAGGAATGTAACAATATCTGGTTTATGATCTTTGAAAGTCATCAATAATTGAACTCTCAAGTGATGCAGCAACAAGCTAAAAATATAAACCAGACAGGAATGATGTCACCTACTTTTCCGAATATATGTCATAATAAATCACCTGGGATTCTTTTACGAAGAAAATGTATTCCCCACATTTCCAAAACTCATAATTTTTAGATAGTAACTTGACAAAAACGCATCTTGCATTCAAACGTACAGCCACGCATTAAGAAAATAGTCACAACTTCATGGAAACTACAAAGTCACTCGACGCAATGAGTTGGGGAACTGAGCGACTGGACTTGACAAAATGAAACATGACCCAAGACTGACTTAGGACTGAAATTACGGAAATGATTTTATTATTTCTTTAAAAAAAGTAATTTACTCGTAGTAAACTCGTGAAACCTAAAATAGTGCAAAGTGCTCTCGTCTAAGCAGGAGTGCATGTAGTTAGGTGGCCACTGCAAATCGAGGAGTTAACCAACGTGGCGCCTTCGAATGACTTATCCTGTACTCAAGTGTCATTTACAAACTTGTGTAATTTCCTGGCGAGGGCGTTCTCACGTAGAAATACAAAAATGTCACAATGTGACTGAAAGCCGTGTTGTTGCGTCTACCACAAACAAAGCGCATCACCACAGCGATAATATCTTAAAGTAATGTGACAATGTAGAGCTCAGAGAGCAGAACATGTGCACACTCCTCGTATGTCACATGGGATATCCCATAACGAACTAACGCCTAATTAGATTACTGTAGCAGCATCTTCCAGAATTTCAGTCCGGTTTAAAGTGTCGATCCCAAGTCTCATGTCATACTCGAAAATGGTGCTATGTAACACTTCAAGCAGGCAGTCACCAAGAGGCGAGACTGTCTCTTCCATGAGTCAGCTCATCAACAATTGGTAAACAACATGTTGTGGAAATCCATGACATGCCNTTTTTTTCCGTGTAAGTATTAGCTTTCTTTGCCTGGGTATGGATCATGTAACGTTCTCTTTCATTATAGGAATGTATTTGATGATAAATGACTTCAAATTCAATCACAGTTTTTTGAGACACACAAGATATTTAAAATCTGACATGTTGGTATGTATTCACACACGTCACCAGGTAAACAGTGGCCACCTATTGAACACGACACAAACAGTTTATACACAACAGGAGTAATATCTAATTATTCACAGCTGTATAGCAATTGCCTTCTTTTGTTTGTAAACATTGTCACATACTTAATAACCGGTTAAACATACATAAACCAAACAAACAGTATAAATTGAACATTGGGGACATCCCCACTCGCCCCTCCCCCACCTCTCCCTCATCCCACGCTGTGGTGTGCTTCTTGAAGTGGCAACTTAAATCTCTAAAAAGTACTTTTTGTCGTCACTCACCCATCATCGGGCGTCGATGGATTCCTGAAGTAATGGCGGTGTAATTATGCAGGATGTTCCTATTAATTACCCATTACATTTTTAGAAACATGGACCGACAAACAACTTGATTGACGGGTGACAAAAAACGAGCACATTACCATATTAGGCAATCGATGAGCGGTGCTGATTTAATGTGATAGATTAATTTCCGATTTTGGGAACGTTAAAAATCGACTTTAATTTGACATTTCCGTAAAATTGTATTACTTTAATTCACTTTCTGTCTCTTATTAGTTTAAAGTTCCAAAGTTAATTGGTGTGGCTTTTCCGTTATTGTTACCATGTTTCCATGTTGTCATAGCGAGTCTCGGTAAAGTTTTTTGAAACGTTTCTTGTTTTGGGGATGTCCAATAGCATGGCAGTGTTGATTTTCAAATGCTCTGAAGTATGGCCAACGAAAATAAAAGTGCAGTTGTTCTGTGGAAATATATGAACACTTCTTTAACTGTTGAATTTGAGTTATTACATAATTAACCTTGCATCAGGAAAGTCCTTGACTTGTTTACACTCTGGCCTGCAGGTGGCGTGTCATTCTGTGGGTCTTCTAGCATTACTCAACACCATTTTCATGTACGTTGGATGTGTATACTATTTTACCTATTTACAATTTCCAGTGTAAAATAAAACTAAGAGGAATGTAACAATATCTGGTTTATGATCGTTGAAAATCATCAATAATTGAACCCTCAAGTGATGCAGCAACAAGCTAAAAATATAAACCAGACAGGAATGATGTGACCTACTTTTCCGAATATATGTCATAATAAATCACCTGGGATTCTTTTACCAAGAAAATGTATTCCCCATATTTCCAAACTTATCATTTTTAGATAGTAACTTGAGAAAAACGCATCTTGCATTCAAGGGTACTGCCACGCATTAAGAAAATAGTCACAACTTCATGGAAACTACAAAGTCACTCGACGCAATGACTTGGAGAATTGAGCAACTGGACTTGACAAAATGAAACATGACCCAAGACTGACTTAGGACTGAAATTACGGAAATGATTTTATTATTTCTAAAAAAAAGTAATTTACTCGTAGTAAACTCGTGAAACTTAAAATAGTGCCAAGTGCTCTCGTGTAAGCGGGAGTGCATGTAGTTAGGTGGCCATTGTAAATCAAGGAGTTGACCAACGTGGTGCCTTTGAATGACGTATCCCGTACTCAAGTGTCATTTACAAACTTGTGCCATTTCCTGGCAAGGGCGTTCTCACGTAGAAAGACAAAAATGTCACAATGTGACTGAAAGTCGTGTTGTTGCGTCTGCCACAAACGAAGTGCAACACCACAGCGATATTATCTTAAAGTAATGTGACAATGTAGAGCTCAGAGAGCAGAACATGTTCATGCTCCTCGTATGTCACACGGGATATCCCATAACGAACTAACGCCTAATTAGATTACTGCAGCAGCATCTTCCAGAATTTCAGTCCGGTTTAAAGTGTCGATCCCAAGTCTCATGTCGTACTCGAAAATGGTGCCATGTAACACATCAAGCAGGCAGTCACCAGGAGGCGAGACTGTCTCTTCCATGAGTCAGCTCATCAATTGCTAAACAACATGTTGTGGAAATCCATGACATGCTGTGAGTTTGCTGAAAACAGTAGCTCGGCAAATTATTATTAAATCATAATGTGAAGCAATAGAAATGAATAACAATTATAAAAGTTATAGACAGTTACTTGATGTTGTTTCAATGAGTGATATCACAAGATATCATCATGTTTTTGTCTGAAAATACATTGTACATTCTGTTGTTGTAGTTGTTCTCATATTTAACACACAACAGGGCCTGGTCTATTACAGGCATGGATTGTAGTGGCCTGGTCTATTACAGACATGGATTGTAATGGCCTGGTCTATCACAGACATGGATTGTAATGCCTTAGTCTATTACAGACATGGATTGTAATGCCTTAGTCTAATACAGACATGGATTGTAATGGCCTGTTCTATCACAGGCATGCATTGTAGTGGCCTCATGTCTATTACAGACATGGATTGTAGTGGCTTGGTCTATTACACACATGGATACCCTCTGTATTTACATACAGGTATTCTGCTTAGTAATTAATTTTGTGCGAAATAAGTGTAGAATAACTGTACTTTGGTGAAGAGCTTCCGCCATGTTAGGTTTTGGCTCGTTGGACGGTTGGAGCTGTATGGTGGGCATGGCCTGACTGG
Source organism: Phoronis australis (assembly GCA_002633005.1). Lineage (NCBI taxonomy): Eukaryota > Metazoa > Phoronida > Phoronidae > Phoronis > Phoronis australis. The sequence goes on along the minus strand of NMRA01000355.1, from coordinate 374,482 downwards.
GCTTGTTTTGGAACTGTCCCTTCTGTGTTGCCACTGTATTTTGGCAGTTTGTTCATCTGTTGTTTCTGTGGGATACTTAGCACACGATTAACACATCGGAGTATGTTGGTTGGCTCAGTCACATAGCACCTCCCCCAGAGAAGAAAACCCTGTAATGTTCACAGTTGTGAGTCAGTTCGTTTGTGAAATTTTTAGTGTTATGTGGCCAATACGTGCTCTGTATTTATGGAAGTCTGTTATCGGGAGTGTCAGTTACCCAGTCTACCAGGTGTAATCATGTGATATGGTCATGGTGTGTTCAATTAACAAATCTGTCTATTTGTGCTTGCTCTTTAAAAATAAGCTTCCTGTGACAGGTTTCTATGCGAGTGTTGTGCAGTTTTTGTAAACTGCTTTCAAAGCGTATTATTTACCAGATAATGGCAGTGGGTAGGATTCACTTTTAATCTGTAAGCTGAGACTTTGTGCGAAATTGATAATTTAGTAGAGTAGTGGCTTTATTGACTGTTTTTTTTGTCTGGATAGCAAAATTTCTTAATGCAAAGTTAAATTTAAACTTTCTATCAGTTTGTCAATTTTGGAAACATCCTGTTGAAAAAGGACTATAAGATGCTAACAACACATTTTGCATACACAACATTTAATTCGTTGAACTTGAATAATCTTTATAGAAAGGACTAAGTGTACAGCCTAGCACAACCTTGTACAGCCTTATACAAGCTTGTACTACCTTGTACAACCTTGTACCACCTTATACAACCATTTACAGCCTTATACAACCTTGCACAATCTTATACAACCTTGCACAACATTATGCAACCTTATGCAACCTTGTACAACCTTATGCAACCTTGTACAACCTTATGCAACCTTGTACAACCTTATGTAACCTTGTACAACCTTATGCAACCTTGTACAACCTTGGACAACATTAACTGAAATCAAACTAGTTAGGCCTGCTTTGAGTCATTTGGCCTACTTACATCAGGCTCTAACTAACAAATTGGAATGACGTTTTGGTCCCTCATTTCTCTGAATCGTTTGGTAGTGTAGTTTTTGAGGTCCCTAGTTCAATCACAGCTTGTGCCAGGAAGAAAATAAAGAAAGAAAAGGTGCTTGTTATCGACCACCATGAGTGTATACACACATGTTCATTTTTCTAAGAACCCTGCAACACCTGAAAATGAGCGAAGAAATGACAGACTGAAACGTTATGCCATTGTAAATAGACTAGAGGTTGGTGTAAGTAGACCAATGGATTTTAGAAATGATGTTATTCATGGTAACACACAAAACACTCATGACCTTAGCTGTTTCTAAAGTTTGGTACAAGCTCCGGTCTTGAGCAAAATAGTTAATTTTCACTGTCTCACACGTTGAAGAATAGTCTTTTTCGGGCAATTGTCTGATATATATATATTTATATTGCATTCATGTTTTGAGAGCCTGAGTTCGATTCCCGTTATTCAGTGAAGAAAACTTGATCTCAAAACGCGGGCACGTTATATTAGACTGTTACTTTTTCTGAGCTTACACAGCAATATAATTCGAGCTTGGAAAAACAATCGAGCTAAGTATGTGAAACTTTTACGAAAAATGAATTACCAAGTTCCGTAAGCCTTTCGCATGTATTACGCCGATAACGTATTGGGACCATAGTGTGAAGCTGCTATCTGTTGATGTTGAGTAATTAACCAAGTGCTTTGGGGTTTAAAAATCATTACCATTCGTATTCATGGATTGTATGAAACTATCTAGCGGGTATTCATTTCTGTTTATAAGATTTCATTAAAGTGCATTACCTGTCTGCCAAATATGCTAACTCTTTGGAACAACTTTGACTGATTTCAATTATGTGACAAGTCTTCGTCAACCAGTTTCAGGCTTTTAAGTTTTCAAACGTTTTTAACAGTTTTGAACATCGATTTCTCCTTTAGTGCAATTGAGTCAATTCACGTAGAATGTACTAGATGTACTTATGGTATTATCGTCTTTGGCTGAGAAAATGGTGTCTCAGACTTTTGATTTTCCTCAGATAAATGGAAATGATGGCATGTTCCTGTTTTTGGATGGATTTGACATAGTTTGTGCCATCTAGTGGCCATTTCTCTGATCCAATACAAACAGACATCCTTAGAAGTTCACCGTTAGCGGTGCGTTGATAGGTGCATTTCAACGCTCCACGTTGCTCTTGTTAAAAATTCATTTTAAAAATCTCAAAAGTGACACTTTTCGCAAAAATGGCTGCTATGCCATTTTTATATAAATATGTGGGCGCATTATTAACGATTGCATGATGTTTTAAGGTAGGAATAATGTCATTTCATTTGCCATGGATTCAGAACATTTTAAGGGTCGACAGAAAGGACATCACTAAGGTTGAGAATATTGTTAAAACTTAAGTCATGTGATGGCAGCATTTTCATCGTTTTGAAGGCAGTTTTTATTTCCCTGTCACTTCTATTGCCATCACTGTGTAAGTGACATCTGTGTAACTCAGCCTGATAGGCCATAACCACATAGCCTGCATATTATATATGGTGTTACTTGGCACTTTAAGAAAGATTTGTTCACATAAATATTGCATGTAGAGGGCATCTCCAGTGATTCATTAGACCATTAGGGTAATTATGTGCAATGAGACGAAGACATAAATCACATAACCTTGTTCATTACTTTTATAAACATACCACAAATTTCATTATGCTCTGCGCTGACCCACTTCAAGTGATTGCATATCTTCACTGAATGTCAGGTCTTTGAAGTATTTCTGTAGACCTGCATAAACTGTATAATCTGATGAAGGCAGTTACAAAAACAGCCTCTAATGTATACCAAATGGGAGACTTTATATTTACACCAGGTGGTGCTAATAGTCCCCTTTGAACACCTAAATAGAACATGAGGGCATCCGTAGGCTAACGGTCTCACATGACCTCTTGAATGCATGCATAGTTTCACTTGCGCCATCTAGTGCATTTAAAATTGCCCATTGGCAATGTGTTCATTGTGTAACACACATAGATGGCATACCTATGTAGGCATTCATTGTTGTGTAAGGTTGAAGGAAAATCATGTTTTGTACAAGACAATATTTGTGCTGCTGGGCTCTATTACTGGTATATGTCTTGTCTTCTCTTTGCCTGCCACATCTGAATGCCTTTCCACCACTAGAAACGCTATTAATTGAGACATTCGCTGATATTACCGACTTTGATATAATCACAAACTGTGATGATGTCTGACTTCTCCGCTTCATCATTGTTGTTTATTGGTCCTTCGCCCCTTGCGTAATGTCGACAAACAAACAATAAGTTTTATCCCGCAACGTGTTGTTTTTCAGATAAAATGGTGGTTTGGAAACAAATTAAGGTGTGTTAAGAATGGTGCGTTCTGATTTAAGCTGTCACTCAACATCCTGGCGATAGGTCAATTTCTGCAGTCTTTATCTTGCTGGTGACATCCTCTGGCTCCAGTTAAACATTGTCAAGTGCTGTAGCACACCATTTCGATCATAAACAGACAGTTACCGAGAAGGGTCTTTGAGAAAGTCTCCTCAGAGACTAAGACACCAGAACATTTATGCCTTTTCTTTGTTTCAGGTTCAAGTTCAAAATATACTTTATGACAGATTTTGCAATTCAAAAATTACTTTTCACAATATTTTTGTCAATTTTTAGTGCCTGTTGTTTAATATGACATTGTAGTTCTTATATGCTAATTGTTTTTGTGTAAATGGATTTGCGAGGTGTGTTGTCACACCTGTCGATATTTTGACAGGAATTGGGTGGAATTACGAAGCATGTTCTAGTCAAAAAGAAAATAAATATTTAGTCACGGTTTTACATGTTGAATCTTTATGGAATTGCAATGCTGTCTAGTATTACCTGATTGGTGTAAGCAACAAGTTGGTATCAAAGACTCAATCATTCTAAGGTCTGCCTTCTCTACTACAACTCTGCTCTTCATATGACTTATCCTCTGTTTGTTCCAGGTAAAACCCTTCTGGCACAGACCTTAGCTAACTGTCTGGATGTACCATTTGCCATCTGCGACTGTACGACTTTGACCCAAGCTGGGTACGTTGGTGAAGACATCGAATCAGTGATAGCCAAATTATTGCAAGACGCCAACTACGTGGTGGAGAAAGCCCAGCAAGGTAAAGAGCCGTTCATAATTTTGGTTATTTTAAATTTGTCATTCCAGTAATATACATACTTTTTTGTAGTAGTCGCGTACAGTGGCCCCGCATTTTGAGAACCAGTTTTTCCATTTGATAACAGGCATCAAACTGGTTCTCAAAATGCGGGGGCCCCATAAGTGACTATTGCTGCCATGTGTCCANTCTGACCTGGTTATTTCGAATGCATCTTTTATATAGTGCACTGTAGTCGATAACTCAGTGCGGCAGAGATTGTGGCTGAAAGTGGAGGTGTAGACGCCAGCGCGGTTCCTAAAGTTTGCGAACATGAGAAGAAAAGAAAGTGACAAAGTGTTCAAGTATTACATTTTGAAGTTAATCGATGACCCGTTACAATAATTTGTTACTGGTATCATAATTCACATTGCTAAACCGCGGTCTCTGAGGCCGTCGTTGCACTCAATGTTATCATCGATCTTAATCTAAAAGGTCGGGGATTCGCGTTTCCTATTAGCACAGGGCGGTAATCACCAATCGTCAAAAGTAGGGGATGGGCGGTTAACCGAGCAGTGGGCGGTTAATTGGAAATCTTCAAAAATAGCAGGGGGGCGGTTAACCGAGCAGTGGGCGGTTAAATCGAAATTCACCTAAAGTAGGGGGTGGGCGGTTAACTGAGCATGGGCGTTAACCCGAACGATTACGGTATGTAAATGGATTTGTGAGGTGTGTTGTCTCACGTGTCGAGATTTTGTCAGGAATTGGGTGGAATTACGAAGCATGTTCTAGTCAAAAAGAAAATAAACATTTAGTCACGGTTTTACATGTCGAATCTTTATCGAATTGTAATGCTGTCCAGTGTTACGTGGTTGGTGTAAGCAACAACTTGGTATCAAAGACTCGGTCATTCTAACTTATGAGAAGGTCTGCCTTCTCTACTACAACTCTGCTCTTCATATGACTTATCCTCTGTTTGTTCCAGGTAAAACTCTTCTGGCACAGACCTTAGCTAACTGTCTGGATGTACCATTTGCCATATGTGACTGTACGACTTTGACCCAAGCTGGGTATGTTGGTGAAGACATCGAATCAGTGATAGCCAAATTACTGCAAGACGCCAACTACGTGGTGGAGAAAGCCCAGCAAGGTAAAGAGCCGTTCATAATTATGGTTATTTTAAATTTGTCATTCCAGTAATATACATACTTTTTTGTAGTAGTCGCGTACAGTGGCCCCGCATTTTGAGAAGCAGTTTTTCCATTCGATAACAGGCATCAAACTGGTTCTCAAAATGCAGGGGCCCCATAAGTGACTATTGCTGCGATGTGCCCTCAGTCATATAGCATGCATGTGTTTCTCCACCAATACTTTTGAATCACAGTAAAATCACCGAATTGTAGGCATTGTGTTCTTGGACGAAGTAGACAAGATTGGCAGCGTACCAGGAATCCATCAGTTGCGAGATGTGGGAGGTGAGGGTGTCCAGCAGGTAAGGGCGTGTGCAAGTGTGACAGTAGTGTACCTTTGAATGTTATTCTCATTTCATACAAATAAACATAAATGGAACGCTTTGTCAAGAATGTGAAAATATATTGCGTTGACTTGCATGAATTGATTTTCTTGGAGAATGTGACCTGTAGGCCTAATCCTAAGTGTGGTTGGGTAGCAATTGGTTCAGGTCTCTTAAATATATCATAATTGATTAATTGAATGGAAAAAGTGGTTAGTTAACAACATGCTGTATTATTGAGAAGTCATAAGATTAGAGTAGCACCATTTAGCTTGTGCTTTCAGTCAGAAAACCAACTTTGATTTAGGCCACTAAACATTATAAAGCTGGTATTATTTTGTTTCGTACTCCACTTAGAACTGATCTGTGGGCTCTAGGAAGGATCTCACAGTTCGTTATTTGTTCAGACAATTGTCATAAAAGTTAATGTCACACTGTGACCACAAATTTTGTGTCCTCATTCCGAAGAACTAACGAACTGTCAGTTCTTTTGTAGCCTGGTTAGGAACAATTTGAGACCACCGCAACAGAAAGCATGGGTTTAATGTGGCTTTAAATTCATTGTTTTCCCTTTTCTGTTTTGTTCCAGAATGTGGCTCATGTTGGGATGCTAGTACTCTGTCATGAAATGGCTGATCGGTTCTACCTCACTTTTGCAGGGAATGCTAAAAATCCTCGAGGGGACGGTTGTTAACGTACCAGAGAAGAACTCTAGGAAGCTACGCGGCGAAAGCGTCGCCGTAGATACCACGAACATACTCTTTGTGGCCTCTGGTGCTTTCACTGGCCTGGACAAAATAGTGAGCCGGCGAAAAAACGAAAAGGTTTGTTCCTTGAAAACGTGTATACTTTTACACATTTATGTTTATATTATGTTGGTTTCATATAGGGGTCGTTTGGCGGGTCATTTTGTTGGATTTTTTAAATGTGTTGTATTCAAAATATTTGTTCACTCCATTTTGGACCTTTTTTTTAAGAGTCAGTAGCTAAAAGTTAATGTTTTTGTCTTGACTTTGGCCTTTAGTCCGCTCCCGAGCAGGTTGCGGAGTTTTGTCATTTATTTTCAACCTTAGCCTGATTTCTTGAAACATGCAAAGCCATCCATAGACTAATTATTAGCCGAAAGTCAGAACTCTCGGAGAAACGGCAGCAGTCACTTACGGGGGTCTTCGTTTTGAGAACTAGTCTGATGCTTGTTGTTCAGTGGAGAACGCTGGTTCTCAAAATGGGGGATCCTTGAAAAGTGACTCTTAGCCCAAGAAACCCTTGCCTGGTATCTACATGAAGCAAGCCTTAAATGGATACACTGTTGTAGTGGAAACTTCTCTGTAATGTATATTATATACATTCAGCGCTAGCTATCAGTGCCAAACAGTGTGCATGTTTGAAAGGTAATTTGTGGCTAAGCTGCGGGTTTATGTATGTTTATCCAACTGTTTGAAAACGGCAATTTTGACAGAAGGCGTTTATCTGTTGTTTCTCACGAATTTGTTGAGAAAACCTAAAAAGTTTGAAAGTGTCTGGAAAAACTTCTGAAGGCATGAATTTTGATCAGGCATCTCTGAACCAGTTAGCACTTGTTTTTGTGATGGAAAGTTGTAATAAAAGTGTACACGTCAAGTAAAAATGTTCAGAATGGAAGCGACGTACAACTCCATAGTGCTTTGAGATTGACGGAGTCTGCTGGATCTAATCCCTAACTCAGACAAGTTTGGCCATGTACTGCCAAGACAACCATAATTCCTGTTCTTTCCAGACACTTTGTGGAGTGACTGAGGATTTTTGCATGGGTTCTTTGAACATCCTTCAGAACAGTTTTGGCAATGGTGATGCTAAGATGATTGTATGAATTGCAAAATACTAACCACTCTTAAACTACTCTGTCATCGTCTGGCGACACAATTTATTCCACTACACTGCCAGTATATTTGGTAAAAGCTATTATTAATTAGTTCCTCTGTTTCCAGTACCTAGGGTTCGGCGCTCCGTCGGCAGGTGGTGAGGGCCGGCGCGCTGCCACCAACGCCATGTTCCGCGAGCAGTCAGATCACACAGACGTGACTGTGGAGAATGACGAACACGACCACCTATTGCGGCAGGTGGAAGCACGTGACCTCATCGAGTTCGGCATGATTCCCGAGTTTGTTGGCAGGCTGCCAGTTAATGTTCCGTTCCATAGCCTCAGCGAATCCATGCTGGTCGAGATCCTGACGCAGCCACGGAATGCGCTGGTGCCGCAGTATCAGGCGCTCTTCGACATGGACAAGGTATTTCAGCTTCACTGAACAATTTAAAATTGTTTCAGGGTATAGTGGGCTTGAAGGTGCTATTTCCCCGCCTTCCTTCATAAATCAACTTTTCATTCAGATCACTTTTCTTATACAAAACTCACTTAAGTAGGGACGAGTACATGAACTTAAGTTGGGACGAGTACATGAACTTAAGTCGGATCTAACAGGATGAAGGTATTTTATCTGCAAAAGGCAAAGTCGGGCTTATTTGAAGGAATGTGTACAAGAACCAGAATTATATAACGGTATCACGGAACTCGGACTTACACTCGCCTGACTTATGTAATGCAACTTAAACAGTTGATAAGAATTTTTGTCTGTCCCATTGATTGAGGCATCAAGAAGGTGATTTATCAGGTCGAAAGTGCTTTTCTAAGTCCGGGCACATGATGGTAAAGAGGAACTGGGCACTGATATTGTCTAGGATCAATATCTGAACACGAAAAAACAGTCACTGAGAGTTTGCCTTTTAAATTAAGTATGACCATATTTATTCCCTGATGTGATAGTTTGGATAGAATCGCAGTGGTGTTTCGTATCTCTGGCATTAGGAGTTAAATGTTGAGCGGGCTTAGCATTTGACAGAATGACTTTGATTTTGAGTTGCGTTTAGGAAACAATCGCAGTGGTGTTTCAACTTGCCAGCGGTAGAAGCTTAGTAAAAACTGTATCGTCGGTATACCTTTATTATTTGCAACTTCAGTTCTTGATCATGGTATATGTTATTATTCAGGTGTAGCAGGATACTCTTGTTTCCCTGTATGGAAAGATTTTCACCTGCACAGGTGCATTCACAGGACAAGGGTACCATGTGACTGGAATGCATGCATTTTAACGTGCTGCACTGTAGTTCTACTAGCGACACCTAGTGACTTTGCAGTTCATACTTTAATGTTAATTTTGAGATGGTAGAAGTATTTACATCATCTGGTTTCACCATTTCTCTTGATTATCAGGTGAGCCTTGTAGTTACTGACGATGCGCTGCAAGCGGTGGCCAAGCAGGCTCTAGAGAGAAAGACAGGCGCCCGTGGTCTGAGGGCCATCATGGTAAGACCCTGTTGCTTGTCTGATGATGTTTGGTGCTCGCCTAATGTTGTTCTGGGCCATAATGCTGTTTGTATTGTGTCATATTGTATTGTGTTATTTGATATGATTCTTCTTTAAATTGTTGCTCTTCACAGTTGTACTGTATAGGACAAAAGTAGTCGGGTTTTGAAGGTGTCTCCACACTCTGTTTTGGTGTCTAGATTATTGAATCCACCAATTATCCAATCCACCAGTTATCCAATCCACCAGTTATCTTGTCCACCAATTATCCAACCAACCAGTTATCCAACCCACCAGTTATCCAATCCACCAATTATCCAATCCACCAGTTATCCAATCCACCAATTATCCAATCCACCAGTTATCTTATCCACCAATTATCCAACCCACCAGATATCCAGTTCACTCCATCCTCATTTAATTGTACATGTGGATGTGCTTGAGAGGCTTTATGTCTTGATTGCTTTTTTGTTTATGATATATCCCGCTGGAGTCAACCTTCAAAGTATCCAGCATAACCCAAAAATGCTCTTTGTGTACAAAGTTTGAGGTAGTTACTGTGAAGCTTGTTTCTCTCGAGTCTTGTGATATCACGCCTTGTCGTCTCTAGCGAATGGCTTGTGTTTCGGGAGTAAGCTTGGAAAATTACATCTTACACTTGCAAACTGGCCACCACTGAAGCGATTCACTGATTGGTTGGTGTGGCTGGGATGTTGACAGAATCGTGTGATAAGTCACTATTTCTGTTCCATAAGCCGAGATTTCTGGCTGCGACTCGGGAGAAACTGGCATTATATAAAAACATGCCCCTTATGTTTGTCACTCACTTTTCAACCTATCGTCTCTCATTTTTAGGAGAATATCCTATTGGAGCCGATGTTCGAGGTGCCTGGTTCAGATATCAGTACTGTGATTATCACTGAAGAGGCAGTAAAGGGCAAACAAGCCCCAGAGTATGTTCACTCAGAAACGGCTGGGTTGGGAGAAGATGAAGAATTATCGGGGATAGATGACGAAGAACTGAGCTCTAGAACTATAAATTAGGACCAAGCTTGGAGGACGTGGGTAGTGACTCCACAGTGTTGACAAATCAAAAGTTTTGGTGAAAAATGTGGNTTATCCAATCCACCAGTTATCCAATCCACCAGTTATCCAATCCACCAGTTATCCAATCCACCAATTATCCAATCTACCAGATATCCAGTTCACTCCATCCTCATTTAATTGTGCATGTGGATGTGCTTGAGAGGCTTTATGTCTTGATTGCTTTTTTTGATATATCCCGCTGGAGTCAACCTTCAAAGTATCCAGCATGACCCAAAAATGCTCTTTGTGTACAAAGTTTGAGGTAGTTACAGTGAAGCTTGTTTCTCTCGAGTCTTGCGAGATTACGCCTTGTCATCTCTAGTGAATGGCAAGTGTTTCGGGAGTAAGCTTGGAAAATTACATCTTACACTTGCAAACTGGCCACCACTGAAACGATTCACTGATTGGTTGGTGTGGCTGGGATGTTGACAGAATGGTGTGATAAGTCACTATTTCTGTTCCATAAGCCGAGATTTCTGGCTGCGACTCGGGAGAAACTGACATTATTAAACATGACCCTTATGTTTGTCACTCACTTGTCAACCTATCGTCTCTCATTTTTAGGAGAATATCCTATTGGAGCCGATGTTCGAGGTGCCTGGTTCAGATATCAGTACTGTGATTATCACTGAAGAGGCAGTAAAGGGCAAACAAGCCCCGGAGTACGTCCACTCAGAGACGGCTGGGTTGGGAGAAGATGAAGAATTATCGGGGATAGATGACGAAGAACTGAGCTCTAGAACTATAAATTAGGACCAAGCTTGGAGGACGTGGGTAGTGACTCCACAGTGTTGACAAATCAAAAGTTTTGGTGAAAAATGTGGGAATGTGGGAAAATTGAAAAATATTTTAAATATTATTTGTTCAAGGAACAGATTGAACTTAGGTACGAGAGGTTTTGTAAAATGAGCGTGGAAGTTTTATTGTCCAGTTCTAATCTGTATTGAGCTAAAAAAATGTTTTATTGGTTTGCCAATATTTTAACATGATATTGTTGCCATAAATCGTTCCTCTGACTGAGACGATGTCAGTTTGTGTCTGCTATGCCAGTTGTTTGGTCCTAGATGTTGCTTTTTCAAGTGATACTAAATTAGAATTGACAGCTTTTTTATAACTACTGCCCATTTACAACGGGTTTGTATGGAAATTGTCTGCTTTATGTGTGAGACACAGTTCTGTATTTCCGACGTGCAACACCAGTCACTGCTTAACACTGTTAAATGCTCTTGCAAGTACCACTTTATGTTTTGACTTCCAACCATTCTGTTACTGGTCTTGAACACTGCATTCAGGTTGCCTAAATATGGTTACTATCTCTCTTGTTATTAAGGGTGTATTATGTCAGCTAAAGTTGCATTGAGTGCTGCAATGCCAAGTTTTGATTTAGACTGCGACGCTGTATAACCGGTCTTGCTTTCCTCATTGCTCAGAGTAATAAGGCTGGCACAACAGGAAAAGTCAGGGTACCCCACTTATCTTCTCCTTGACTGATCATTCACAACTGCTACTACCACTGCAGCACTCCGACAGCTCGTACCACCTGGTGGACATCTCACAAACTAATGAATGGGATAACCCATAGTCTCAACACCGAGTACCTAAAAATAATTTCTAGGCTTGAGAATAACTGACTGGTCACAAAGTTGCTTGTCGTGGCAGATAAGTTTCAGTGGCCAGTTAGAGTATGACCACCAGGGGGAGTTCCAGGCGGTTTAATATAACCATTATAAGATAAAAAAGAAAGAAGTGTTCATTAAAGGTGCAAGTAACTGGCACCAATTTCAATTCAAAAAAATTATAAGAACACAATAATGTTGCTTTGGAATTGCAGATATGCCTGTGAAGGAAGATAAATAATGTTTTGACTTCAAAACATGATGTGGTGGTGGTTTTGAGGTAAAATAATCCCCTGGGTCATCCTGACCAGAGTATAATGATAGAAAGGGAGTGTGGATTTGCCTTATTTTGCATCTTGATCTTTTGTGAGGGATCAAAATTAAACCACTTGGCACTCATCATTGTGTGAAACGGAATGTCCCAAGATAAGTGACATCACTTAAAGAGTGGTCAGTGTACCTTTAACCATACATGTAGATGCTCAAGACAAAGCAAATTTAAACTATGATCAAATGCTCCTGGTGTTGGCGTGGGAGACCAACAGAGCAAATCAAAAGTATTCAGACAAAATGATCTGGAATTCCTCATCATGACGACTAGGCCGATTTTATCCTCAGATTATTATCAGACAGATTGGTCTTCTGTCACGACTAAGTGATAAGAGGAGTCATCAGAGCCATTCTGTAATTACACTTTTGTCCCCATAAAAATTATTACCAGCGCCATTTTTGCTGTTGTCAGAATGATAATCGGTAATGAAGGGAAAATCGTAGTTAGTCTGATTACTTTTGTCTTGTTCTGTTGAGAAAGTTGGTCTTTTCTTTATTCGTTCTTGGCCTTTTGTGAAAAATGGGGGAACACAATATTCCCCTCATTTCTGTTCTTTGTCGGACCTTTTGTGCTCTTGATCCGGGATCCTGCCCATAAAGTGACCTATCGCAAGCTCCGCCCCCTTGAGAAAAGTCATCAAGCAAACAATTAGTTTTACCTGGCGTGCTTTCAGTAGACGCTAGGACCTACGCTGGGACCTAGCTAAAACCTAGTCAAAGTCACGCGTTCTCATTTAAAATACACGGCAATATCTCACGTAATCTCGCGAAGTCTTGCTTCTTAGCGAGGTCCCAGCGCTACTGAACGGGAGGCTGAATAACGTGTTGTCTGTTGGGTAAAATGGCGGCTTGGAAACGAAGGTGTGTCAAGAATGCTGCGTTCTGATTGGTCAGCTACGCCGTCACTCAAAATCCTTGTGATAGGTCTATTGTCTGCTCTGTTGGACAGACATGGTTGTCGTTGTCATGTTTCTCGCACAAAGTGGCATGCTGTCAAAGTTAGCCAAATGGTGGTCTTAATTGCGTGGTGGCAAGTTTTCAGTTTATATCTTACCCACTTGCTACCTCACGTGGGTCTCGTGTCTAACAGGAAGGGATGAATGTGTTCATTTTAAAATGTAAACGGAAATTTGTGAGAATTGAATACCAAGTAAAGAATTAAATAACTGGGAAGTAGATCCACGTTCTTCTATTTAACGTGTTACGTCAGTTATTCACTGGACAGTTCTATGACGTGCAGTGTTTTAAGCGTTTCCCATGAAAGCAAATCTTTTGGTATTTTGACTTGTAGTCAGCTGTTGGACTGAACTTCTATTTTGTCGTTTTAACTTTTGGTAAGAACAATGTGAAAGGTTCAGGTGAAAAATGAATGTGGAAATCACACATTTGCTTTATTTTTTGTTTCAAAACGACTTCATTTTGTTGAACTTCATAAACTGATAAGATTAGATAACACTTACTAAAGTAGATGAAAGCGTCTGTCAAACAACGCTTCGTGTGGTGGCAATGCATTTGCCTGTGAATCTGAATGATAGGGTTTCAAGTCTTGTCCGAGCTGAACCAACCATTATCCCGTGTTCTGTCACGTGTTACGCTTTACTGTGAACAAACTATATTTGTTTACACCACTTGGGGAAACTCGTAAAATCAGTTTCTCAATTGGCTTATTGAGATGAAACGTGACATCTAGGCATGGAAAGGACTAGCTGTTATCTCTTGCTTGAAACCATGATCGGTCATGAATTGTCCCGCCAGTCGTGTCGAGCCAGTTTGTTGCGGAGCCTTGTCTAACAAAACCGACTGACTGACCTGAAATCCCGTTTATGGTTATTTTGGACCCTCGAAAAATGTAGAAATTTGGCAAGTTTTGTGACGTCATATCTCAGAAATGGCCGATCGGATTCACGTGTAACCTTCAGATACAATGCTTTAAGCAACGTTCTAGAAAACGCTGGATTCGTTTTTAAATGTACCATTTTCCAAGATGCGCTTTCAAAGCATGGGACTTTAATGATTTTTATGAAACGTAAAGTTGAGTAAACAAAAACGAAGTGATAATTTAGAAAACTTACTGCGTTTTTGAGATTTCGTCTTGAACACTATTATTGTATCAGGCAAAATTTGTTCATGTTATTGATACCGTTATTTTGCATCCGATGTATTTTTGCTAAATTTTACTAAAAACTCACGGTCACGTGACCCAATTAATAACAGATTGGTAAAAAGCCAATCGTCAAATTCTACAAGCTTCATACTTAAGAAAATAGATATTTATGTAAACAATATATTTATATATACAATATATTTATATAAACTATATTTGTATAAACAATATATTTATATAAACTATATTTATATAAACAATATATTTATATAAACTATTTATATAAACAATACATTGATATATACAATACATTTATATATACAATACATTTATATTTACAATCTTTAGTTTTGTAGACGTTTGGCTAAACACCCAGAATACTCTATATAATCCTACATACATGTAACCTAAATTTTTGTAAGATTTATTGAATGCTTAGCAGTGGTGTGCATTCAATGCATGTAGGGTACATGAGCGATTGCTGCCGATGTATTCTGATCTACCTAGTAGGGAAAATGTTGAGACTAGACCTCTGTTCAGTAACGCTAGGACCTCGCTGCAAAGCAAGACTGCGAGATTACGTGAAATACTGCCGTATATTTTAAATGACAACACGTGATTTTGGCTACATTTAGCGTGGTCCTAGCGTTACTGAACTCTACTCAGTTTTATATTGGTACTAGCGATAAATCGGAAAGAAGGATGGCTTGAAGAAGTTTGATTTTTAAATTTCTGGTAATAACCAGAAATTTCGTGCTGCGACGTGCTGCCAAACTTACAGAAAAAGCGTAAAAACAACGCATATGCAAAAAGGTTATTGGAATTTAGAAACGGGTCTTTTGGATGAGGAATTTGTTTGACGCAGCTAAATGGACTTTCGTATTGATTTTTTTATTAGCGAGATTATTGAATTTATAGTCCGTCTGTCTGCTGATGGATGGGTCGCACAGGGCCTTTTTAGGAGTTTATTTCTCCAATTAATTACTCAAATAGGATGAGAACACGCGTATGTCATTGGAATAAATTTGATATGGCCCGGCCTACAATTAACATTTGAAGGAGCTTTCAAACTTCTATTTCTGCTTGCGATCCGGGCTTTTTCAGATTTGAGGCGCGTTTTATCAAAGGATGCAAATCGGTCATTGGTAAGGCAGTTGTAGGCGCACGTTTGTTGCCAAGGCGACGATGCATGCTGGTAAGAGCAACATGCCTGCTCCCGATTTTTATATGACGACAAAATGTTAATGCTTTTGCTTAGATAATTCCAAGAACAGAGTGTCTTTTGGAGATCATTGGGTCCAAGGAGCGAACTTATGACTTACGTCATAAAAGTGGTTTCAATTTTTTCCGACTTACTCAGATGAGAACCGATTTCTAGATTTGCAAACAATTGACAGTTTTTATTCCTTGGCGGATAAAGTCAAGCACATGTGCATGTGTCTTTAGCAATTATCTAAAAATCACTTCCTCCCTGTGAATTATGGGTTTCTGTGCATAAATATCTTGCTAGTAAAAATTTCACTTTCAGAAATGTGCTAACATGTGTCCTTTGAGTTTTTATATTGGGTTGCCATGCGACTGCTCGAAATGTCATTGCTTATTGTAACGTACGGTGCAGAAGTTCGTTGGTTTCTCATTTGTATCTGCAGTAGAAAATCGAAATCGACAGATCATGGACGATTTTTGTCAGTTGCAAATTAATCCTCTAGATGGCGGCTTAAGAAAACCTTTACGGAGGTTGAAATTCGGAAAATTCTATTGGACACAGGTGGTGTTTGCAGTTCTTTTGAAATTGATGTTTAGGCGAATTTTGACTTTGGTTGAAGCCAGTTTTCTTTGGCGACCGGTGGGGTCAGTGATGCGAAATTGGCGATGACCGGGGGAGCGAAAATGGTGGCAAAAAGAGGGATTTAGAAATTGCAGACGGCCGGGTAAGGGGAGGGTGCAAATTCGTGAGCTGTGGGTAGCAGAGGTTGCCGAAATTTAATCCTTTTGGTCCCTACGGACCTAAGATAGGAATGCCAACTCACCCTATTAAAGAACAAAATTAAAAGTTCCACCTCAAAACATTGAACTACAAGAATTTTGACCTAAACGAAACAGCGTTTTCCAAAGATGGCGCTGCGTGCGTGCACTCAAACTATCTTTTTCCACCCATTTTGGTCAGAACTGAGAAAATGTTCAAAAATGCTAACCTAAAACGCTGCCTCGACTTTGTTTCATCGTTTAATCAAATCCAGTCACTTTTATTGGCAATTTTCGAACACGGCCTATTTATGACGTTTTACTTTCAAAATTTCTTTTTATCATTACCGTTCGGTATTTAATTTAAACATGAAGTGAAACATAAAATTCCACTTATTAGCAAATCAGTTTATCATAATCGCCTTAGAAACCTGGTTATTTCTTTGTCCTTTCAACTCAAATTAACATTTGCGTGGCTTTAATTTCATACCATTGGTCCTTGGTAAGAACGTACGTGTTATTGTAACGGCACGTGCAGCAATTTTCATGCAGACCAGGACTACGACACAGTATGGGTCTATAGTTCGCGCACCCCCCGATTGATTCTGTCCCAGAATTTTGTTCTGAATAACATGATAAATACCTTCGGAGTTCGAAGATGAAAGCTTTCGGCACTAGCAGTCATAAATTTAGCATTAACAAATTTATTAATTTGCGTATCTTTGTTTTGTGTGTTGTTTCAACTGTGCAATCTCCGAATGAATTTCGTTGAAAGTGTTCCACGAATGTTACACAAGGCCACGTCAAATGAGAACAGACATAGTCCTCCGGGTGTTCTAAATATAAATGTGATTGTCGCCAGATTTTGCATTATTCCATATTACAGGGGAATCTGTGATGTTCGCCGTCGGAGATCGTCTCGGAGTGTGATTTTTGACAGCTGAGAAAATGCCAAGAGAAATTTAACCCAATGCTTAGACCGGCATGCGGTTGTTATATCGGAATACTTCTACGACCTACGGTCGAATTTATGTGTCAGTTGCAATGTTTAGTCTTCACAAAAGTACAGCGTCGCACTTGCAGTCATGATCTAGCATATCCAGCGACAATGTTCAAGCGGGCGTGCGACCTTTATTCAAACCGGTCCCAGACTTTCAAAATATTTTCATTATTAAGTTAAATTGAGTGCGCTGCATCACTACAGCGCTGAAGACATGTCCACAGAATTAGCCAAATAGTAAAACAACAGCCTCAGCCTCTTGGAAAAGAGATAACGAGTAATACAAATCGCCTGAAAGGCGTGGAGTCAATCTTCTAATTTTCGGTCAGAATTACCTGTGAAGTGTGAATCTCCTGGCCCGCGGTGAAGGGACGATTTTTTTAATACGTAGCACGTGTCCAACTCTCCTGTAACGCCCTTAACAGAAGATTTTTGTCCGAGAAAAATCTTCGAAAGCAGAGAGGCGAGAATGGTTTCTACGAGTCCCGTAATGAGAACGTCACACTTAAAATCTTGCTCGGAAATTCCTTTCGATGAGGTAGAGTTACAGCATAAATCGGTTGTACCAAAGGTGACCCAGAAGCTGGATGATACTTGCTGGACTCTGGTGAACTTCAAATTTGTTGTTCGACACCAAATCACAAAGAAACCTTCAAGCTCAATCGTTTTTTTTCGATTCATATGTTAGAATGATGCGCTTGTGGAATAAGTTTAAGAAATTAAAACTTTCTTAATTGCTCATTTGGACATCATACGAGTTATTCAAATGCCATTTTAAAAATTTAAGTCCCATATTATGCTTTGAATATCCCCAAATTACACATCTTTTCGATAGTGAGATCTTGTAAGAGAAGTTAAATTGCGAGATGAATCACCTGAAATTATTCAGTGCATTCAAGTTCATTTTCTCTCAAAACACACTATTAATAAACAGGGAAGCTGTCTTGCCCAACTGAACTTGTGTTATTAACTAACTTAATGAAGTTTTGATCATAGTAAAGTGACAAGAGTATCTTCAGACGTCTCAGTTAGGCGTGGACCGACAGTCCGCCATTTCTTTATTCGTGGTGGCCTACCAGCGCCAAGGGTGGTGTTTATAGAAAGCGTCTTCAGCCATCTATCATGAATGAGCCGCAGTTTCTACCTGGTCGAGAGCAATTGTCATGTTTCAAAATATCGACATTATAATGGTCCCGGGGAAGGCTTCCCCCACCAACGGAAACAATTTCGTAAAATGACTCGGAGAATACCCAGAAATACGTAATTAAGGGAATGGATTCTGACGTGTCAATACCATCCGGTATTGCACACGAACTCCTGGGCATACAATGGGAGGCTTGTTGTGAAAAATACTCACATGACAAAAAATCGCCACCAACCCAGGTCAATGGTCTTATTTAGGATGGAAACAGGTTTTAATTTACCAAACACAAATGTTTAAAATAGCACGGACCGTTTTGTATTATTTTGATTATGCATTTTGGCTGGTATGTTAAAAAATCTACGTAAACATAATCTAGCTCGGTTTTTAACGCCAAATACTATGGTTACTGTCTAAAGACAAAACGGGTGCACTATGTCTCTCAGGAACAATGCTTTGAAATTGTGCAACGGCGAAAAACGGGACTGCTGTGTTCCGATCAGCACGATGACTACAAAAGAATTATATCTTCTACCAGACAAAATTAACCGATCGAAAACGTGTTATCTTCATTTGGCGTAGTGATATTGTCAACATAATATCACTGTAAAGAACAGGATGATACAACTAATGACTGTTTAGTTTCCGCAAATTTTGAGTCTAGAAATTTGATAAATAGGTCACAGGCGTTCAAAGTAAAAATGCATAATACACGACGGTAAATTTAGAGGTCAAGAAATTTTCACTGCATCTCGGGTCACAGGAAAGTTTTGTTATGTTCGGGTGCGCGCGCAGGATGCTTGTCAAAAAGCTTCCTTGTTGTCCGACAGGGGCATGAAAATATGCATCTACAGGTCACGTGCCGTGAGAAATGTCCCGAACTGTCTTGGGCATGTTCACGGATTTATGATCTTCCACGTAACGACCTGTAAGCATTTTGTCAGTTCAGACTCCGTTTATTCTCCACCTTAGGTTTTGCATAGTAAGATTAAAAGCTATTTACCAGGATGTCTTAAAAATCCCAGACAGCGCAATAAAGTCAGTCTGGCTTGCATATTTCACAACGAAATGAACCAATGTCCACTATTCGATCTATGCTGAAATAAAGAGTGATAGCAACGCTAATTCGTCAACTGGTTCTACACCAAAACACGACCCAGTGTTTCTCAAAGATGGCGCTGCAAATGGCTTTAAAGTAACAATAGGCCCTAGAGATATTTATGTGAAATACATCTATCATTTGGCTATTGTTTATTGAAAAGGACAGCGAGCAATTGAGTTGAACGCTTTGCAATCTCATTGCCCTAGATTGGTCAGGTCTGCGGTTTCTCAGTACAAGACAGGTCGCAGGAAGTTTTCCTAAGCTGACGTCAGCAAACAATCAAAATATCAGAAATGGATTGAAGTGACCATCTACCTAGGGCTGTATTTCTTCTTTTTAAACACGAGACTAGTGCTATTTATCTTCATGTTCTAAGTTCTTTACATGACCACTCGCACACAACTAGGATTATGACCAAAGAGGTTCTGACAGTGGACAGATATTGCATGCAAACCGCATGCACTTTACACGCTGTTTTGTTATCGCGGATGGCTTCTGTGTCATCTGCGGCTTAGTGTAAATAAAGTGACCCCGAGGAATGACCCATAAATCACCATCTTGTCTGTTGATATATTTATGTTGCGTGCCGCATGACACCGGTGATACGTACACTACGATGGCCAGACATGGGTTAAAAACGGGAACCATTCCGTATGTAGGAATAATCAAGGAAATTAGTTAAAACCTTTCCATGAGACGAAGAATTCTTACCACGGATCAAAATTCTTACCATACACCACAAACACTCACCACGCGGCGTAAAAACATTGTAAAGAATGCTCACCGTGCTAGAAGCTCAACTACAACTGTACTCTGCCCAGCACGAGTAAGTTGGACAGAATGTTAATAAGTCGCGTGAAGCCACTGTCTAATTGTAGCCTTTAGCGATCATGTGATATTTTGTCACCAGTCATTCTTAGTTGGATTCTAGTTCTATAGACTTGAAAAACATCCACCGGTATTATTTCTAACTCCGAGACATGTTCCACGGTTGATTTTGGTTTAGAGGAATTAACTATAATGATGTTATCGACCTTGGGCCACAAAGTATCGGCGCCTGATGGCAATGTTTTGAAATGCTGTGATTCAAGTATCTCAGCCTGGTTGGAGTTAAGGTTCCGTGGTAAGGGTTCGGCAGATAGCAAGAGTTTGTTTTACCGGCTGTTAATGAAAGAGGTATTGTTGTAAAACACAGTTGACTATTGAGACTTGTATAATAGCTGTCTGCAAAAACAGACCGTCGATTGTTCATTGATCATCGGATACCTACGACGAACATGTATTACGCTGTACTTAATGAAGTTATGGCGGTTAGTAAAAAATTTAATGTTTCTTGTATGTGGCCAACTTTGGAGCATTATATCTCAGAAATCGGTAATCGGATCAAAACGAAACTGAAAGATACTGTTCTCCAGGACTATAAGAATTGTTATTAAAAGGTTCCACTTTTGTACGAGGAACTATAAAAATCTCTAACAGCAGATTGGTAGACAATCAAAGTCACATTCTACATCCTTTATGTTTTGAGAAAAAATAAATACTTTTACTGAATTAAAATCTAAAGTTTTGTAGGTATTTGGCTAAATAAACAAACTTTTTGCTAGTCCTCCATAAGTAGTCCTCCATAAGTAGTCCTCCATAAGTAGTCCTCCATAAGTAGCCCTCCATAAGTAGTCCTCCATAAGTAGTTCTCCATAAGTAGTCCTCCATAAGTAGTCCTCCATAAGTAGTCCTCCATAAGTAGTCCTCCATAAGTAGTCCTCCATAAGCTTAAAAAGTTGCCTTTCGCCCTGTTCAACTATTTAAAGAACAAACATCGAATTGGGTATTTTACTTCCATAAAATCGGTGTTATAACACCCCTTTCCGTTATAGGATTCTACTTCCGTTACGGAAAAAGAACGTGGAAGAAAGCGCGTGTACGCATTGACTGTGACACTTGAATTGGATACGAAAATGGAATCCAACAGCACCGCGGCAAGGAAGCCGATTTCATCTGATCAAAGCAGCTAAACAGGGCAAAATATAGTTTTAACTGGCGTTGGTTATTGCGTGGATTTCATGAAAATTAGTTTTTGAAATTGGAAACAACTCGTTTTCTTGGTATAATCTCCAAAGATAACACGGTGTTTTTCACAGGTGATGCTAAACTTGTTCAATATCTCACCGCCAGCCGCTCGGGCGTACTTACCAACCGCTCGTGCATTCTTACCAACAGCATCATTTTCTCATGAACACAATTATTTTCCCAAGAGCCTTTTCTCAATAACCACATTGTTTTCTTCTTGCTTTCTGCTTGGTGCAATGAATAAAACCGTTAACAGTGTCTGACGGTGCAAGTGTTATGAAAAATTTTCTAAACAGATTTCTAAGCATTCAGCATGTTATAATTATCTGAGCAGATGCAAAAAGTCATCATGATTTTACCGATTTAAGAACGCACTAGTAAATGTAAAAAATGATGTTAAAACATGGACCAAGATTGTCTATTTATTATATATGAACTCGAAAAAAATATTATCTGAGTTTCTTCTTATGCCCAATGATGTACAGTCAGTCCTCATTTGGAATGACTGAAATCCTGATCAACTGCCGTTTACATAAAACACACTAACACGTTAAAAACTGAACCCGAAGAAACTAATATGTAGAAAATTGCTATGGAATTGATGGAACAATGAAAGTCACGTGAGGAGAAATACCTGGTTAAATCCGTTACAGCCATGATTACGTAATCAATCTGTAACTACGTACGTGAAAGGCTTGAAGGTGCACAAACCAAACTAATAGCCACTTGGGATTATACAAAGTTATTTGAGAAATCGTGCAAACATGTAAGCATCACCACTGCAAGACAACACTCTCTTTTCCACTGGCAGTCCCTGTTGACGGTCAACAGAGTTCCCAACAAACCATTCCAATCGATATTTATCAACTCCTAAATGCACAGACTTCGGAAATTCATCAATTACAAAATGGCTTTCGTTTATTCGCAAAAAAATCCGATTAAAGTTTTGTGCTACGATCGGTTCACGGTGTAACAGAAGACGCGATAGTTTAGGGCCGTTTAACTTGTTTCAATTCACACCCGCCAACAGCGAGTTTTCAACGCGGAATTTGAGATTATAATACCAGATGGTGTTGGTCGCTTGTTAAACCATCTCATTAGCTGGTTAAATGAGTGCCCTGAAATTAGGAGAAAACGAGATAAGTCGCGCGATTAACATTTTAGCGTGGTCTAAAACACTTCGCGGCAGTTCAGCAAACTCTGTACGGCCGACTGCTGGAGATAAACACAACAAATGCACTGTTTGTTAGAATACAGGTTGGGATGAAATGTTAAAGACCCATATCGTGTGAGGCAAATGACGGCAAGTTTGCAGTAGCAGCCTGTGGACTCAAAAGAAGTTAAAGTAGCCAAAATGCCACATGCAATGGTTTGTGGAACTTACCCCCTTTTGGTTTGTTTTGCTCCCTTTTCCATTACACATACCTTTGAAAACATTGTCACCCAGGTTGAAAACAATAGCACCAGGGTGACAATATTACGACGAGTGAGGCGGACACATTATTGCCACCTGTGGTGTAGCGTGGCCACTCGGGTCGAATACAAATTTCCAGGGCCCCGCTACATCGTATGGGTTAGGCTTCCGAGAAACCTTAATCCGCCACGCATGCAGGTGGGTGTATAGTCGTGATGATGGCACCAGTCGCAACAACTGTACGGCAAGGCTAATGGCAAAAGACTGCGCATCTAAAAGTACAAATGCAACGTGGCATTTGATCGACTTCAACATCTGACGCACGTCAAGTGGATTTTCGAACAGTACTGTAGAAGAGCATTCGAGATAAATAGTTTTAAATAGGAACTTTCAGGATCAACTATTTCGGCAACGAACGAACTCTGACCGCCAGCCGACTTCAGTCTCAGCAACACGGTGAGTTTTGCCAACAGCAGAATTATGACAAGACATCGGTTATTAATTCCCAAGGCGAGATAAGCTATTAGGCAGTATAATCCAAACCTGGAGTTTATTTGTGCAAACGGCAGATTTGTTGTGCTCACTAGGTGAGGTTACTGCAAACGCGGATTTTCACAATGTATTTTTTCCTATATTTGCTCAGCGTAGGATTTCTTACCTCGTCGTCAGGAGTAGACGTTTTACAAAGTAAAACCAGTTTTGATGTCTTTGGGAAAACCTTTGATAGCAAAGATAAGTTATGGCATGACAGCAACAAGTTGTTTGTTCAGATGAAACCAAAACCCCTTGTTGCACTCTACGTGGACGGAAAGGCTCTTCTGCTTCCGGAAACTTCCGTGGAACTGACGTGTCCACTGAAAACGACACAGACTCCAGGGAGCGTGACATGGAAGAAAAACGGAGAAATGATAACTAATGGACAGAAGTTTCATTTATTATACTCAGGAGCACTATTTATTCCAAAAAGTGATGTCAACGATTCCGGATCATACGTGTGTTGCAACGGCACGCAGGAGGCTCGCTTAATGCTTGCCTTTCATTCAATAGAATCGGCGAAAAAGCTACATGACGAACGCGTTGTGAGGAGCTCGCCACGTGGTATTAGGCGAAAACGACAAGCGTTGACTGCAGGTGAAAACGATTTAGTATTAACTTCTGAAGACCCGCGTCATGGGTTCTGGGACGATTCCTACGATTATTCCTACGTGCCTTATAAATTCATTGTGTCCGACTGGGGCCCATGTTCAACGAAAGGCTGCGATGGGGTGGGTTTTCAGATCCGCAATACCTCGTGCGAGTTGATCTACGACTGGTACTTCAGAAGTATGGAAGAGGAAATGTGCACGCGACACGGGCTAAGAAAACCCGAACATGAACGGAAATGTAACGAAGAAACCCGAGGGGAATGTCCCAAATGGAGAGCTGATGAATGGTCTGAGGTAGGTTTTTAAATGTGGAAAAAACACTGTTTGTTGTGACTCGCTGTTTACTATAAATACCTAGCAGCACTTTCGCTACGTCAAGACGAAAAAAAATAACTAAAATTTGATACACTTGCCAGCAATCACGTCCACACAAGTGTTTTTCGGAAATGGCAAATTGCCTTTAACTAAGTTTTTAATGTAATTAAAATATGCCTTGTTTGGTAACTGTTTTTCGTTGTAAGTAAGGTTCGAGTTAAATTTTTTCAGTTAATTTTGTTGACTGTAAATTTCTGTTATACACACTAACAAAACTAGTTGGTAAACGCATCACGAGTGCAACTCATGTCTTTTGATACCTTTATTTTGAATGAGGCAAATAAGCACGTGACTACAGGAAACGAAAAGAAGAAGGCCGCAGCCCAATGAATGTGCTTTGGTTTCTGCCAAATGACCAGTGTGCAATAAATGTCACCTGTGCCATTCGCAGTTCTCCGTTATAAAAAGATACAAAACCAAACTTCAGTTTTGTGATGTCACCTGACTTTGTGTCACAAATGCACCTTGTGACTCCATTTAGGCCGTTTTTACCACTGCCGCATATTAACGCGGCTAAAGCGTTAGTCACGCTTCGCCGATTCGGCACTGAGACTTTCCACAGTTGCCAAACTTGTTCTAGGCTTCTGACAGTTGGCGAGTGTTGGAACAAATGATTATGTTTCAAAGAAGTGCTGTTGTCGTGATATATGTCAAGACTAAAATAGGTTTCAATATCCTTTTAAATCAAGGAGTGGAAACGATTCCACTGCCGCGTCACCTTATACTCTAAACCCGTGTCACGGACCAGCAGTCCTGCAGCGCCTCGATCTCCACACCGGAAATGCTCTTTACGTGGTGACCACGCTACCATTACGGGTTCCGGAGAATATTGCCCCAGGGGATGAAATTTGGTCGCCGGATGTGAAGCATTTTTCGCTAGTGTTGGGGTGTCTATGGCTTGTGGGGTATGCTGAGGTCCGTGACAGAGGATTGCAGTTGGAATTTAGAGGCGCCACCGTGAAGCTGTTAATGAAGAAGTAAGGAAAGCATGCCGTCTTCAGCATGTTACGAAGAGGTCGGTGCGTACATGCCAACAGTCTTTCTGCGCCTGATTAGCAATTACTTCATTTCGAGTAAGTGGTTCACACGTTCATCGCCATCTGCAGCACGGCATACAGTTCACAGGGTGACGGACTACCACGGAAATAAGTAACCTCTTCTCGGGCGATCACCAATCGTCTGTTAGCGTTAAATTTATTTTTTCTTTGCCTTATTTAATCTGTCTCTATTAATGAGCTGTATGACATTACATTGTATTGAATTGTATTATTATTTTATGATCAGTCGATGTTAAATAAATCAACATCTCAATAAATCTAAAAAGAAACTTGGAAACACGCGGTACGGTAATTCTCCTGTTGTGTCGCACAACCAAGTTTTGTTTTCCTCCGACTGATTTAAACGCTACAAGCAACGGGAATCTACTAAAAGTTGTTGAATAGTTCCTGCAGCGTACGAACCATGTTGAGAAGTCGATTTTTCTTAACGTTAATTTTTGTTGAGAATTTAAAAAACTACGATTTAGCATTTTCACCAATATTCGATAAACAGGTGAAGAACAACCTTGCCGTGTTAAGACTAAATCTGAACTCATTTTAAGCCTTGATGAAAGTGTTTGATTAATTAACTAACAATTTTAATTTAAAACTTTTGGGACTCAAAGCGAACTGCGTCTTCTTTACTAACAGCACATCGTCTCAGTGAAAACCATTTTTCAGATTTTCAAGTTTATTTTTGTTTAGCTAAATAGATTCCTTTACAATCGGTGAAAAGCTGTTAGGCGGCTGTGCATACAACCACAGGTTTAGTACGGAGAGCGTCTACATCGACGTGTTGCTTAAATATCAGACAATAAAAATAAACTCGCTTCTGACTGCACCCGGAAAAAACTTTGAAATTTTTGCCTTGTATGAGGAGGAGTTGAATCCCTGGTAAACCATTGGGATTAAAGTTACAGAAATTTGAACGCTCCAAATAACTACTTCTGAAAAAATAATTAGATCTCGCTTGAACAGAAGTGCAATATCTCTGAGAATACACAGAAAACTACAAGTTACCAGTTACGAAGATAATTTCCAGAAATAATTTCTTGGTTGTGACGTCACCCTATAAATCTCCATTCAGCAAATGCGCAGTGCGAGCGGAAGACCAAGTTTTTGTCCGCATTAATTCAGGTTCATGAAGTTGATAGAAGAGCAACGTCATCGCGTTTTTATCTTTTGTTTGAATTGAAATTGGTCACGAAAATCCTCAAGGAATTCTGCCATAGTGTCTGAAACTGACCCACAGTGAGGAAAAACTTAGTGGTTTTGAACTTAAGTAATAACGACATACATGTACCAGCCCCTCTCAAGTCTAGAAATAATTTATGGCGAAGCAAAGAGCAAAACAGAAAGAATTTTAGTAAGAGTCCTTAATTAAAAGGTGGTTTTAGACAGATGGTACGAGGGGTTATAACCTCTTTAAGAAATCTATTTCAATGCCGTTAAATCAGTAGAGTTTTATTGATACTCACAGAATTACCAAAATAGCAATTTTCTTAGTCATCGGTCGACAAAAACCTGAATAATTGTGTATTTGTTTACTCAAGTGGTATAACAAGATAGAGTAGAACAGTAGCGACTGTTTATTGTTTTCAAACCACATTTCAGTGTTACTGCTCTGATAACGGTGACACAATCAGTCAACGAGACGTGCAATGCACTCTGAACGACCAGCCACTGCCGGACGGGAAATGCGGGACGCAACCCAAGCCTGACAAAACGCGGCGCTGCGACAAAACCATCTGCCAGGCCGAATGGACCGCGGGCGTTTGGTCAGGGGTAAGCAATCACTGGCACTGTATTATTAGTAAAAATACTAGCTACACTTCTTGCATGTTCCTAGACATTGGAATTGTGGGTATTCTGAGAGCCAGTTCCGTAGCAAGTAATTACCTGTGGCAACGATGTACGCCCTCATTCTAAAAGCACGATATTACGTCTTGTAAAACTAATCAACAGAGGTTTTGGTCGCAGCAACAGTCGGAAAGAAGTTGCAGGTAAAGATATATTGACAAGAAAACAATTGAAGCGTTTTGTTTTCCACTAAAACACAGGCTGTCCTTGATTCAGTTCGTCGGTACCGTGGCCCGTGTCACCCGTCTAAGACACTTGGAGGCACAGAACAGTTCTCACAGGGGTTTGCCTATCAGAGCACACGTCAATGGACTCTTCACCCATTCTTCACTCGGTCAAAAACTGCATGCAAAGACCAGAAACGTTTTGAGTCATTTCACATCACAAGCCCTACAGATGAGCACAGAAACTTTATTCTCTCTTGTATTTTTGACCCTTTCAATCCCACTGAAAACCAAGTTAGACTGAGAAAAATAGGGGCAAAAATGCAAAATCGGCACTTTTCACCCCAAAATCACCACTTCCCTGCCGATGCCCGACTAAAGCAAACATTACATTCTGAAATCAAATTTACCATCGATTCCAAACGTGTAGTCCAAAAGTACTGTCAACCAACTACATTTTTTTGCAAATTTGGCTTGTTTGAGGGCTACCTGAAATTGCGCCCAATTTCTCAGGTGCTACCCAGCAATGCACTATTGCAACAGGGGGCCACCATCTTGAAGAAGAGTGCAGCTACAGCCGAGAAAGTGGCCTTTTTATTCTCAACATGTTCACAAATAAAAACAAACCACATTCACTTGGACAACATACAATACCTAAATAAAAAATGCCCTCAAGCCTGGCATATCCCTAGATTTTAATATTTTGGCAGTGCAAACTGGCCGCGGCCGCAACCTAACTGTTCAGTGCTACTCTTGTAAGCGGGAAGTCGTAATCGACAAGAATTCAGAAGTCTTAGCCGGTTGTCCGACGGAACAGGAGTCAACGACGGCGGAACAAGTGTCATACGGCTTATTTGATTCATGTCATCTCTCATGAAAGCATCGAACGCACCAAATCAAGGGAGCGAAGGAAAACGTAGAAGAGAATGCGTGTCCTGAACTTTTATAGCCTTGGCTTTCCAAACTATTAGAAATCCAAAGCGGAAAATATCTAGGACACACATTTTCTATGCAAGATTTAAGAACAGGCAAAACATTATTTTCATCCTACAAGGCCAAATATAAATACCCCAAAACCAGAACTTATGCAAGAATTAAAAACAGACCAAAACATTTTTTTAACTCTACAAGACCAAAAAACTCAAGACCAAACTTTATCACGCCAGGACCGAAAATTTAACATTTCAGAACCAAAACTTGACACGCCAGAACCGAACGCGTCAAGTCATAAAATTGATCACGCCAGAAAATGTTCATGCCAGGAGACCACAAGCATCGACTGCTCAAAGTGAAGAAGTAGGTACTAGGTACACAGCAGTCATATTGTCGTGACAACTGACAATGAGACTGAATTTCTAATGTCTCTTCCACGCTTTATGTAAACAGAAACCAATGTTCTCTTGGGCACATTAGGCTTGAATAGGGTTGACTATTTCAGAGACACAGCGCTTCACCATTGCCGAATAAGGAATGGTCACGTGGTTTCGTGGCATAAGCAGTTTCAGTCCTGGCACGATAAATTTTGGTCCTGACGTGATTAATTGTAGGTCCTAGCTACAATCTAGCTTTGAATTGTTTGATTGTCCTACATAGGCGTTAATTCTTGAAAAGAAACTATTTTTCCGCTTTGGCATTCCATAGTTGTACGTAGTCTTTGAAATTTCGCAGCTGGCCACAGCAAGGAGTGTACATCACTCGCTGCCTACAGTGCGTCTACGTAATTTCAATGCAGACCAGAAATTCGACGCATGTAAACAATTTGAGCAGAAAACCTGAAAACAAAAACAAAGTCTGACACGCCCCTTATGATCTGACACGCCCCTTATGATCTGACACGCCCCTTATGATTCTCCATACTAATGAATTTGAACCAGCTGCCACGTTGTTGTTTACTCGATAATTTATGTCTCGGTACATCAAAATAGTGGCTACGATTAATGCCCGAGTCTGTGTTCTGTTCAAATTATCGCGAACTTAAGAGGACAACACTGATGAAATATGTATTGTGTGGGCGTACCGGAAAACCATGTATTCTGACGGCGCACTAAGAGCGCTCGCTCTTCCTTCAAGATGATCCGAAAAAATTTGAAATTCCGAGTAAATTGCTTCTCTTGCTAACTGGCCTTCAATCTACGGTTCCATTAAAAAACGCCATCAGAGCATCTTGGTTTTACAACTTAGAAATTGCAATTAGTTAGGGCAAAAACGTCAGTACGGCGATAATAGCTTCCTTCACTTGATGTTCATAACAGGAAATGTTCATTCAATTCTCGAGTTATCCAATAGCTTAGGTAACTGGTTAAAAACCCATCCGATCCGTTGGTTTCAATCTGTCGGTTTAATTGGCCACACCGGACGTGCATTGACGCAATAAACAACCGAGACGCCGCCTGTTGCATCATCAGAGAGTTCAAACATCTGCTGTTGACCAGTTCACAAAGTGTCTGGAGTTACTCTAACCTATTTTAGACGAAGGTGTGCCGATGGAGACTTGAAATATGTGAACTATTGACGACGAATTGCCAGTCTTCCGGCTCGTTGTCAACAAATGTTAATTTTGTAAATTTTCCAGGAAACCTGTTGAAATTTTGTGCGAAATATAAAATCCATATTGTTGTAATTATTTGTGGAGTGGATTTTTCCATTTACCTCGTGAGTCGCCACCAACGCGTGTTATCTAACTTATATCCGGTCTGAGTTATCTCCACATGCGGTATTTTAAGTCTTGTAATATCGGACATCAGAACCAATGTCAAGGGACCATTTTCCTGCTTCTCTTACTCAGTCGCAAGTCCTTCAATCTCGATTGAAAACGGTTCTTTGCAAAGATATTCACGGCAGTTCTGCGAGCCCATTCACCAGGTGGCGCGACAACGTCTCGTCCCCAGACATCTAAACTATGGTCTCGTCTACGAGTCGGTTTACCCAGGAACTGCCAACATTTGGCTGAAATCGACATTACGCGAGTCCGCTCAAAAATAGTTCAACAAAGGGACAATTTACGAGTAAAGAAAGCAGAAATGCTCGCTAGCGGGCAAATCACAATCAAGGTCCATATTCGGTGGCCACTTTTGGTGAAAAATGAAAGTTGTCATATAACTGTAAAACCTAGGTTATTTTTCAAGTACCATCATTCCAGGTTTGTTATCTAAAATATTTTTGCACAAGAACCACCGAATAAAATTTTATGGCCTAATGCATCGCAGTTGCATAAAATGGTGCGTACACTACAACTTGTGGTCACAGTCCACTTCTATCATGCAAAAATTCATAAGGTCGCTGTTAATTTAGTAAGTTCTTGATCAAATTGAAGAAGTATCACATACTAAAGTAAGAAAAGTTATTACCGTGCTGATCAAGTTGTTCAAGATGATGATACATTGCATGTCTTAACACAGTATAACTTTTTCTCTTGCAATATGATTCTTACAAAAAGAAAATGACAGGTAACTACTTTTTTCAAAAACTTTATTGGTGCTATTTGCCTAGTTTTCAATACATTCACCAGTTGGTTAAAATAGTTAAAGCAATGTTAGGCCCAGTGTTCAACTTGTAAACAGTAAAAAATGGTACTGGTTGGGGGGTACGTACACTACGCAACATCAAATAATTTTGACTAAGTTACAAATGTATGCGATGATCTTGAGTTTTGTGCTGCCTCTATTAGTTGTTTTGTTGCAAGTTGTCTTGAAAGATAGAGAACCCGCCTCTGCAACATCAGTTGTCACATGACATGTCTTCTAGGATGTTACTAGCCAAGACTTGTGTGGCATTTTATTTCCCACAAATTTAATAATGTCCATTGTTTTTTTGTTTTGTCAGACTGGATGCATTTTGGAAATATCAGTATTGTTCATGAGAACAGCAGTATATAAAAATACTTATGGGCAATACTTTATAGCACCGAGGTTGGAGGTACATGTACGTACCCTACACAGGGGTAGCTACACTACATTTCAATGACTTGTATGGTTTATAAAAATACTTAGAATCTACTGAGAGTTAGTTCACTTACCAAATCTATTCAAAGAGAACAAACAAAAATTACAGCATAAATGTGTATATCTGTTTGTCATTCTTTGAAAACAGGCACATGTTAAAACATAGGGGTACGTACACTACACAAATGCTAATATTTCACTCAAAACAAATGCATTTGTAATTTTAATTACAACACCCTTTTAACCTAGCATTTTTAATGGAGGAAATCGTGTGTGATAAATGTTGCATTCTTACCATGTAATATTTTTGTTTCATGGTATTTGTTCACATCGGCGTACGTACACTACACAGGGGTACGTACACTACATTTCAATGACATGTCAGGTTTGTAACTAAATACTAAGAATCTACTGAGAGTTAGTTGATTTACTAAATCAATTGAAAGAGAAAAAATAAAAAGCACAGCACTCATGCGCATATTTCCCATACTTTGAAAATATGCACAAATTAAAATATGGGGGTACGTACACTACACAAATGCTAATATTTCGCTCAAAACAAATGTGTTTGCAATAAACACCCTTTTAACCTAACATTTTTAAGGAAGGAAACTGTTTATGACCAATGTTGCTCACTTACCAAGTGATATTTTAATTTCATGGCATTTGTAAACATGGGGGTACGTACATGTAGACTACAAAAGAGGGGTACGTACACTACATCACTGTTTCTGCATCACATGGTAACATAATGTTGTATGGCCATTTATTTTTCTTTGGTGACAATAAGCACCATGTTGTTATTTAAAAGGCAATAATTTCATATGCAATGACCATTTATGTTATTGAATTCCACATAGGAGTACGTACACTACATTTTGTTAGCCTTTTTGGCCCATTTTCACAATAGCAGAACCTAGTCAAAATCTAAACTTTTGGTTTTTGTTTAGATATTGAATACTTTGCTGTGTTGCCAAGGCTAGCATATTCTACAGTTCTTTTTATTATAGAGTTTAAACTTAAGTTTTTAACCCTCTTTACAGTAGGTGAGGTTTAGAAACGCAAAAATTCACACAAATTTCGTAACGAGTGCCTGTTTTATGATGAACCCTACCACTTCTCAATGATTAAGCACAACTTCATCTAAGTGATTCTGAAAGTGACTCAAGTTATTCCCAGTCATATCAAAGCAATTGCTTACTTGATAAAATGAATTTCTTTTCTACTGTTGACAGTTGAAAATTGTAATTTTTAAAATGGCCACTCGTAACGCTAAAAATGCATGAAATGCATAGACAAAAACATGCATAAATTTCTCAAACATTGTCCGATTTTGATGATTCTTTTTTTAATTTGCACAACTAAATAACTCTTTGCATATGAGATTCACTTAGCATTTGGTAAGTGACCAAAAAATATTTTAGACCGTAACATAGTCATCTCTCGAATATGGACCTTGATTGTGATTTAGCCGTAGGCATCGCTTTTGATATCCGATATTACATGACAGTGCCGCGCCGGAAAACACCGCATCCAGTAGCAACGTGTTGACCGGATCTAAGAAAGATTGCACGCTGTTGTTGACTTACGAAGTAAAAAGTGATCGAGCAGATCTCGCCACCTGGTGGCTATGACCTGTTAGCGCGTCCTAGAAAACAAAATGGGAGTAGACCCATAGAGCAAAGTAACAGTTCCCACTGCTTTTAACGTCGTTCATTACAGGACAATAAGTTTCATTTGTTAGGCTCCAAGAAAATTCACATAGGCGTCACAGTTACTTTAAAACACGTTTGATTTAGACAACTTGGCGCTGATCTCAACCTGTTCCCTATACAGAGCATGCAACTTAGGTAATACATGGTTTCTGGCGGGCGCAAAATTACTGATGGTTCGTTATTGCTCGTGCTCGGCGCATTAAAAGCGACTCGCCGAGATACAATAAAATTTGAAAAGGCAGCCTCCCGTTCAGTAGCGCGATAATAGGACCTCGAGAGTATTGGCGTGTAGTTAAATAACACGTGATTTGGGTTAGATTAATTTTAGCTACATGTAGATCCTAGAGTGGATCTTAGCGCTACTGAACGCATGCCTAGTCTCTACTTGTAATAAACATCGTTTAGATCTTTCCATTCTTGACTATGAAATAATTTAAGACCGATTTCATCACGGCAAGTGCTCTACATTAAAACTTTTTGAGAAGAAAGTCAACATTGGCCATTTAAAGAAAGAATAAATAGGATTATGGTTCACATATCCACATCTCTGTCTGATTTCATAGTGTTCTCGAAGCTGCGGAGGCCAGGGAGTACGCTTGCGACTTATTCAGTGTCGTTGGAAGCACAACTCGTCTTTGGCGTTCGTTAATCAATGCACAGGAGAAAAGCCGAGGTCGATGATAACGTGCGCCACGCCACCATGTGAGGAAGAAGGTATTGAAAAATGCTGATAAACGCTTGTGAATGTGATAAAAAATTGATACGAGATCACTGGACAGGTTTCAAGCTGGTATCATTTGGTGTTCAGATCACGTGACGCGGAACCAAATGCGGTACTTCCAACTTCGTCAAGGGATTTCCCTCCGCAAAAAGGAAGATAAAAATACACTGTAGCACTAATGCTGATTCTCAGTGGTCAGCTCGCAACTCAAAACAGACATTAGGTGGCGCTTGGTAAACACAGGATTCTAATCTATTTCCCAACTCAAGTTCAAAAACGTCCAGAGAACCATTTAAGCTTTTTTGGCCCCCTGCTATATGTAAATTATTAGCAATTAACGTGCGCTGAAGATGTCACACACTTACCAACTTTATTTTGTTTGAAATAGAAAAGTAGCATCACCTGGACATTCATAATACATACCCCAACTTATTTAAGCCATTCAGTCATGGAGGGAACTTGAAGGTGTATTAATTTTCTTTTACAGCATGTATCGACCAGTCGAGTTACTGCAGTTTCGCTCTCCGACGCAACATGTGTCGTTTTAGTTACTTCCACCAGAGGTGCTGCAGGTCGTGCACGCGGCATGCAGCATCCCCAGGACAGTCGCGCGGTGCGCTCGCGCTGGCCTTTCCCAGAACAGCACTACTTGGTACACGACGCGCCACATCAATACCTCCAGCGCCCCCTGGACGCGGAGTGCCCTTTGCAAACCGTGTTTTACCATGGCGGCGCACTTCCTCCAGAAATTCCAGGGACACGTCAAGACAAGCTGGATCTCGACACGCATTCGTACAGCCGCTATCATCCTGGTACCTTTCGCGGAACGACGTCAACCCAAGGTCTCGAATACGTGTTTAAGACGCTCACAACCTTGCTCACATTTGCCTGCATGAGTTTGTAAAAATTTGCTCCACGCAACAGATCGAACCATTAATATCTTCGTCTCTGCGTTTTGATTCCAGTTTCGAAAAAAATTCTGTGGAGACAGAGCGTTCAGTAAGACTAGTTACATGGAATTAAAAATAAAAAAAATATATTGAAAAACAAAGTTTCATGAATTGGGACAAAGGCATTTAAATCCAGCGTTTCATTGTTTTGCACATCACAGAACAAGAATACAACTACGGCACGCGTTAGGGTTAACGTCCACGTTCGGCTTCCAGGCCACTCCCATATTTATATCACCAAGGTTTCCTTAAAAATTTCCCAGTCTTTGTGAAAAAAATCTCATCAGCAACTAGCTTACCTTTGGGTAGTGATTTGTCATTCTCAGGGCAACCTTGTCTAAATCGGGCGACCAAATACTCGTCACGGTGCTCCCTTGCTCTGTACTGAGGGTGACGTGTCTGAACAGTTTTGTTTAGCTAAACGGGTAAAGGCCAAAATCGACGCAACAACCTGGGCGTTAACAGTTCGGGACGCGTCGACCCACCTCTCCGTCAGAATTTTCGTTTTTAAGCTCAACGCAAACCTGTCTCAGCGGTAACCCGAACGAGCATGGTACACATATTTGTAATAACTCACTTTCACGAAACGAAATAATTAAAACCCTTACAACACGCAACGAGGTGGAAGATAAGTTAGAATTTATTTAGTTATAATAGTTTAAAAATAAGTTCTTTATTATATGACTTTCGAAAAATTGCCTAATTAAAATTTTGCGTTATGTTGATCCAGTGATAGCTGTAATTGCCGATACCGGTGAAGTCGAAATTGCATGTACAAAAGCATGACAGATTAAGATCAGCTAATCTGTATAAGATGCACGTTGGAACTGTTGATTCAACTAATGAACCAGTGTTAAAAACCACGCTGCACGTAAGATGGACTCTAGGTGGCGCTTGTTTTTGAAGAGTGCCAGTTTAAAAAATCTGCGATGAAAAAAGATGATAGTAGCTATATATAGTGTTTTCAAGATGCGAGTTCAAGTACCATCCATTGTTGTAATTAGTTGTAGCTGTTACTTTTTGAGGATTCCCAACCTGTTGCCATGGAAAACTGTAGTTGATTATGACTAAGTTTATAGATAATTCTGAGTATCATTAAGTGTAAGCATATTGATACGATGTAGTTTTTGACACTATTGATTTTTTTCTGGTCTACATCACTGATTATTTCACTAAAAGACACTGGGACTAAATGCCATATCCGCAACGATCGCTTCTGCGACGCAAGTGACGTTTTTTATCTCAATGTTTTTCGAACCATTTTTATTTTGGAGCAAAACAAACCTTATAGAAATGACTAAACCTGCCACAAATAACACTTTCCTGTAACATACTGTCTAAGCAGAACAGATTTTAAAGTCTGAAGTTAGTTGTCATGAAATCCGTGAAATTCATGATATTTATTACTTAGTATGTTAGTTTGATAGTATTACTGATATTAACTACTGTTCTAATACACTTAGTTTCGAAAACTCCCATGTCATTTTGTGTTGCGATGCTCCAACAGTTAAAATTGGTAAGCATTGTTTTCTGGTATTGAACCCAATTCTCTTTAGAAATGTATCAGTTTTAGATTATTAGCACTTAATGTTTTATGGGGATTTTAAAAGTCGAAATGTCCCGTCCGCGACAAAACGAATATCGTGAAATCCACCGGAAACATTTTGACTTTAGTACCACAGACTACGCGCTCCGATTGTCGGGTAGGAAGTCGCACGTAATACACAGGGAGCGTGTAAGTTTTAGACTTAGGACAGATGTCGGTGATTTTGAATAGCCACTACACAAAATTAGCTGGATGCACTATTCATTGTGAAAAGCAATCCGAAAACAGAGGTCATTTTGCGTACGCCCCTCCTGCCAAGTAACCCCATTGTTACGTTTGAAGTAAAGATACAACACAAAGTAAATGTATTTAATCTGTATTCAGAGTGTTGAGAGCAATACAAAACCAAAAATAATGTAAACACGACAATCATATGCGAAATCAAAAAACAGAGTTTGCTTCGTTCAACCACTGAACAATGAAATTTAAAGAACATACTAGGCAAAACACACATCAAAATAAATTGCACTTGTACTGATAGAAACAAAATCACTAAAAAACTAGACTTCTTTCTTAATCAATTTTGGCCATAATAGAATAAAAAACAGACAATTGCCCATCCCTTAAATAAGCAATAGCAATTTTGTTTACAAGGTTTTATCCCATATATGTGAAAATACGGATGTTGTATAGTACGGCAAGAATTGTCAAATACGGGAAAGTGAAGCCATTCCGTATACCACGGTAGAGGCCGTATTCAAGGTACATGTAGAAACCGTATTTCACGGTTGCTGTGCAGACTCCTGGTGGAGTAAATTCGCGTGTATAACGCCAAATTTGATTGGGCTCAATCATTTGGTTTACCTAAAACATTGATGCACGCCGTCGTTACTGAAAGGGTAGTTTTACTGCTCCAAAAACATAAACAATTTGTCGATCAGGCGGCCATTTTTATGCCGCGCTCGTTTCAATCTAGGTCATCATATATAGGTCAAAACTAAACAGCGTTCTCGGCAACAAAATCAGTCAAAAATCTAATTCAAATCCAACGAAAACGTTTTGTTATGGATGCATACAGTATATCTACAATGAATATCAAGATATTTAAAGGAAACTGTGACCTAAAATGGAGTATGAGTTTTTTATTGACACAATCGTCTGCTAGCAGCGTTCCTCGCTCAACTATCCCAATGATCTATCGCTGTTATCTGCTTATTTCGCGATGGCAACATTAGACCTACACTTGGACATACACTTTGACGAGTCTAGCGAGGATGAGACCAAAATTAACAAACAGATATGGCCCAACTGTGACAGACGAGGATGTTATGGATTTTGTTGTTTCTAATAGGAATGCAAATACGGTAAAAAAAAAACAAGAGTGATGTGGCAACATTCCATCAATGGATACCAGAAGCAAAGATATTAGGATTGAAGACATAGCAGAAAAGGAGTTCGACTCTCTTCTGGGAAGTTTCTACGTCGAACTGTGCGAAAATTGGATGGCAGCGAGTACAAGCCCGACACACTGACCTGCATTCAGAGATCGCTCGATAGACACATCAAAGAAAACAAAAAGAAATTCTCCCGTAATTGCTGATAGGCAGTTTGTCTCATCCCGGGAACTGGCCCTCATAGCGAAACGAAAACAACTAAAAGAAGTTGGTAAAGGAAATCTGCCAAGAAAGGCAGAAATGCTAAGCCACATGGAGGAAAATATCCTAAAGAAGAAAGGGATCGGGAACTGATCACCCACTCCACGTGAACTCCTAAATCAAATCTGGTTAAACAACACTACGATGTTCAGCTTTCGGGATGGCGATGAAAACAGAAAGTTGAGGTGGGGTGACATCGTACATACATCGTCTAGACACCGGCGAATACTTGGAGTTTAATGAAAGAACCACAAAAAAAAACACACGAAAAAGTCAAGTGAGACCGTAGTCCGAAGATTTTCGCCACTCCATAGGATCCGTAAAACTTCCCCATTGAAGCCTACAAAAATATAAGCGAAACAGGCCTGCGAAAATGATGACAGAAGATGCACTATTTTACATCCATACCAAACTGGAACGCAACG
Source organism: Phoronis australis (assembly GCA_002633005.1). Lineage (NCBI taxonomy): Eukaryota > Metazoa > Phoronida > Phoronidae > Phoronis > Phoronis australis. The sequence goes on along the minus strand of NMRA01000355.1, from coordinate 336,135 downwards.
AAGTCTGATCTTTGGTTTGCCGCGCAACCTGTTGGTGTTAATACCTTTTCGAAAATCGATGTCCACTATGTGTATATGTCAGCAATTAAGGTAACATACAAGGACGAAAAAACGAATCACAGTCTGCGCAAGTGAACATAGGCGGCGCACCATAGGGGGCTGGGGGTATAGCCCCCTTTTCAGTGCTGTGTTTGAAGATATGGTTGTTCTTTTGGAGTCACAAAGGTTCAAGAACACTTTGAAGTGTTCATCACGATGATATATCAAGGGATTAACCTAACTAGAAAATTCTGGTGGCAGACAAGAGCACTCAGAAACTCCCAGACATCGCTCATTCTGGTTGGACATTTGTAGGCGAGCACACAACACCTTTGTTGATGATGCTAGCACCAATTCCGGAATCCTGCATAGAACTAATAACATATAGATGCATCAATTGGTTTGTTCCAGCGTGCGCTTAGGTTGTCGACAAGTTGGACTCCAGTGTGCTGATGCGTGCAAGTGTATGGACACAGTCACATTGTCAGAATGCCAGCGATTGAGAAATGATTGAGTTGTTGGTTACTATAACACTCGAGGCTTTTGTTGTTGCCTTTTGTGAAATGCCATTACCCTGTAAGCTAATCTCATAATAATAGTAATGAATCAAGAAGACTCGACTCTGGCATTTTCACTCAGAAAGCAAGATCGCTCCACGAGGAACCACATTTGACACGCTTTCTCTTTTATTTAATGTTCTAAGAAAACCTTTTTACGGAAAATATTCTGCTTAACTTGCTATAACTCTTTAATAAACATTTGATTGTAGCAAACAATGTTCGTGAAGGTGTAATAAAAATGAAACTGAAATAGAAGTAACTTGTTTGCTGGTAATCCATTGCAACTGACGTTTTTGTGTGTTCAGGTCATCACACATTTGCAAAATTCAACATTTAAACATAACCTTGACATCCAATCACGAAAATAGTGCTTAAAATGAGGTTCTAGTGCAACAGAACCTAATATATTGACATAGGCACTTACAATTCCACTATGGCGGTTGGCGGCCATCTTAGATTTATCGATTATTCATTTTGCCATACGCGCGTTTTCCCTCAAATACTCCAAAACTAGTCTGAATTTATGTGTAAAGATGCTCTGAAGTATTTGAGCTCACTATATTTCCAATGGAACATGTGCGGCATAATATGACCTTGACCTTTTCGCGTGAACTTGACCTCCAATCACAAAAATAGCATCAAAATCGATTTTATCATACCTGAAAACCCATAGTTTGATGCATCACACTCATTGTAAAAGGCATTTATTAGGACTTGCCGATTCAATATGGCCGATAACCATTGCAGCGAATGGCAAGATGGCGGAGTGGGACACCGGGAGGTGTGCTGTGAGTGGTGGAAGTGTGAAAAGAACTGAAAACTACATGTATGCCGTACAAAAAGTTAGGGAAAACGGTATTTTGTAGTGTGCTGTTCCAAAGAGAAGAAGAAGCTGTTTGCGAGGAAGCAATCAATTTGAAGTGAACATGGCGAAAAAACGTCAAGAATGGCCCTGTTTGCGGTCATTCAAGATGATTTGTATTCTCAAGAACCAAACAAGCCAGCGGGAGAGAATGACCGGTTACTTGCAATAAACACAATGAAGTTAAATTATTTTCTGAAATTGAAGAAAGGAGGGTAAAATGTAAGTTTTTGCTTAAAATACGATGTTGACATTTCTCAAATATTGATGAAACTAAGTGAGCCACTGAGTGGAGCCGCCCGCGAACAGAAACTAAATGATATATTAATGAAGCCCTACACTTTTCACAACGCAACGTGGTTCAAGTCGCTATTTAATACTGATTTACAAGAATTTTTTATAAGAAAGTCAGTGGTGTTTTATGTCATCGAGTTGATACCGTACTGGGGTGCCGACCGGGTGCGACACTTTCCCATACCTACATGTATTAGGCCTACTTAAGAATAAATAAGTTTTGGGACCATTTTGTGAAGTTTGTGTCCAGATAAAATTTAAACAAGTGTCATCATCATGACGTCAGTTGTTAGTGTTAAGTTTGAATATTTGGACATCGCGCAGTGAAAAAATACAACTTACACTTTATCGCCATCTATTGCCGTAACTCAAGACTAGCAGAAGAGTCATGTGCAGTTTGTTTTTCTCACTACTGTTAAATGTGGGCATGCTTTGGGGGTCGGGAGTTAGACGGGAACTTATGAAGGTTCTCATAATCAAGTATATTGTTGAAGCCCGCTTCCGATTGAAACATTCCAAATGTTGTGTTTTCCAACGGAAAATCAAGTTCCTTGGTCATTAGGTCTCGACTTCCGGTGTCTCTTGAGATCCAATGAAGTTGAAGTTGTGCGTTGCTGACCACGCCCAACGAACGTCACAGACAGGTTCAGGAGCTTTCTCGGTCTAGCTTCGTACTATCGGCGCGTTATCCTTGACTTTTTCAGTATCGCCACCCTGCTCACAGCACTGACACGTAAAAATCACAGATTTGTGTGGGACAGTGCTTTTGAACATGCTTTTGACAGTCTCAAGAATGCCCTTGCAGAACAACCAGTTTTGACCGTCTTCAATTGTAGCGGTCAGTTTGTTCTCGATACTGACGCGTTCTGTCACGGGTGCAAGATGGTGAAGAAAAAGTAATTGTATGACCCTATCCCAAACCCAAGGGAGATAATGCACCACATACAAAGATCTTTTAGCTGTTGTCACTTTCGTAAAGTGTTTCCGCAGGGGGCAGGAAATTCCTTGTCAAAACTGACTACAGTTCTCTATGCTGGCTTAGAAACTTTAAAGAGCCTACCGACATTGTAGCACGCTGGATAGCCACTCTAGATGCATATGATTTTGAAACTGAGCATCGCAAAGGCTCCCTACATGGATACGCCGACGGGCTGCCGTGTCCCGCAAACCATGAAGGAGATGTCAACGGGGCGCCGGTTGCACCCAGTGTGCCGGCTCCAGCTTGGTATCTGTGCTGAGGCCCACCAGCAAGCGACGAACGACAGGTCAAAATGATACAGATCCGAATGCGTGGTTGCAAGGCTGCAGGAACAAGACTGTGCTGTTGGCCCCATCGTTCGACTTCTTAGGGAATACCCTGACAAGCCTAGCCATGATGTCATCGGTATATAGCAATCAGGCGAAGAGGCTATTCAGCGAATGGAATTTACTTGAAATACGCAACTGTACTATACCGCTGATGGATCGACGATTGTGGGAACGGAGAGCGATGGGTGCTGGTCGTACCTCTGACGTTACGTTCCGAGATATTGAATACCCTACACGGTAACAGGAAAGCCGGTCACCCCGGAAGAGAGAGAACCCTGGAAGCTGTCAGAGGTCCCGCTACTATTGGCCAGGTCTACTTGGTGACGTCACATGGTGGTGTCGCAAATGCGACATGTACGCACGCCGCAAATCTAGACCAGCGGGGCGTGGACGGGCCCCTCTAGAGCAAAGCAGAGTGGGTGCTCCCTTCCAACGAGTTGCCATCCATATCTTGGGGCCATTACCTGAGACAGAAAACGGAAACAAGTACATCATGGTAGTTGGCGATTACTTCAGAAAGTGGACAGAAGCTTTCAGTCTATCTGACCATAAGGCCTCCTATGCTGTTGCTGACACTCTCGTTAAAGGTTAAAGAAGTTATTTGTCGATTTGGTACCCCCAAATTCATACATAACATCAAGGTAGAGAACTTGCGAGTGAACTTATGTCTCAATTCTTGCTCCTCGAAAACCCAGTACGCCATACAGACCACAGTCTGACAGCATGGTCGAGAGATTNGTGACCTAAAATGGAGTATGAGTTTTTTATTGACACAATCGTCTGCTAGCAGCGTTCCTCGCTCAACTATCCCAATGATCTATCGCTGTTATCTGCTTATTTCGCGATGGCAACATTAGACCTACACTTGGACATACACTTTGACGAGTCTAGCGAGGATGAGACCAAAATTAACAAACAGATATGGCCCAACTGTGACAGACGAGGATGTTATGGATTTTGTTGTTTCTAATAGGAATGCAAATACGGTAAAAAAAAAACAAGAGTGATGTGGCAACATTCCATCAATGGATACCAGAAGCAAAGATATTAGGATTGAAGACATAGCAGAAAAGGAGTTCGACTCTCTTCTGGGAAGTTTCTACGTCGAACTGTGCGAAAATTGGATGGCAGCGAGTACAAGCCCGACACACTGACCTGCATTCAGAGATCGCTCGATAGACACATCAAAGAAAACAAAAAGAAATTCTCCCGTAATTGCTGATAGGCAGTTTGTCTCATCCCGGGAACTGGCCCTCATAGCGAAACGAAAACAACTAAAAGAAGTTGGTAAAGGAAATCTGCCAAGAAAGGCAGAAATGCTAAGCCACATGGAGGAAAATATCCTAAAGAAGAAAGGGATCGGGAACTGATCACCCACTCCACGTGAACTCCTAAATCAAATCTGGTTAAACAACACTACGATGTTCAGCTTTCGGGATGGCGATGAAAACAGAAAGTTGAGGTGGGGTGACATCGTACATACATCGTCTAGACACCGGCGAATACTTGGAGTTTAATGAAAGAACCACAAAAAAAAACACACGAAAAAGTCAAGTGAGACCGTAGTCCGAAGATTTTCGCCACTCCATAGGATCCGTAAAACTTCCCCATTGAAGCCTACAAAAATATAAGCGAAACAGGCCTGCGAAAATGATGACAGAAGATGCACTATTTTACATCCATACCAAACTGGAACGCAACGAAGTCTGATCTTTGGTTTGCCGCGCAACCTGTTGGTGTTAATACCTTTTCGAAAATCGATGTCCACTATGTGTATATGTCAGCAATTAAGGTAACATACAAGGACGAAAAAACGAATCACAGTCTGCGCAAGTGAACATAGGCGGCGCACCATAGGGGGCTGGGGGTATAGCCCCCTTTTCAGTGCTGTGTTTGAAGATATGGTTGTTCTTTTGGAGTCACAAAGGTTCAAGAACACTTTGAAGTGTTCATCACGATGATATATCAAGGGATTAACCTAACTAGAAAATTCTGGTGGCAGACAAGAGCACTCAGAAACTCCCAGACATCGCTCATTCTGGTTGGACATTTGTAGGCGAGCACACAACACCTTTGTTGATGATGCTAGCACCAATTCCGGAATCCTGCATAGAACTAATAACATATAGATGCATCAATTGGTTTGTTCCAGCGTGCGCTTAGGTTGTCGACAAGTTGGACTCCAGTGTGCTGATGCGTGCAAGTGTATGGACACAGTCACATTGTCAGAATGCCAGCGATTGAGAAATGATTGAGTTGTTGGTTACTATAACACTCGAGGCTTTTGTTGTTGCCTTTTGTGAAATGCCATTACCCTGTAAGCTAATCTCATAATAATAGTAATGAATCAAGAAGACTCGACTCTGGCATTTTCACTCAGAAAGCAAGATCGCTCCACGAGGAACCACATTTGACACGCTTTCTCTTTTATTTAATGTTCTAAGAAAACCTTTTTACGGAAAATATTCTGCTTAACTTGCTATAACTCTTTAATAAACATTTGATTGTAGCAAACAATGTTCGTGAAGGTGTAATAAAAATGAAACTGAAATAGAAGTAACTTGTTTGCTGGTAATCCATTGCAACTGACGTTTTTGTGTGTTCAGGTCATCACACATTTGCAAAATTCAACATTTAAACATAACCTTGACATCCAATCACGAAAATAGTGCTTAAAATGAGGTTCTAGTGCAACAGAACCTAATATATTGACATAGGCACTTACAATTCCACTATGGCGGTTGGCGGCCATCTTAGATTTATCGATTATTCATTTTGCCATACGCGCGTTTTCCCTCAAATACTCCAAAACTAGTCTGAATTTATGTGTAAAGATGCTCTGAAGTATTTGAGCTCACTATATTTCCAATGGAACATGTGCGGCATAATATGACCTTGACCTTTTCGCGTGAACTTGACCTCCAATCACAAAAATAGCATCAAAATCGATTTTATCATACCTGAAAACCCATAGTTTGATGCATCACACTCATTGTAAAAGGCATTTATTAGGACTTGCCGATTCAATATGGCCGATAACCATTGCAGCGAATGGCAAGATGGCGGAGTGGGACACCGGGAGGTGTGCTGTGAGTGGTGGAAGTGTGAAAAGAACTGAAAACTACATGTATGCCGTACAAAAAGTTAGGGAAAACGGTATTTTGTAGTGTGCTGTTCCAAAGAGAAGAAGAAGCTGTTTGCGAGGAAGCAATCAATTTGAAGTGAACATGGCGAAAAAACGTCAAGAATGGCCCTGTTTGCGGTCATTCAAGATGATTTGTATTCTCAAGAACCAAACAAGCCAGCGGGAGAGAATGACCGGTTACTTGCAATAAACACAATGAAGTTAAATTATTTTCTGAAATTGAAGAAAGGAGGGTAAAATGTAAGTTTTTGCTTAAAATACGATGTTGACATTTCTCAAATATTGATGAAACTAAGTGAGCCACTGAGTGGAGCCGCCCGCGAACAGAAACTAAATGATATATTAATGAAGCCCTACACTTTTCACAACGCAACGTGGTTCAAGTCGCTATTTAATACTGATTTACAAGAATTTTTTATAAGAAAGTCAGTGGTGTTTTATGTCATCGAGTTGATACCGTACTGGGGTGCCGACCGGGTGCGACACTTTCCCATACCTACATGTATTAGGCCTACTTAAGAATAAATAAGTTTTGGGACCATTTTGTGAAGTTTGTGTCCAGATAAAATTTAAACAAGTGTCATCATCATGACGTCAGTTGTTAGTGTTAAGTTTGAATATTTGGACATCGCGCAGTGAAAAAATACAACTTACACTTTATCGCCATCTATTGCCGTAACTCAAGACTAGCAGAAGAGTCATGTGCAGTTTGTTTTTCTCACTACTGTTAAATGTGGGCATGCTTTGGGGGTCGGGAGTTAGACGGGAACTTATGAAGGTTCTCATAATCAAGTATATTGTTGAAGCCCGCTTCCGATTGAAACATTCCAAATGTTGTGTTTTCCAACGGAAAATCAAGTTCCTTGGTCATTAGGTCTCGACTTCCGGTGTCTCTTGAGATCCAATGAAGTTGAAGTTGTGCGTTGCTGACCACGCCCAACGAACGTCACAGACAGGTTCAGGAGCTTTCTCGGTCTAGCTTCGTACTATCGGCGCGTTATCCTTGACTTTTTCAGTATCGCCACCCTGCTCACAGCACTGACACGTAAAAATCACAGATTTGTGTGGGACAGTGCTTTTGAACATGCTTTTGACAGTCTCAAGAANCTCGACTTTCGGTATCTCTTGCGATCCAGATAAAGATGAAGCTGTGCGTTGCTGGCCACGCCCCACGAACGTCACAGACGTCAGGAGCTTTCTTGGTCTAGCTTCGTACTATCGGCGCTTCATCCTCGACTTTTCTAGTATCGCCGCCCCGCTCACTGCACTGACACGTAAAAATCACAGATTTGTGTGGAGCAGTGCTTGTGATTATGCTTCAGTTTGACAGTCTCAAGAACGCCCTGGCGTCTGGCTGTGGTATCTCAGGCGTTCTGTCACGGGTGTAAGACGGTGAAGAAAAAGTAATTGCATATGCCAGTAACACCCTATCCCAAACCCAAGGGAGATAATGCACCACATACAAAGATCTTTTAGCTGTTGTCACTTTCGTAAAGTGTTCCCGCCATTACCTGTGGGGCAGGAAATTCTTTGTCAAAACTGACCACAGTTCTCTATGCTGGCTTAGAAAGTTTAAAGAACGTACCGACATTGTTGCACGCTGGATAGCGACTCTATAGATGCATATGATTTTGAAACTGAGCATCGCAAAGGCTCCTTACATGGAAACGTCGACGGGCCGTCCCGCAAACCACGAAGGAGATGTCAACGGGGCGATTGCACCCAGTGTGCCGGCTCCAGCTTGGTATCTGCGCTGAGGCCCACCAACAAGCGACGAACGACACGTCAAAATGATACAGATCCGAATGTGTGGTTGCCAACGGTGGAATCCTGACGAGCTTGCAAGGGTGCAGGAGCACTTGTGCTGTTGGCCCCGTCGTTCGACTTCTTAGGGTATACCCTAACAAGCCTAGCCCTGATGTCATTGCTGAAAATAGCAATCAGGCGAAGAGGCTATTCAGCGAATGGAATTTACTTGAAATACGCAACAGTTTACTATATCGCTGATGGATCGACGATTGTGGGAACGGAGAGCGTTGGGTGCTGGTCGTACCTCAGACGTTAGGTTCCGAGATATTGAAAACCCTACACGGTAACAGGAAGGCCGGTCATCTCGGAAGAGAGAGAACCCTGGAAGTTGTGAGGTCCCGCTACTATTGTCCAGGTCTACTTGGTGATGTCACATGGTGGTGTCGCAAATGCGACATGTACGCACGCCGCAAACCTGGACCACGGCGTGGACGGCCCCTCTAGAGCAAAGCAGAGTGGGTGCTCCCTTACAACGAGTTGCCATCCATATCTTGGGGCCATTACCTGAGACAGAAAACGGAAACAAGTACATTATTGTAGTTGGCGACTACTTCAGCAAGTGGACAGAAACTTTCAGCCTCTCTGACCATACGGCCGCCTACGCTGTTGCTGACACTCTCGTTAAAGAAAGTTATTTGTCGATTTGGTACCCCCAAATTCATACGTAACATCAAGGAAGAGAACTTGAGAGTGAACTTATGTCTCAATTCTTGCTCGAAATCTCGAAAACCAGTACGCCATACAGACATGGTCAAGAGATTTAACCGAACAGTCCAGCAAATGCTTGTCATGTTTGTCAACGAGAACCACCAAGATTGGGACGATCTCCTGCCTTACATAATGTTGGCGTACCGTTCCACGGTGCATGACAGTACAGGGTCACGGACACGAGATGTCGCTTCCCATTGACGTCATGCTGGAAAACCCCAATGATTCCCGACATTATGAGACAGACGTACCGTGTTTGACGATTTACGTAGATTGGTTAAAGTCCACATTGCATTTTACACACGAGTTTACTCGTGACAAACTAAAAGCAAGTGCGTCCAGACAAGTCATATTACGGTTCTTAAATTAAACTCAGAGCGTTTAAAGAGGGTGATTTGGTCTTTCGTTGGTATCCACCTACTGCAGATCAGAAATTAGGGTTGGGTTGGAGAGGGCCCTATCTCGTTACTAAAAAGATAAACGAATTTTTGTATAAAATTCAAGCTGAGAGATCGGGACCCTTGATTACGGTTCACGTGGACCACCTTAAGCCCTGTTTAACTCAGATGCGCAAGACTGACGACAACCAGATAAGACTTTTAGCGAATTACGTGTAAACTTAAATGATCCTCCCTGTGAGCAGGAAACCGATAATCAACATCAATGTGGTGGTGAAACCGAGAACGGTCTAGATAACAGCATTCTCACTGAGCCCCCCAGTGTGCATGGGCAGGGATGTCTATCTATCCCGGACATGTCGTATTATTAAGAAACCTCCTCGATTTCTGTCCCCGTAATTTAACTTACATGTGTCATTGCAGAGAATTGCAACCAGAGGCGGGGGAATTTGAGGAGATAGTTGGGAAGGGTTCAAACCAGGTGTACAGATGTAGAGAATGTAAGTGGGAGTTCGACAAGGTGTCGGAGGTAATCGGCCATGAAACAACGTGTTGCCGCACAGCGATACTTTACGCGTGCCCATGCGGTTTTAGATCTCCTCGACCCCACCACACGCGACGCCACCAGAAGAAGGCCGATCATACTGCTGCCCCATACAGGAAGGAAGATGTCGCCAACAGAAAGTACTGGCGGAGAGTTTGGGAGGCCAAGCGGAGAGCCAAGAAGGCAGAGTTGTATAGGTAGAGGGCACCGTTTAAAGATGTGGTGCTCGAGAAATTTAATGGGGACGAAGTTAAATTTATAGAGTGGGAACGGGGTCAAGTTGCGTTCATTGGAGTTTGAGTTGAACATTGTTATTGTTAATTGTTGTCGTTTTCTATACAGATATTTTATTTCTATTTTATTATGGTCCTACCGGTCAGGTCTTTGTATAAGAAGTATTACTAATGTTATTTTTGTCATTTAAAATATTTTGAATATCTTGTTCTCACGAATTGAAGTAGTTGCTCACTGTTACTACTGTATAATTTTGATCTATGTTAAACAACTTACATTACAGTAGAACTTAGGTTGGAGAGTGTGACGGGCGCCCCCTCCCTTTGTGAATTATTTAGTTAGTTTCGCGCCACTTTATTAATTGACTCTTCTTATAGGAGTGTTTCATTACGTCACTAATGTCTTGGAATCACCCTCACGTGCATTCTTTTGGTGTATAAAAAGCCGCGCACAAGCAGTTTTGGCGGGATGTCGGGGTTTGAAACCCGCTCCAGTCTTTTCTCTTAACAATATGAATGGCGTGTTGTAAGTCTCCTGTAGTTTCTCCTAAAAGTTTTAGAGTTGCTTAACGGTTTTTGATAAATTCTTTCGCATAACCACTGTTTGTAATTTTCGACAACATCAATAAATTCGAATGTATTTTAATCTAATTCCAATCTCCTTTTACTCCCGCTTTTTCAATACTCGAACTTCAAAACGATTGAGCATCTATCCGTCAGGTCGACACCGGCGGTCATCCACAACACATAAAACACAACGCTGCACGTAACACCACCGCTACACTACAATGATGTCTATGGTCAGCACTGCGAAAGAACCGAGAAAAAGTTCAATCGTTAATCTGGATTTCAAATTATGAATGGGGTTATAGGTTAAAAGTGCGTTCCTTTTACGAGAAATGCTCCAAGAATCAACCAATTAGAAGTGGCCAAGAGGATTATTAATCTTAAAAAATCTTGAAAATAGTCATTTTGTCGTTCACTATGCAGTGAAGTCAGAAGTGAGTATTCAACAGGGCGAGTAGAGGTAAGAAATTCAATCTTAGCTGCAAGTTTTTAAACTCAAGAAAAAACCCTGCAGTTCCTTCAAACTCTGTTAGAAAAAATGAGGGCAAGATTTGGAGAGAACTCGCTGTGTTGTGGCTGTATGACACGTCACGCGTGCGTGACATTTGTGACGCGTCACTTCATTGTCTGCACATCACCGACTTCGCCAATTCCGGCTAAGTCATTTGACATCCTTGCGTTCAGTGAAAGAAAGGGCTATCCGAAATATCTTATTGCTGGGAGATTTTACTCACAACACACAAAAGCAAGCTTTACAAAACTCGTCTTCCTTTCTTCACGCATCTATAAGCGGTTCCTCAGGTAAGACGTCAAATTATTATGCATCGTTTATACAGAACGTGAGACTTCCCACGACCTTTTGAAGTCCAATAAATTGAAGAGGTTGAGTTCACTAATAAAGGTGCATGCTCCGAGTTACCAGACTGGATCACAGCATGTATGATGAGCGATTGAAGATTCCGTGGAAGTCAACGAATATCACCATAGAAGCATGTCTTTAAACCCTTTTTAAAAATGTCATTAGAAACTTGAGTAAGCGCACGCCTTCGTTTCTCCATAATGATACTACAGGGAATTTCGGAAAATAGGCCCATGGGCGGATATTCGAAAAACGACCTTTCAAGAACGCCTGGTTGGATTTCGAAGCTCTGTCACTAAAACCGCCCCTCATACTGTGCCAATACGGTTAGTAAACAAAACAGTCACCCAATGTGTCGTGAAATGACTTGTCATTTGAGTGTAGCAGCAGTCGTCCTCAATCCAACCGGGCAACGGTTAATAAGAGACTACAAAATAAAGCTTGGAGAAAAATATCAAATAAGATGACGTACTTCTGAAGTTGCCAAAGCGTTGTCAAATTTACCTGTATGTAGATTAGTATAGTTCGGTAGTTGCCCTTCGTTTACACAAACTTCCTTAAAGACACGACTAGAATTTTTGTTAGCGAGCTTGATACTGGTACGTTCTTAACACGAAGTCACGAAATGTAGCTACAGTTTTTGTTTGGTTTGCTATGTCTCTCGGTGTTTTACTTCATTCCTGCACACCAGAAGATAGGAGGGAGACAGTTCCGGAATTACTAGCGTACCAGTATCAAGATCGCTAACAAAAAGTCTAGTCGTGTCTTTATCGAAGTATATGTTAATTACAAGGACATTTAGAGTAGGCTGAAACATACATTAACTGCTGTTATCTTCCAGCTAATTTTACTACGCGATATTGTTATATTATACCACGGTTGTTTTTCAGATGCTGCCTTGAAAGCTCTTGGGCAACAAGGCGAAGAACAACTAAAATTCAAGAAAATGTGGAGAAAACAGTGCCACATTTTTTCAAGAGACTTCAGAGCTCGTTTTCGTATGACTCGTCCACATTTGAGGTAGGGCCTAGAGTCATTGAACTTTACACCAAGAAATGTCTTCGCACTCATCTCTTGCGACTTTTTCTGACTAGTACCTACCCTGCAATTTTCTACTGCCGTTTTCTCTAAAACTGCCGGGGACTGCTAGTTTTCACTTAAATGCAATTCAGTGTAAGAATTCAACTTTGTTCAATTTCAGAGACTGTGTGAAACCTTGGCTAAACAAGGAGCGGACATTAACTGTCGAAAGGAAAACCCTTTCCACTTAGTATGTGCTTGCTAGCCAACCAGGAATCATATCGAAGTGTGTAAGACAATTTTGGAATCAGCAAGCATAAATTGTGTATCGTTGATTTTGTTGACAACACCGTAATAGACTGTTTTGAATTGAAATCAAAACAATTAATATTTGTAGGGCCACTTATGTTCACTTGAGAAATACAGGATTTGAATTTCGCGCACGGTGACGGTGGCTAAGGCCTGTGTTTCAGTAGGTTTAGCTGCCCGTTACAAATACATTCTGACGGGGGAGCCAATTTCCAAAACGAACTTTTCAGGAAAGCGTGGACGTTGCCGCACACCACATGTCTAAGACCACATCGGAATGGGAACGGCGCGGTGGAAAGGGGAAATCACACCGCCTAGAACGCCCTACGGTGTTTTGTAAGCGAGCATCAGACTGTCTGGGATATGCTTGCCCCAGATTGTCGGAGCTACACCCTCTACGATAAACCGTACGACGTGTTACTCCCCCATTATATTAATGGTGGGTCGTGCGGTGACCCAGCCGGTGGAACTGGTTTATCCTCGTCCGCAGCAGAGTGGACCGGTTGCCCCATGACTTTGAGTGAATTGGAAGATGGCATGCTGCAGGCGGCGCAACGTGTAGACAGGAACAATTTGGATAAAAACAAAACGATCTAAGCGAGACCAAAAGGCCAGGAAATTTAATTGTACGGAGGGCGACGCAGTGCGCATTTTTCGAGACTAAAGTGCTCAAAACGATGCCCAGCGTGGTCGGACCCGGCGCTGATCGTCATAAAACTGTCGGATAACCATTTCTGTGTACGATTCAAATGCGGTACGTATGGAACGTGCAATCACGATAAATCATGGAAGTGCACGGATGGCGTTTTGCCTCAGTCGATTAGCACGTTTTTAATTATTTTCCATTGCTAAGAAATCATTTCATTGACACTTCCAACTGACGTCCAGTGGCATTTACTTAGATGCTGGACTTGTTGTGCTGACAAATAATTATGTCTTTACTTACTTTTGTCTTAATAGACGTTTTAATAAATGGAATGGTAACGACTTATCTACAACAGGTTTGGTTGATTCAGAGTCATTAAAGCATCTCTGGGGACCAATTTGTAAATGGTCGCGGTCACATCTTTGTTGGAGGATTCGGCGTTTACATTTTATGTATTGCTCTTATGTACACTACACGTGTACATGGTGAAAATTATTTGTAAGAGCTTATATCAGGTTTTAGGCAAGTGGCAAAGTTTAAAAGTCAACCTTTCCGATCTCTTGCTGGTAACTAAGTCACCTTGATTAACTTATCAAACAAGCATGTTTATGATCATTATGTAATTTCTTATTCCACTTTATCAAATTCACAACAAAACAATCATAAGTGTGCAAGAAAATAATTTATCCCATACGCGTTGAATCTGTCGAGGAAAATGCGGCCATGTAATAATGTTTTCCGTATTCACCTCCCGCACTACTTCAGCAGTGACTTCTGACATGGAAAGTTCAAAAGGTAGGTCAATGTCGAGTCGACGTCGTTAGCAGTTTAGATCATCAAACTTTTGGAAAATAGTTTAAAGTAATACAAGTGTAGCCGTGTAAATAACACTTAACATACAATCAGGTCTCAATCGTAACATCTGGAACAAGACTTTTAATTACACGACAGTTCTGTCTCAGTTTTCATTTGCTAAACATTATATCGTCGGCAACTCAGGCGCCGATTCCTCGGTAACTACAATATCAAATACTGTTATTTAACTGTTTTCAGGAGATGATACAAGTTCAGTGCAAAGTTAGCGTTGTTTTTATCTTTGTTATCGCTTTTCAAGTAATGAATCGTTACATTTAAAATTGTTTCTTTTACTAGAGAAAACTTGCAACCTAACGCGCAAGTACATACATATAGGATGTGATCCGTCACGTGAACAGTCTCACTGAAGTAGTCTATTTAAAAAATCTGCGAAAAAACTTAGGAATTTGAAGCGTATGGGATAAATACAAAACGAAGGTCTCGGCCGATACGCGGAATAATGTCTTGTGGGATATTACTTCATGTACGCCGCTCTCTGTACGTCTTGTGTGTGTATGTATAGTGATAAAAATGCAATTCAAAGTTTTCTAGAATGACACTAAAGAAATGCAGGGCTGATATGTTGGTTATTTTATTGAAGTATTCCCCCTTGTACACAACAGATTAGTTTTAAATATGAAGCACAGCCCACTTTAATTTTCATGTATTTTGTAGGTGCGATACGCAATATCTTTACCTACCAAAAAATTTGAAGCAAACCCCTGCACAAAAATGAGAACAAGACTAAGAACGCGGCCAGGAACAGGAAAAGAAGGGCAAGTACGAACACAAAATTGTAATCATTTCATTTTCTTTTTTCTAGTTTAAAAGTACATGTTTTCTGAGAGGTGACGTAAGGTAGTGTACAACTTATTAAATGATTTAAGTGATTGCTCCTTTGACATGCAAATTAGGATTTTGGGTAAAGAATTAGACAAGTATTCTTCGTATTGGACGAAGATCAAAGCATTTCTTGGTCAATAAAGTCAGTTTTTAGTACTCATCAACATATTTCAAAATCATTAATATTAATCATACAAAATCCACTTAATCTTTTTGTCAAGTGAAACGCATAGCACATCAAATAGTAATTATGTAGTGTTACTATGGAAATGTTTTCCCCTTCCAGTTGCCGGAAAGGAGAGCTGATGTGATGACAGAATAGCACGTGCATTAACCATGGACGATATGTCCGAGGTGGAAGACATGGCAGGGGACCACTCTGTTTTGGTGAGTGTCTCCTGTCGAGGATCCGGCACATCTGACGACACTACCCGGATCTTGACAGCCAGCGCTCTCAAAAAACAAAGTAAAGCGAGTGTACAGGGATTCGGGAATACCAGTGTAAAATGCGACTTGCTTCCAGCTGCATTTTTCAAATTAATTCAAACCATTTTGGGGAAAAAGAATGATTGCGTATTCCTACGTTTTCACTGTTGTGTTCATCATGACCTCACTTTATAGTTGATAACATGATTTTTCGTTGAAAACCTTGATTTTGGAATTATATAACGTAAAAGTTAAAGATAGCTTTTTGGAGTTCATGCAGACAATTGCAATACATCAAAGATTTTAGATTCTGAGAAATAAGCTTTCAAAACCGTTTCCAAATTTTTGTAATTTTTTCAATTCTTGATTTTTGAAACCTCATGTCTTCAAAACAAACTTAAAAGTTCAAAGCCGTGGCTCATAGATTTTGTACGGCACCATTTTTAACCAAAACGGACGACGTCACACCACTGCCAAGATTTTACTACTAATCTGGGCAATTTTTCTAATGTCTTAGTGAATTTCATTGCCTTAACACAAATATTTAAATTATATTGAAAAATATAGTAGTCTACTGTCCTAAATATCCTTAAGAGTGTGACTCACACGGATTTTAAAATCGTAGGTAAGTATGATCCTCGGCCACTTTTTCTTTTAAACATTGAAATAAGTGTTGTCTCTCTCTAGTGAAGGTGATTTGAAAGGTGAAGATTCTAAAATTTACATTGTGTTTATCGATTCTTGCGTCCCCACACACTGGTGGGTGGATGCATATTGTAGTCGGGTCCATCTGGCGTTCATCCTTCATAGTCAGGACCTTTCCAAAAGGGCTTGGTGGATTTTAATTGCTGATATTTTTCCACTAAGGTTGCTTGTTGAGATGCCAGCACTAGTCGACTTTCAGATGATTTCGACTACCCCAGTTCCTTCAAATGGCCAACTAGTATTGGTAGTTAAATACTCGTCTGAATTGCTTTCTGCATAACGACTCTGGAGATTTTACTAAAATCTTGATTACGAGTGGGAAGCGGAGAAAGGAGCTTGACGGTTCCCAATCATTGTCTAGATATTTTGTCCAAAATGGCTAGGCGAATTAAATTTTGCACAAAGTTTACTTGTGGGATGCCAGCACCAACTGACTTTCCCGTAATTCCGACTGTGCTATCTGCAGGTGTCACTGATTTCAAATTTAGACAATGCACTACTTGTCAGCTGATTACTTCCAAGACCATTTTGTAGACTTTGTTGAAATTTGACACAGCTGTTCCTGGTGGGCACTTGCCAGTTACATGTACAATCGACTCTGGAGGATTCCTACAAACGTAGCGCCACCTGACAATTCAAATTTTGGATATGTACAACTTGTCAGCTTTTTCTGAAAGTGCCTTACAGATATTGATGAAACTTAAAGTTGTTTTCATTAAGGACTTGCTGGTAGTAGTTGATTATCACACAATTCAGACAACTGCAACTCCACCTGTTGGCAGTTTCAATTCATGGCTAGGTACTTCTTGTCAGCTGATGATTATTTACGAATTGACTGCCTTGCAAATTTTAGAATGTATCAGACCTATTCTCGATGTGGAGTTTCCTAACCAAGTCGATTTTCAAACTAATTCGACACTTGATGACGATTCCAAAGTCTGGGATATCAACTAAAAATTATTAAGGTGACATCTAAAGACCGTAAACACCTGTTGGACTTCTACCATTTGCAATCCCATTTGTCAGCGCATTCCACCATTTTGTAAAGCTCTAGTTTAACTACACTGTTTAGAATGCTAATTTGGGCCATAAAAATATCAAACTTAAAAAAATAGTATAAGTTGAGACAGTACCAGTCAATGATACTAAAATGGTTTAGTAGTGGGCAGCAATAGTGATTCTTGGCTAATGTCTTGCTGCTAGGTACCCACGATGCAATGATGTAATAGAGGACAGCAATAGCGATTCGTGGCTTATGTCTTGCTGCTCAGTCCACACTACGCAAGCGTGTAGTAGTGGGCAGCAATATTGCATCGTGGAATATCTCTTGCTGCCAGGTCCACACTATGTAACCATGTAGTAGAGGGCAGCAATATTGCATCGTGGAATTGTCTTGCTGCAAGGTCCACACTATGTAACCATGTAGTAGTGGGCAGCAATATTGCATCATGGATTATGTTTTGCTGCGAGGTCCACACTATGTAACCATGTAGTAGTGGAGAGCAATATTGCATCATGGAATATGTTTTGCTGTAAGGTCCACACTATGCAAGTGTGTAGTAGTGGGCAGCAAAAGTGCATCGTGGAACATGTCTTGCTGCAAGGTCCACACTGTAAATCGTGTAGTAGTGGGTAGCAACAGTGCTTCATGGAATATACTGTGCTACGAGGTCCACACTATGCTACTGTGTCTTGCTATGCAACCATGTACAATGTAGTAGTGGGCAGCAATATTGCATCGTGGAATATGTCTTGCTGCAAGGTCCACACTATGCAAGGGTGTAGTAGTGGGCAGCAATAGTACTTCATAAATGTGCTGTGCTACGAAGTACACACTATGCAACTATGTAGTAGTGGGTAGCAATAGTGCATCATGGAATATGTCATGCTGCGAGGTCCACACTATGTAACCGTGTAGTAGTGGGCAGCAATATTGCATCGTGGGATGTTTTGCTGCTAGGTCCACACTATAAATCGTGTAGTAGTGGGTAGCAACAGTGCTTTGTGGAATATACTGTGCTACGAGGTCCACACTATGCTACAGTGTAGTAGTGGGTAGCAATAGTGCATCTTGGAATGTCTTGCTCCGAGGTCCACAATATACAACACTGTAATTGTGGGCAGCAATATTGTATGCTAGAATATGTCTTGCTGCGAGGTCCACACTATGTAACCCTGTAGTAGTGGGCAGCAATATTGCATCGTGGAACATGTCTTGCTGCAAGGTCCACACTATGAATCGTGTAGAAGTGGGCAGCAACAGTGCTTCGTGAAATATACTGTGCTACGAGGTCCACACTATGCTACTGTGTCTTGCAATGCAACCATGTACATGTAGTAGTGGGCAGCAATATTGCATCTTGGAATATGTCTTGCTGCAAGGTCCACACTATGCAAGTGTGTAGTAGTGGGCAGCAATAGTACTTCATAAATGTGCTGTGCTACGAAGTACACACTATGCAACTATGTAGTAGTGGGTAGCAATAGTGCATCATGGAACATGTCTTGCTGCGAGGTCCACACTATGCAACCGTGTAGTTGTGGGCAGCAATATTGCATTGTGGAATAGGTCTTGCTGCTAGGTCCACACTATAAATCGTGTAGTAGTGGGTAGCAACAGTGCTTTGTGGAATATACTGTGCTACAAGGTCCACACTATGCTACGGTGTAGTAGTGGGCAGCAATAGAGCATTGTAGAATGTCTTGCTGCATGGTCCACACTGGGTACTAGTGGGCAGCAATATTGCATCGTGGAATATGTCTTGCTGCGAGGTCCACACTATGTAACCATGTAGTTGTGGGCAGCAATATTGCATCGTGGAATATGTTTTGCTGCGAGGTCCACACTATGTAACCATGTAGTAGTGGGCAGCAATATTGCATTGTGGAATACGTCTTGCTGCTAGGTCCACACTATAAATCGTGTAGTAGTGGGTAGCAACAGTGCTTTGTGGAATATACTGTGCTACGAGGTCCACACTATGCTACAGTGTACTAGTGGGTAGCAATAGTGCATCTTGGAATGTCTTGCTCCGAGGTCCACACTATGCAACACTGTATGTGGGCAGCAATATTGTATGCTAGAACGTCTTGCTGTGAGGTCCACACTATGTAACCATGTAGTAGTGGGCAGCAATATTGCATCGTGGAATTGTCTTGCTGCAAGGTCCACACTATAAATCGTGTAGTAGTGGGTAGCAACAGTGCTTTGTGGAATATACTGTGCTACGAGNTATTGCATCATGGAATATGTCTTGCTGCGAGGTCCACACTATGTAACCATGTAGTAGTGGGCAGCAATATTGCATCATGGAATGTCTTGCTGCAAGATCCACACTATGTAACCATGTAGTAGTGGGCAGCAATAGTACTTCATAAATGTGCTGTGCTACGAAGTACACACTATGTAACTATGTAGTAGTGGGTAGCAATAGTGCATCATGGAATATGTCTTGCTGCGAGGTCCACACTATGCAACCATGTAGTAGTGGGCAGCAATAGTACTTCATAAATGTGCTGTGCTACGAAGTACACACTATGTAACTATGTAGTAGTGGGTAGCAATAGTGCATCATGGAATATGTCTTGCTGCAAGGTCCACACTATGCAAGTGTGTAGTAGTGGGCAGCAATAGTACTTTGTAAATGTGCTGTGCTATGAAGTACACACTATGCAACTGTGTAGTAGTGGGTAGCAATAGTGCATCATGGAATATGTCTTGCTGCGAGGTCCACACTATGCAACCGTGTATTACTGGGCAGTAATATTGCATAGTGAAATATGTCTTGCTGCTAGGTCCACACTATAAATGATGTAGTAGTGGGCAGCAATAGAGCATCGTGGGATGTCTTGTTGCATCATGGTCCACACTATGTAATAGTAGGCAGCGAGTGGCTGGCAAAGTGACCTATGTATCATCACCCTGACCCCAACTGAGTATACATACACTTCTGGACGGAACTTCGAATACTTCTGGCGAGGGGCGTCGTTAAATTAACATACGCAGTAAGACCCGAGCCTACAAGACTGTTTCAGTTATACAGACTGCATCTACATGTAGCCGCTGTCGTCTCGTTGACTGAAGGGATCCATCAAATGTATATACACAGTCCAATGAGCTATCTGAGCTCTCTGCAATCATTTGGTTGTGAACATATGCTGAACTGGATACTATGTGCTGTAGTTAATGAATGCTTCCCACTTCGATATTAAGGGCTTCTCGCTTCCTTCACTGTGTTATGTGTAGTTCGTTTAGCCAATCATGGAAGTACATGATTTACTCGTGAGCGTCTGCTTTTCAAGTACAAGAATTAAAAAGGCCAAAACACAGGAGGAGGAATTTCTGTACACAGCAATCAATAGTAGACGCATTCATGCAGCAAACAAATATGCAAATGCATTCAACGTTCAGTGTGCAGAGATCGACGTGTCGGGTGTTGGACATGTAACAGTCATGATGTTGAATGCGTTCGGACACTTCTCAGGAAAAAGAGAGTCAAGTCTCTGCTGCTATGAGTGCTTCTGTGCATTGTGATCAGCGTTGAAATATGGCCTGCAAAATGATGTGCAGAGACTTAAGCACAACTGTGAGCAACACCAGAACAGAGGACGTTGTCAAACTCGTTGAACTGTGGTGAACAAATGGACAATAGACAATGACACTTCTGTTTAATAGCGCTATATAAGTTCACATGACAAGTTGAACTATTGTCGTAAATGGGCTGTGCATAGCTGTTTTCCTATGTACATTCTTTGTTGTACTCTTTTTGTTAATGGTTCACTCAGCTGTTTGTTGAAAATGCCTTGGAAGTCATGTTGTGACAGCCCTTTGCACCATTTTTGGCCATGATGAGTAACGTACGAATTTGGTGAAATGTGTATAATTGCTGTCTCAACAGTCATGTAATTTGTCATTAGCCATTCTTAAATGGGCACTGCCCCGTGTTTTGAGGTGTCTCACTATGAATTGTGGGAATTGGCTCTCATGAAAGCCAGACCAACTCGTTGCCGTTGATGGCGTCCACGGGCTTTTCAAACCAGTTTCTGTAGTATTGGTCATGCAGGTCTGAGTGTTCCAAGTGATCAGGCTTGCCCTGGTCAGTTGTCGTCAATTTGTTTTGTGCGATATGCTTGTATTGAGCAATGGCTTTTTTAATAAACGTATTCTTCTAATTAATCATGGTCTTAAATTATTCCAGCATTAGTGGCAGCAGTTGCATTTATTTTAAGGGAAGCTTGATTGAGGAACAAATCCGATACACACTGATAAATGGACCCTTACTACGGGCTTGGAGGAGCAGTAGTGGGTGTTTGTGATGCATGCCTTGGCCAGTTGAAAACATCTAGCTAGGAGTATTATATATTATAATATCAAAACTTGACCACGTCAATCTAGCTCAAAAGTGCACAAGAGCGATGTTAAATCAAGAGATCAAAACTGACAAATTTGGAGAAAAAGAAGATGTTTGACAGCTGTCGAATGTTTGCAACTACCAAGCATGTATTATGGAACCATGATCTATGACATGTCGAAAGTATCATAACAGCCTCAAGAACTTCACTGAAATAACAACTACGAAATCATCAGCAAATCAAGAAAGCCCACATTCTAGTTTTAAATCCAGAGCCACTGTCAACATTAATCCATCCAATTCTATCTTCCATCATAAAAGATTACCTCACACGCCAAGCAAGATTTCACCATGCAATATATTCAAACTACGTGCACCTACATATTAACTTCTAAATTTGACCTTATTATTGATTGCTGAATATTGCTCAGTATCATCAAACAGCTCATCAATCTCACCACATGTGGTAAAAGAAATATTTTAAGACAGAAGTGATATGGTCCAAAGTAGATGATAAGTTTAAAACTGTGTAGGCCAAGTTTTCATTTCGTGTGCATCTCAAAACTGATGGGCTGGGTGATTTTTTCTGGAAATTTCCTTAAGGTTGCAGTGAATAATTTTCTAGCATCATTGGCGCAGATATAACATGAGATAGAAACACCACACAGTGAACGGATGGTAGTTAAAAAAAAATCCAACACATTCCACAGATGTCGACGCACCGCAACAGGAAACATCAGGTCTTGCAGCAGTACTGCAAGAGGTTGTTGACAACACATAAGCTTCAAACACAGGTCCCGTCTCGTTTGACACCAACACTTTTAATTATAACCCTTTCATCACTGCTCTCACGAATGCAACCCATTCCAAAAAATAGACAAAAGTATGACCCTTGCTTATCTTCTCAGTTCTGCAACATTGTACTGAGAAGGTACGGACTCTTCCACGGTGTTGATCACAAGGGCACAAGAAAGATAACAAGTTGACTTGGTCCCTCCGAAAAATCTCAAGAATGGATAAAAGGAAATGACAAAATGCAATTACATCAGGGCTACTACAGATTCAAGATTTCGCAGATGATCTGCGACACATGTTTACAGATCAATAGCACCGTGTCGGAAATAAACAATTCGCATACCATGTTAAGAATTGTACTTACAAACCCAATTACTAAAAGAGAATAAGACCCCACTTTGCGTGCACCTAAAAACCGTTTTTCAGGTTTTTCTCAGGATCAGATGTCATGTGACCTCAACAAATGTATTTTCTACACCTACAAATTATGTTTTATCAATTAAATGTGAACCCAAGTATATGACAGATTGAATTGAGTTGGTGAACTCAAATTGGTCCAAAGTAATTTTCTTTTCAAACAGACTGAGAGTAAGTCAAAAGTTTCAAAGTAGAAAAAAAATACTTTATATTAAAAACTGTGAACTTCAAAGATTGCAGACAAGTTGCTTTCGCAAAACAAGCCCTCTGTTGTTTCTAAGTTGATCAGCATTGGTATTGAAACAACAGATTTCAATGAACGAGACAGCATCCATTAGACATTGTATGTGATAAACGCATGGTCGTTCAATGACACCTGTCAACAGCGACTAACTTTGCAAATACCATAAAAAACAACAACAACAACAAAACAACAACTGTACAGCTTAAATAAATACAGACTTTAACCATCGACTAGTCAGGTGCCAATGGCATACAGGTATGACAACGTGAATGTCAGACATGCCAATGTAACAATTATAAGAACAAGTACAAATAGGTGCAACACACATACCAAAGCTTATATTCTTAATGAACCATTCTCCAGGAAATGGACACAGCAAAATTCCAGTTTTGGGGTTAGCAGGTACCCCTATCCACAAATACAGAATACACTGACTAAAAGACAAGATAACAACAGGGAGACCCTACATCGCGGCCCACTCTTGAATCATAATTTTTTGCTAAGTGTCATCTTAAAGAATTTGTCCCTTTTAATAGGATGCTGTCCTTTGCTCTCCACTCCTATTATTGCACAGCACATGCTCCACGTCTCCTAGCCTCCATATATGGCAGTGAAAAAATAAGGCATCAGTCCCCTATAGGGGTACCGCATTCCGAGAACTACTGAATAACAGGCCTCGGGCTGGGTCTCAAAATCCGGCACCCCTGCAAATAACTAGTGCTGAAAACAGAACAATGCCTACCTTCTAGGAAGATGCAAAAATGACCACCTACGTACTTAGCAAACACAAGGAATCTGAAGTCACATGTACCGAGTAACAGCAACTCACATGGGAACTTCTAGGCTTGACCTTTGACCTCACATAATTCATACTCAGCATCAGCTCGCTTTCACATACTTGGGCTGACTATACACGTGCTTGAGTGCAATCACCAATTGGACAACAGGGGTCACTAGAGCAGTCAGAACTGGTAGACTGTAGTACTGGAGGTAGTAGGCAACATCGCGGACAGGGAAGAGTCCAAGAACGGTGAGTGTACCGTGGGTGGTGGGAGGAAGGCTGCGTACTCGCCAGTATGTAAGCACATGATCGTAGACGGAGAGATCCAGGTCAGTGGTGACTAGGGTGCCCTGCAGATGGAATGGATGAGTCTTATATTATTTATATATAATAGCATATTGAGCAATATTATACAATCATTGTATGTATCGTGAATAATTAAAGTAAAAATAATGATTACAAAAATGTAATATGTAATGGCCAATGTCAACACATTAATATAATACACTACTTCTGCTTTAGTTATCACCATCATTATTCACAACACAAACAATCTTGTGGAGACAATTATCAGCAACGCTTGAATAACCCAACATGTAGCACACACCGAAAAGAGCCAGACAGAATGACCCAGAATTCCACGTCATGGCAACTGCATGCAAGCAGATACTACCACCAGAGAAACTGAAGTCACTATTCATCATAAAATCATTACTCATTATCTCTCCAAGGACATAATCAGTAACCTTCCTGCAAAAATCCCTATTTTGCAAGTGAAATCTTGCATGATTTCCAACATATTCAGATAGTTTACATTTCAATCGCAAGATGGATCAATACATACCAAAATAATAATTTAATAATTTTCAATTTCAAATCGTGATTAACTAAAAAAAAATTATTACGTAATAACTTAGCTCGTCACACTGATGTTTTTTTGGCTTTTGCTGCCAGCATTTTCTTCCCATAATGTGATGGCCCCACAAACCCCGATATCTTTTATTTCCTGATCCAAAATGGTGTTGTAGGCATCACGGTTCTCAGTGTTGAAGAGAGCTTCATTAAAAGCGGATAATTCCATTCCCGTCCTCCAAGTGCAATTTAATTCATCTGCGAAATTTGGCTCTCTACATGACGATTTCCAAAGCATAGGATATCCCACAATGCAAAACCAAGTACAAGCACATTTTTCACAGGCCGGTCCTTAACAAAAAATTGCAATTCACCAATCACAAAAGGAGAAATTCGTATGCAAATTGCATTCAACACTAGTAGTCAGGATACGTCTTATTGGCCGGATCTTGCATTCTCGACAATTTCCGTCACTTTCAAGTACTTCCTACCTCGATCTTCGCTGATCTGGCAATTTGAAACACAAACGAGTTTAAACATAATTTTAAGTTTCATCTGATATTTTGAAGAGAAATAAATGCTCAAATCCGTAACATTTGAAAATCCGTACGTAGTGATTTTTAGGCCCTAAAAGTAAGTAGATTACAGATAAATCCATAACAGTTGGTAGCCCTGCAGTTGTTTTTACAAAGTACAGATAGCTTTGAATACAAAAACACACCAGACCTCACAAGTGACGTACCAACTGCTGAGTGAGACGGTGGACATTGTTTTCTACAGCTTTTTCTACGCTTTGGGCAGATATCAACAGAAGGAGTCCTTGAGTGGTCCATGTTCCCATGACAATCAGCAACAAAACCCTGTAAAAATCAACATTTAATCTGGTGCATTACATGAAGTACATGACTTTCTGTGAAAAACTTAACATTTCCTGTCCAAATTACTTTGTTTTGGCTCTCTGAAAGTAGTCATGGTGATGACCATTGAAGCAGGAGAACAATTAGTGTAAAACCTTTTGTACATTCCATGAATGCTGAATGTCTAGACTGAAAGAAGCCTAATGATACAGATAAGTATGATAAAATCTCACCAATTTTGTACAAAAATATTGTCTTCTTGCCGAAATTTCACTTTTTTAAATTTTGATTTTCAAGGGATTCTAACATTGTTGTGGAGGCCCACAATTTTCAAATTATTGTCTGCGGTAGAGAATATGGATGTGACAAACCATCATTTATGAAATAAGAGCAACGTTGGGTCATTGACAATTAACATGCGCCCACAGTGCCTCTAATATGTTATGTTTCTAAGAGTCATCAGGAGGTGCTGTAGTGGCCAAATCAGCCTAAAAATCAAGTAATGCAGACTTATTGTCATCATATACTGCTGCGTAAAGTTTCATTGAAATCTGTGAATAAGTTCTCAAGGCTTGGAATGACCCATGACAAAAAAGAGGAAATTTTTACGGCCCTAAATACACATTTCAATCTAAACCATACCTCAACAGATCGAAAGTAAACATTAGTATCACGAGATGCCCTGTTACTGTGTTGTGTTGGCAAAACGCACTCATCTTAAGCAGAACCTGACATCTATTTCAGCAACAACAATGAAGGCAATTAGATGCAACAAAAGATATTTTTTAAAATCAAAATAATAAAGATAATGATTTCAGTGTGAGTGGCAGGAGCCTATTCTTGATTTGCTGCAGGGGGACCTATAGAGTTATTTTCAGTTCTTATAATTATGATACAAAATTACAAAAAAAAAATGAAAATCGATCCATAGCTTACCTAGAGAGAATGAAATGCAAACACATTTAATTCCAACAAACAATTTAATTCCAACGCAAACGGAAAAAAGTCAAGAAGAAAACCTGTGGCATGGAAAAATTAAAGTCAAAAATAACATACTTTAAACTATAGAATGCATCAATCACAATCCTAAGTTGGCCAAACTTTTCAGTTTCTAACACTAATTACAGGAGTTAATTGTTCATAAGCCACCCTGGTGTAGAAGAAACTGTGACAAAAATAATTACCAGGACACTGAAATTAGGCTGGCAGAATTTGTAAACAATGGCTTAGACCAATCAGATCATTCAGAATCTGTCACGTGATCACTTCTTTCGAACTGCAAAACTCGAGTCACAAAATAGAACACGAAAAATGTCAAAATAAATTGAAATACATAAAAGACAATTTAAAACACATTTGCAGTAAGGACAATAGCACTTTGTATCCCGTTTCGACGGCATGTAGAAAATTGCACTCTCAGGCGATCAGGCACTAGCAGCCAACGGCAACGGGCGTGCATGCGGGATCAAACAAAAGAATTTCATACATCACTCACATCCCA
Source organism: Phoronis australis (assembly GCA_002633005.1). Lineage (NCBI taxonomy): Eukaryota > Metazoa > Phoronida > Phoronidae > Phoronis > Phoronis australis. The sequence goes on along the minus strand of NMRA01000355.1, from coordinate 309,207 downwards.
CCATTCCAATCCAACGAATAACTGGTTACGGTTGAAGTTCCTTTCAGAAAGCATTGTTATTTCTAGTGTTTCATCCTTTTCAGTCGGTCCTCTGACTTCAAATAAGTCCAACTCCAAGGCGACTCGGCCACGTACTCCGTAACTGTTCCTCTCTCAAAATTTACAGAGCACAAACCTTGCTTTGTGAAGACATTTACCGTTTTTATCCACTTTTTCCACGAAATATTCAGTCTACTACACGCTCCACGCATTTGACTGCAGAATCGCACTATTTGTCACCGCGATTTTATACCAAATGCAGACGCCATTGATGAACCGCGCTATCCCAGGCACAGGCACTTGAATTTATCTGTTCCTCAATTGCCACTGACGTCACTCACTACTAAGAAAACATGTTTCTTAAATATTCTTACGAGTCATCGGCAACTTCGAGCGCCTGTGATCCGCAATTACAGTTTTCGTTCCTCCGAAACATAAAGAGCAGTTTCCGCTTTTCGAGTCGTCAGCAATGCCACGGTAAGAAACCAATTTACCGCGATAATTTTATGGCAAATCCAATTTTTAAGCGGAAATATAACAAAAATACGCGGATCGAATAAAAGAAAAAAAGAGGAAATCTGCATTTCCGCCGACAATTCCAAGCCTTGAGTTCTATATATATAACCCAGAAACACTCTTACCCTAAACATCACTTGAAAAGATCTTTTTCGAGAACGAAATGGTGCCAGGTCATCATGGTCATCATATAGAGCTATGTTAAGCTTCATTGAAATCCATCAACTGGTTAATCTCTAGATACCATCCAGAAACACTCTTTTCCCAAGCAACACATGAAATGTGTAAAATGGTGACACTTTACTGTAGCTACCATGGCTTACTTTTGCCTAATTAACAAAGAGCTTGTTTTTGAAAATACCACATCTCACCATATCTTTATTCGCCTCGGCGTTAACTTGTTCTTTGCCCATATACTGTCTGCCAAATAGTATAGCAACACGACCAGGCCAGAGATGTAGAGCACCACCCCTACTTTGTACAGCAGTGAAGTGTGTGCAAAACTGATGGCAAAGGTACCGGTCAGCTCATCCTGAATGGAAGTAGAATACAAAATGTCAATGCGAAAAGCAAAACTCAAAACTTTACTAAACACACATCTTTAAAACTCCTGGGTATTAAGGAAAATTTTTCATTAAACATTGTTTTTCTGGGCATGAAATCTCTACACAGTCAACAAGTTGAGTGAATCTTATCACACTGGTTCTACTGGGTTTTTAACTTAGGATGCATGCTGAGTTACGGCTCTGTCACCTTGGCTGAAGTTTCGGTACATAACCGGAATTAAAAATCAATGTTTCACTAATATTATGTTGATCAATATCTTCCTGATACCAAATCGTCCCACAAGGTTCACCTGTGGCTACATCTTCCAAATGCATCCTTCTATGGTAGCAAAAAGATGCCTGAACTGTTTTTATCACGCACCAAGAAATTGCAGCAGACTCCAGAACTTTGCACAATGGATCCTCTGGACCCCAGTGTTTGGAAGTGGAGGGGTAACAATAATATACACTCGTCAATGACCAAAACAGTCACCTACAGGGGTCCTCACTGCATATCAGGCATCAACTAAACTGCACAACATGCGGGACCACTGTGACTGTTGTCAAGGAGACGCCTGCATTCAGGTCTACTCACTATTAAGGACATGTACTCGATATGCCATGCAACAACAGAGGCTTTGAATGTTGTTTGACCACCACTGACATCGATGGGGTGCTTTGCAGTGAATTGAAGAAGACTCACATGGTAGCTATCCATCTTTGATTTAAGAGAGCCTGTGGGTAAAAAAAGACCAATTGGCCAGGTATCTGCATTTACACACAATAGAATGGACAAAGTCAAGGGTAGATCTCAGTGATACCCGTCAGTAGTGGATTTCAGAGATCAAGTGCAAATTACACAAACTCCACTGCGTCTATTATATCTATCAAGAATGTTATTAAGATCATATGAAAGTGAACAGAATATCGCAACTAAGTGGGAATAGGAACTTCTGGAATGTATTTCAGTACTGGGGTCCTGTTTTAATGAAGGCTTAAATCTGGCTACATCTACGATATGGTAGTAGGCAGGTTACTGTAAGTGCAATACTGTTTTAGCACACATACACATAACAACTGATATAGAGCTGATAGCTATTTGCATTCAGGCTGAATAACCCCTTCGAGAGTCGGGTCAACGAAGTGTGCAAATTGAAATCAAGTCTTAAAAACAGTGCAGGTAGTCTGATGCAAGTTGCATCAGACATGTGCAGGTTGTTCAGTCGGCCCCATTGCACCAAGCTCCTGAAACCAATTTTTTACAAAACATATTACACAAATTAAGACTGAGCTGAAGAGCTAGATATTCAAGGGCCCAGCAGAGGCACTGGACACCACTGTGTGAATCGAGCATGTGACCTCATGACCAGGAGGCGACACTCAACCCACACTAATACCTCATGCACGCATCCAGCCTAAAATATGGGGGGGGGCTCAAATTCTTCCATATTTGGACTTTTTACTGAAAAATAAAACCGGGGACTAAAAGAAAACAGGAAAACACACAAAAGAACTGGTAGCTACGTTCAGACCTATGAATTGTACATTCGCGCCAGATTCCTGTGGACTTATGTCTCGCTTTCTCGGACCTTTTGTTTCTCTAGGCGGACCTTTTTGCCCACTTCACCCCGAGCCACCCCTGGGTGCGCGCATGTACCTCATCATACAACCATCTTAACCAAGACCAGACTTGGGACATTCAGATATAAAACAGATTTCTGATTAATTTGTGCAATTGGTGATTTCATCTGTTGACATACCATGTATCATGTGGAAGGCTATACATGTGACGATGCATGTGCACAGTGAGACAACACTAAGGGCAGCCGTGTCCGCCCTCGTCAGTCGCATATTATCCATCTCTGGCCACAGGCTGATACCGCCACCTATTGTCAATTTGTCGAGTTTGTCTCGTGCCGCCCGGTGCTTTCTCAGCAGGACCTGTTGCTTTTCTTTCAGATTTCCTGGAGTCAAATTTTAAGTGACATTTCTACAATCAACCATTAAATTGTCCATTTACAGAACATTAGATATTTCTGATACAATCAAAGATGAACACAAACATGACACACTCAGTAAGTGTAGTTGCTGTTAGACTTTTTACAAGACAAAAGTAATCAGACAAAATACTGTCTTCCGGTCATGACGGCAAATTCTGATGACAGCAAAAATTATTGGTAACAAAATTCTCATCAGATAGTATCTTAGCCACCTTATTCACTGTCCCCTTCATTGTCAGTCATCAGGGGAGACTACTCTGACAAATGAATGTGGCTTCCACTCAGCTGTCATGATGGAACTCTAGGTCATTTTGACTGAATACTTTTGGCTTGTACGGTATCGATAAATTGAGACCGCAAACTTAGATGAAAATGCAGATGAAGGTCTTGGACTTAAGAAGTTTAAGATTGGTGAGTTTACCATGGGTCATGGATGGAGAGAGACAAAATGATCGCATTTCATGAAAGGCAGCTATAGTAACCAGATACAATTAAAAAGATCCCCTCAGACTGGACAACAAAGTCTAAATATTGAATAACCAATAAAATAAAATCCCTCACCCGGCGTCATCCTCAACCTCGCCAAACTCGGACTAGTTTTATCTTCTGTATCGGAGCTCTCCATCTCACCCGCCAAGCGCTGTTCCAGTTTGCTTCGCAGACTAGTCAATAGGGTTGACTGAATAGGAGTAAGAGGAGGGCGCTGCAGTAGACTTGGCTTCACCTGAAAAAATACATCCAGATTACAGCCAGTGAAGGACTCAAGCAGAGACATTGCACGCATTTTCGTAAACAAACAGCTTAAAATGACATTATTCAAGTTAACGAACAGTCTGAAACGATGTGTGCTCTGTGTACAACAATAGTGTATCGAAAGCAGTGTTGAAAGCAGCATCGAACGCACCTGTTATGTAATATTTCAATTTGACCTCTCGAAACTGGTCTCAACTCCTCACTCAGATCAGAAGTGACTTCCGGGCTAGGGAAGACCTGGCAGTTCACTATTGCTTGGGACCATGATCACCGCTGGGTTAAGCCAACACACTGAGCCTTGTCCTGTGCAACAAAGAACTGTCAGTGCATGCCAAGCCCAGGAATCACTTTGTGTAAGGAATAATTTGAGATTCATATCAGAATTTTGACCTGTTTAAATGAGCTTCTTTTTCGATGGCAAGATCCTCATAACCGACTGTCCCCTGTAGTAGCTTCAGCTTCATGTTACGAACAAAATCTAAACCTTCCTTCCTGAAATATGCCATCAAAGTTTGGTCACTTTCTTGCTTTGACTTTAAAAATGAGGATAAGGTCACCAAATTCGATTGGCACCAAAAGTTGAACAAAATGTAAAGCTTAATTCTTGATAACCAACACTTGCGTGACAAAAGGATGTGAATAACATGTCCCGTCACATGTTACTACAAAGCAAAGGTGTTCAACTCAAGATGTTCAAAGATCGTGGCACTGCATGTAGATAAGTTTACAGCACTGCCCCCTTTACCAAAAGATTTATCTAGAAACTTACAGAAATGTTTGGTTTCTCTGGCTTCACGTTCTCACTATCAACTTCAGAAAGGTTTGCATTATTCGACGCCCCAGACCTTCGACGAGAGGACCTCCGCTTGGGCTGGAAGGCAGTAGTAGACATCTGAAATTCTGAAACGAAAGACCATTAAAAGGATATTATCGGCACGAAAATTGTTTTAATTCTTGAAATGTGCCGCAATGAAGAATCGAACCCTCTATCACTGCAATCACAGTCCAACAGTTTGAACTTAATTTTCACTTGTTAAATAATAGCAGTATTTTAAACATTTTATTTACATGGTATACATACACCACCGTGATTTCGACAAATGTCTGGCAGACAGCCGAGTGAGTTGGGAATATGCATAAAATCAAAAACAATGGACATTGTTGTCTAATAGCTCTGGTCAAAGCTAATATTTAATGTAAGAAGTCTTATGCCATACAACAAAAATGGTAAATCTTTTCCATCTTACTCTCTAATACAATGTACTGTAACCTTTGACAGACTTTAAAAGTTGGATCAAGCATGACAACTCCTTACAAAGTCTGCTAAATTGACAAATGCAACTAATACTCTAAGGAGAGTTACAGCAACTGTAGGAAAAGACTCATGCATGCACATCAAAATCCACTCAACCTAGTACAGTGACAAATAGACTAGTTTTTATTTGAATACTTCACTCAAGAGATACATGCAGTAGGACATTGTCAAATGAAAAAACGAGAATTGGTTGAAATCGGCAAACGGACTCCAAGTCTCAGTGAACCAAGCAATCACTGGGCGAATCGCCGCGAATGCAGCCAATAACAATTAACGGGCCTTGCGTTCTGGTTCAATACAGTCAAGTGACCTAATTATCGGACGTTTTGGCACATTTTGCATTATATTTAATTGAAAATACTACGGATTGTTGTAAATTCTTTGCTGAAATGAAGATTTACCTTCACGGAATTGTTCTGTTACCATATACTCTTGTCACTGAAAGCCACATTTATGTTCCGACTGATCTTCAAAAAACACAACAACCAAACCTGCGGAGAACCTAAATATCGGACACCATGCTTCTCCATACGCCACACCGCGGAAAACTGACTAACCATGTAATGGCCGCGGGGACCTTGTCACCAAATGTCAGCTCGAGTGTTTTGACATATATGCTGCTAGAACCCAGGTCCATTCGCAACAAAATTATCCATAAAATGAAATCTGATGACGGCGCCAAGTCGTTTCGAGAAACTAGTGCAGACGACTAAAGCACGTACAAACTCACTGCAGTTTTTAGTATCACTTAGGCTTCTTGATATGACACCCGCACGTGCGCGGTCGGGGTTTGACTTGAGTTTAAAAACAAACTAAAAAATGGAACAGTGACATATTGTCTGTTCAATGAGATGGTGTCATTGTGGAAAAAGATTTTATTTTCAACTTTTATAACCGATTTATGCGGTCGTCCATTTTAGGCCGAGGGTCTAAATTGCACCCTCTCTCGGTGAAATCAAAACGAGGCAACGCTGTAAAAAAACGAGACGGTGCCGGACATTGAATGCATTACAACGGAACAAAAATTGGTGTCATTTAATTCTCAGATTATGCTTCAAGTAAGATTCTATGAAATGTCCGATATTTAGGTTCCGTCCGATAATTAGGTACACTCTGTGTAAATCACGGTCCGTTATATCTGGCCAGCAACCATAGGTAAACTTGTCGTGATGAGGATACCCTTCTAAGTTCTGAATGGCATGTCCTGTATACCCGCTTATAGCACAGTTGTACAACAACACGGCATATTAAATGTCTCTGACATTGTCATTCACACGCGAGATTCACGGCAAATTGTCTGCTCTGACAATGACATCATGACATGACCTACTCTCCTACTCAAGACAAGCCTCTTAAATTCACTAGCTATAGAAGGCGATAATGAATCACGGAACTAGAAATCTAACCAAAACCGACACCACCGTACTTCCACAAAAAATATTTTCAACTTGTCTGCTTTTCCCGCTCCAGACGAACGTGCCATAAAAATAACGCAGCTACTAATTTATCCCATGTAAATATCAAAACATTTCAAAAGCAAAATTGCTATATAATTTCTTCAATATCCCCAGTTTAATACGTTTAAATATGTTTCTGCTACCCTAACAGCTCCAAAATCTTTATAAAGTTGTAATCACAGGCAAGAAAACAATTTACTGACGAAGTTTTATCACAGTTGCTGTTATCAGACCACACATAGGACAGAAGCGCAAAAATCGAACTTCAGTGAACAATTCAAAGACAAGTTGCCTATGAGTATGATCAGGATGATCAGATGATATCGTGGTAGGCGCTCAAACTTGTAGTATCTGGCGGCTGAACTGTCTCCGGTTTTAAGTCTGTGTCAATGGTGTTGATTAACTGGTCCGTTTTTCAATGATTGCCCGGCGTAGACTATTCTTGGATAACGATAACAAACACTACACTGTCACTAGTACCAAAAGTAGTGGAAGTGGTAGTGTGTGGACACCTATGCCCTATGGCATGGACATGTGATGTCATTGATCGCTAACTAGTGGAGTAATGCAATCGAGCAGTTAGCTTAACGTTTAGCACTGGTTTTGCATGGGCGGCGCACCATAGGCATAGGGGGACCCCCACTTTTTTCAGTGCTACGCTGCACATGGATGGTCTATAGGCGGTGCACCACAGGGGGGCTAAGGAGGCTTTAGCCCCCACTTTTTTTAGTGCTGCGCCACCCGTGAAATTTTCACTTGCTTTGGCATGAAAAGCGACAAAGAAAATATTGGGGTGTCACATCAAGAGACACCTGGTGAGGGACTGAGTTAATACTAGTAAACATAAGCACATAAACATTCTTTGCCTGAGAATAAACAATGAGTTTGATGATTTGTGATAATGTCGGGCGATTTCCCTCTAAAAGTACTAAAAAGAAGTGCTCGATCTTTGTATTACTTAGTGAATTGCTCTGATCTGTTTTAATTCCGCTGGTATTATTGTAGTCTTGATAGTCACTCTTTTCAAATTACCAAACTTGAATTTCCCTGATTGAGTACTTTTACGCTCAACACTTTATGAATTTCATTCACCCAATTGGACGGAATTCTCCTGAGGTTACCGTTATACCACATTTTGTTCTTTTATAAGACATCGTCAACAAGGGAATGTGAGATGGCAGAAAACCAAGATGGGGACAACTCTGTGTCTAGAGCACGCGCACACGTATCTAGAGTTGGAGAAACATCACGATCAAACGAGAACCAAAGCCAAGGAAACAGTCAGGAAAGCATTGATGATGACGATAATGAGCTTTATGTGATTTCGCAACTTGGCAAAACTCAGAAATGGCTGGAAACACGCAAAATGATGCTGGAGACAGCTGTCGTCGCAGGTAAACTGATGGTCAACGAAAGGTCGCGTTATCCAAAAAATTTATATATTATCCTAGAACAATTCCAAATTTGGCTAACGTTGCAATGTCATGTCTCAGAAATGGCTGTCCAAAGCAATGATATGACAAGAAGTTGGCTGGTTTTGTGAATGAACTGTAGATGGTGTTGCTGTTGGTAGACTGAAACGCCAAGGCACCATTCACAATTATCAACTTTTTCGCAAGCGTACAAGCCTCCACTTTCTTGATTCCCCTCTCTTTCTTCTAAAACGTACAAAAATGGTGATATTTTTATAAGACCTGTGTTTTTGTTTGTGCTCAACTGAAGGTGTGCTTTCAGGTTAAATACCAGTGTTAGGTTATTCACTGTTGTGAGATAAAAGTGAAATGTAACTGTTGGGTCTTGGCAAAATTTCTGTCATAGATTGTTTCATCATGTTGTGAATTACATATTTATATATTGAAAAACACTGACTTCTGTTATTTGACATCATCAAAAGCGCATGCTAGCAGCAAGTCTCGTCCCCGAAAAACGCACAGATTGTATGCTCAAATGCGATAACCTTGAATGCTACCTTATGTTATTTGTTGTATAGTGTAGTTACTGTTCTACATTTTAGCACTCATTCTCATCTTTGTGTTTCAGCCAAAGACGACTCCCCTGTCCCTGATGACAGTGCTAAGTGTATTGAAGAGTATGTATAATGAAATATAGGATACCATGTTGAAAATATTTTTAGGGATCCAGAGGTGGATTTAGAGAGGGGGCCAAGGGGGCCATGCCCTTCCTAAAATTCTCCCCAGGTATGATTTGGCAGTTCAGGGGTCCGAATGTGTGACTGGGAAAATCCTGGATAATACTTTGCCCTCCCCCCAACTCAAAATCTTAGATCCGCCTCTGGGATCCTCCACGAATGAACGTTTTCAATACCGAAAGGAAATATGAAGCACTTAACTACACATCTGATCGTGGCTCATATAACATGAAGTTACGAGGAATGGTTAATAACTTGTCACAATATTAGTTACTGTAATAATGTGATTTTATAATGAAATGATAACATTTGATCATGTGATAGTGACTGATTTGAACTGGGAATACTTTCAGTTTGTGGCAGCATATTTAGTATCAGAGACAGTCAACACAACAAACCCCATTCAGAGTATCCTGTAATCATTTAAATCTGTAAATTTCCTGGCCCTCGACGTTTGCTGAGTGAACAATATTTAAATAATCTCACGAAATTCCCCTCACCAAGCCCAAAAATCTCCTCCAATGTTAAAATCACAAGACGGTAGACCGACTCATGGTGGTGAAAAGCTATATTTCTCTCAGACAAAAATGGACACTTTCATGGTATATGGTGTGGCGCGGATCCAGATAGGCAACCTGACTCAACTTAAGTCACCCTGGCTAGGACATCCTAGAAGCTCATAGGCCTGCCAAGAATAAAAAGGTTGGCTTAGAAATGATATTAGATATGGAAAACTATATATGACTTGAGGTCATAAAAACGCTATCACACGTTATGGGTCATGGACGCCTTGAGAAATTGGGAAACCCATTGCAGATGACCAATTTTTGAAACCTTGGTTGTACCACTTACTAGTAAATTTCAATAGTGACTTGTTTAGGACACCTATAAATTTTGTAATTTCAGGATATACCGCTTGTCCATGCAACTTCTCAAGGTCTCCTCTCAGAACTCAGTCAAGGAACTTCTTATGAAACGGTTTGTTTGACACTTAATTTAAAGTTCTTAAAACCAATTGTCAAAAATACCAAAAAACAAGCCATCATTCATGTAATTATTCTCTTAAATGTTTGAAATGTTTGTACACTTAGGTTTACCTGAGTGTTTGAATTAATTTCTTATAATAAATACTTCCATATAAGACCACCATACTTGTGGCTTTCAGTTATGAATTCGTGTCTACAAAATAGGGTGTACTCATAGCATAGTATCATGAAGTGCCGATTTCGCCTTTTAAGAATATTCTATTCTCATCTGTTTAACCCAGATACAATGCCTCTTGGCGCTTTCTGGACAATGTATATTTATTGTACTGAATATTTCATAATAAACAATTATTTAAAAAAATCTTTTTTTTCAGTTGCTGAGAGCTTCCAGTACATTTTATGCAAATTTTCCGATTTTACACACATTATTAACAGCAATGAAAAAAACTTGACCTTAAGTGCGATGGAACTAACTTGTGCATTGTTTGTTTTACAGACTTCAGTTGGGTGCTGAGTTACAGAAGAACCTGTTTGGCAGCCACACGCCTGGCCCAGCCGGAGATACTCCTAAAGAGTGCGTCTACTTACATATTTTCTTGATGGCTGTTGGCGAGTTCAACGCGTTCATAAATTTTTAGTGACATGTGAATTCACATTTGTCTCAGGAGGTTGTGAGGTGACCCCAACACCAGACAGGCCGTGTAGTGGGTCATTCCCACGGCAGGAGGGGTTATCCAGGGTCCCTGTAGATCTGCCTATTTATCACTGCAGCTACACCATATGGTTTGAAATGGTATTGTTATTTGTGTAAGGAAATGAGCATTAGGATGCAATTGTGTTTGTTAAAGCTGCCAAACAGTGATCTCCACAAAACAATGAAAGAATGTCACTTGGTCATAAATCTGTATACTAATGCCATCTATTGACAGTTGACAACACTACAAGTGCTATGTACATAAAACAAACTTGGTAAGTGATTTGGCTTCTGTAGATCTCTGGTGGAGTATACAAAGAAGCAGGCGTCACTGGTCTCAGAGATCCTTCTCAATGATGGAGAAATAAAGACAATGCAGACAGAACTGTTAGATTTACAAAAACAGAGCAGAGGTGAGAGCCTTGTTAAAGAGTTCAAAGGTCACTTCCTTAGTGTAACGGTCTGAGTCACCTATGGGAGAGAAGTTGTGTTTGCAAGTTTTGGTGTGTGGGTGATGTGCTGGTTACCAAGGATGGTTTAGGTTGGCTCAAAGTTATGCAGGACATTCTCCTCAATTCTATGTCTCTAGCCAAATATCTGCAAAATTACATTATCACTCTGTGAAAGTATACATTTTCTGAAAGTAGAAAGCCTTGTCTTTATGCCAATCTGCCATTAATTGGATCGCATGACATCTTTTTAGTAAAATTTAGCAAAAAAAATTAATTCGTAACAAAACAACGATATGAATGATGTGACCAAATTTTATTTGATATAATTGCTCAAAATGAAATCTCGAAATCCTGTTGTAGTTTTCTAAATTTATCATTTCATTTTTTATGTTATACAACTTTTGATTTTTTTTTACAAAAGTCAAAAATGTATGGGACATTTTAAAACCAATATTACAATTGTTGGGAGCTATTCCCAACAGCGTTTTGGTATCTGATAGGTTTACATGAATCCGATCGGTCATTTCTGCGTTATGATGCTCCAAATGTAGCCAAAGTCCACCAAAAAGGCGCGAATGCACAATTCACAGCTCTGAATGGGGTACTCCGTTTTTTAGTCCCCCGCCTTTTTGTTAATAAAAGGTCCACATTGTCCACAATTCGAGCCCTCCCTATAATTTAGGCTGGGTGCACGCATATGATACACATTTTTAGGAATTTGATTTGTTTCTTTTTATCTGGAATCTGATTTTATCAAATTTGTTTTTCAAATGTAATTCATTTTTTCGCAAATGATCTTTGCCTTGTTGAAGGCGAAGGCTCCAAAGAGGTATTGGATGTAGCCATTTTTGTTTGGAAACGTGGTTATGCAATACCTGTTGTAACAAAGATATTATTTTCAAAAAGTTAAGATAAAAATGGCAAATATTATAAAGATTCCAACTAGTGAATGATTCTGGGGTGTTTATTTGTTCAATGTTTCAATGATACTTTTAAAAAGATACAAATAAGCCATCTTTTTGAATGAGGCGCCTTACTGCGAAAATTGGGACATCAACATCAAAATCGGTACCGTTGCTTCCGCTTTGCGATTACAATTCGATTAACTGTCGCACCTTTAGTCAAAAACCATTGTTTCGAATGCACAGTTCTGACAATTGAGGGAGCCTTGAGCTAATGAATGTGAAAATATTTTTTTTATGCACTTAGAAATACATAAATGAGTACTTTTCGTTGTCATGTCCATCTTTTGTACGCTAACCCTATTTAGCAACTTTTTACAGCCGCCTTTCTTTCTCTGATACCAATTCTGCAGGTGGTAAATATATTGCCAACAACTTTTTGCTGCAAAAATGCTGTTTTGACATTATGGAGTTCCAAGGATTTTTGAATTAAAGGAAAGTTCTGTATCTAAACACTGTTTGTTGTATTTGCGCAGATATCAAAGTGCTGAATCGTGACTTAATGTCCCAACTACAAGAAAGTCGGACATTGCAGACGTCCATGTCACAGCAATTCACAGACAATACAGCCATTCAGCGGTAAGTCCAAACACATTTTGTTTTAAAAAATAGCCTTTAATTGGATCTTGCTCCTTGTAGAATACTGTTTAGGGCATAAATGTAAAAATACACATTTGGCAATCACGGTTTCATGTTAGAAAAAGTTGTAGCAGCTCTTTGTCACGTGGGTGGGCGTAGGTTGTTCCAGACCGGTGCTAATAGCTTTTGGTGCGACGATTGACTGAATACTGGTTCGAGTTAATCCTTTATTAATCCTGACCGTACATTCACAAGCCTACTCAAACAAAACGTGCGACGTAATGTATGTTTATGCTCCAGCCAGTGCTGCGAAGCCTTGACTTGTAATGAACTTTTGAGACACGTTCAGCAACTGTTACACTCGTCGATTCAATAACCTGCTGTCTCTATAGCTGGCTCTCTATTGACTATCAGTGTAACTGCTGATTCTCTTCACTTCAACTCAACTGTAGTTCTCCTGATTATCTTTCTTGAACTGGCTTGATCTCACTTGATCTCCCGACTTGATCTGCCTAACACAAACCCGTGCTTATGTATTTATAGCCTTATGCATTGTTCTGGAACTTTACATCAATTCAAGCACATTCTAGAACTTTCCTGAATCTACCCAACCATTCTACAAACATGTATTAGTCTCTAGAATATTCCAGACTGCATTAATCACTGTCATGCCAGAGTCTTCTAGAGAGTTCAATTCCACACAATACTGCAGTAAATAAATTACATCATCATTACTGAACTCAGTCTACTAGAAAGTTCCATACTATTCTGTAGTAAACAAATTACATCATCACTGTTCTGACCTCAGTCTTCTAGAAAGTTCCATACTATTCTGTAGTAAACAAATTACATCATCACTGTTCTGACCTCAGTCTTCTAGAAAGTTCCATGCTATTCTGTAGTAAACAAATTACATCATCACTGTACTTAACTCAGGGTTCATGCCAATCAAACGGAATAACAAAACAAAACAATTCAACTAAAAATACTGTCAGACTATATTCTGACACTCTTCGCTTGTATTCAAAAGTTGCATTTTTTCTGTTTCTATAAAATATCGTGGAGAATGATCTGTAAGTTGTGTTAATCAACATTTCCCTAGGCATCCTTTATCTGAATCAAAAGCACAGTTCCTAAAATGTTTGTAAAAATTACCTTAAAATTATTCCAGGATTTATGGCAAATTTTTATTAGTAAATGTTTTTGCATTAGAACAAAAGATTTGCCTGGATTCGGTGTTCCATTAAATTTTGCAAGATAAACTGTGGATAATTTATTCGTAAGTTAAGATACATTTACTGAATTAAACTTACAAGCCACTCGCAGCCAATGGCAACATCTCGGCTGATGCTCGGACTCTGATTTATTCAACTAACAAACATACAAATGTTATCAATCTAATGTCTTGCTGGGATTCTTAACCTTATGCAGAGACAACAGATTAGTGGAAACGATTCCTGTAAAATGGTTTCTGCAAAATTCTGGGATTTTCAAATGCATCTAATGTGGCAACATTGGCGGGTTATTCGTGCCATGATGGTCTTATTCATAAATATCCAATTTCTATCATGACAAAACTACAATATTCTCCTTGGTTGTACTGAGTGGCAGTTGTGTCACCTAGTTTAATTTGTTCTGGTGATTACTGGCTGTTAACCTCTGTATAGACTCTAAAGTGTTTTCCAGACCCATCCTTTATTAGAAGACTTTCATAACAGACCTCAGTTTATTAAGAGTTTTCTGTAAATAAGTCTGGGTCGACTATTCTAAGTATATCAGTTTAGAGACCAGAAGTCGAATCCAAATATAAGTCCAGATGATATTGTATATTCGGAAGAGGCGAATTTACACTAAGGTTTTTCCAGTTCTGTAGACAGCACAAAAATTGAAACTAGAAGAGTCAGTTCATGGCATTGTTGATGTATGACACCCTTCAGGTAGGAATTTTTGAAGGAAAATTCACATTTGGTACAGTTTTCATCTTTCCATTTCCTGGATGTATCTGCAGAAAATTTTCCTCACCCACGCTCACCTGTGATAGCTAAGGATGGGTCCGTCTGCAGGAAGCTCCGATACTAGGCCGAAACTACACTGAAAACAGAGCAAAAAAACGCATTTTCCAAAATTGCAATCTTAAGTTCAGAGCTTTGTCTCATTGTTAGAGAAGAAGACAGACCCGACTTTTATTGGGGACCCAGGTTCTTTTGGAGACCTGGCGTTTAGGAACTTCAGGGTACCTAAACTCCCAGCTTTCATTAGAGGGAGGCTTCTGTTAGAAACCAGGTTTCTGTTAGAAGCATTAGGCTGTGTTGTCAAGCCTTGCCTGAGACTGATTATTCTGTTACATAAACCAACCATCAGTCCCCCTATGGTCAGTATATGGGATTAGTATCCGTACTGTATTCCAGGTCGAAAAAGCATCTTGAAGAAATCACGGACAAGATAGTGCTGCAGCGACACACGTTGCAGGCCCTGGTTGTGGGTAGTGGAGTGAATTGGGCGGCAGACGATGAACTCATGGACATGGTCGTGGAACTCGGGAGACCGCTTAAGTTTTAAATGGGCATGTGCCAAGGATTTAAAGGGACACCTACCGCATTCTTTCAAATTGAAATGATTGGGCTTAAGCTGAGACCATCATATCGTAAGCTGAGAGAGACCAATGTTTAACTTTTAAAGGGACATGTACCATATTCTAAGGATTTCCTTGAACAACATTTGCTGCTGTCTTGCAGTTGCTGTGATACAGGGTCAGAAGTTGTGATGTAGCTCTTAGGAAATCTGGTTAAACTTTAAACGAGCATGTGACCTTCTCGTGAATTGAAGGGACAACAACCAATATGTCATGAACTGGCTGAAGCTGAGATTTGGCACTGTACCGGAGGGAATGATTGTCTCTGTTTAAGGGAACGAGTTTCATTTTCTGAGGAATTGAAGGTACTCTTGCTGCATTCTAATTTATTAAAATGACAAAATCCTTTGTCATAAACTTAGGTGGAGGTGAGGTCTGACATAGTAACTGGGAAGTGAACTGCTCTTAAGTTTAAAAGAGACACATGTCTGCAGTTGTTTTTGATTATCAAAGTGCTAAATTTCATGACAGGGCTCGATGCTTAGCATAAGTTAACTTGCTATATGCGACGGGGCATTGTTCACCAAATAGGAAATGTCCTCAAAACAACAAGGAAACCGTGTCTGTGAGGGTGCAAAAGACCTGGCCCACAGAGACCGCGTTTAGTTGGCAGCAGTGGAAGATGAAAATGGGGATACTTGAAATGAGGAGCCAGTGAACGGCAATATACACTGGACGGTCGTTTTTAGTGGTCATGGCTTGCATTATGACCTCGGTCAAGCCTCATTGCAACTTTGGCTCATCCTTCGGACATTCGCCTTATTCACAAAGGAAGAGCATGCAGTCTACACACGTGCGTGTTCGAGTCATCGACAAGTCGTTTTAATTTTTTTCCAAGAAATTCCGACATCGTCTGTTTACTTCCTATAGTATTATCGAATGCTCAGATGCATTCGTGATGACTTGGAATTATTACGGTGTCGCCAAACAAAATCCGAAGTGGCAGTAGTGAGCAGCAGGTTGCCAAATCAAGCCATGCACTTTGTCATAAGGTACAGTAGACTGAAGCTGAGGTTTTGCTGTGTAACTGTGCAACCTCTAATGGAACATGAAGAATGGACTTGTACAGTTTTGCAGTCTGGTAATTCACCATTTCAGACCAGTACACATGTATTGTGTGCCCGTGGAGTGTTTTGTACTGTGTACCTAGAGATGTGAGGAACAACATTTGTCGTTAATTTTCCATTTTCTGCATGGAAGCAGACAGCCAATGAAAAAAGTAGCAATCGTGAATATTAGTTGATGCGCAGTAGAAAGGAAGAATTACCATCTGGCAGAGTGAAGTTACAGAGAGCTCTTTTGTAGTACATGTACATATGTATATTGGTGTACTTTGTGTAGGTGTAGTATTGCACGGTTGTACTACGATGTGGTACTTTAGTCATCCAGTTGTATTCTCTTGGATGGCATTGTGGCATAAACCTACTTTTCTTTTACATGTGATTTAATAAACTTTTTAATTTCTCTATGGCATTTAATCCTCCCATTTTTAAGGGATTATAATAAACGCTCGTTTGGCATATTAGCAAATGTTGACTGATGGGCAGCCATTAAAAATCTTTGAAATGAAATAATCTCGTATCCTTAAACGTTTGGAGCAGACCAAGTTTGGCAATAGAATACACAGTTTGCTGAATCGACGAGGGTTAGCGGGAGTCCCTTGGTGGTGCGGAGAGGCCTCCGTACACGTGGTGCTGGGGAAACGGTTTAAATGAGCTGCATGGTGCGTTCTCAGTGTCTTTCGTAGGAGAGCGACGTTGCGTAATGATAAGTATCACATTGTGTCGGCGGAAACCGACAGTTTAGTTACGTGTGTCCAGCAAAAAGTTATTTCCGGCGAAAAGGTACTCCTTGCGTCACCTTGCTCGCACCTCGAGCTAACTACATTGGTTAAATTTTATTGAATTCGTCGGTTCCGTCCAGTCAAGCGTCTAAGACTTATGTAAGCCTGAAGTTGTCATCGAGAACCAATTTAATGTCTTAGCAGGTTGAAACACCGGAAGTCAACCAAGTGCAGCCATTAAGGGCAATTTGTTCAACCTTCATCTTTTCTGATGTCTGAAGTATTTTTTAAGACACTTGTTTTCGGCAGATTTTTTCTGTTTTCCTGTTCAACTGGAAATCTGGCGAAAAGCAATAAAACCCCCATGTTTTCGTTTAGTGCAGGTAACTATTGATGTGTTTTTACTCCGCGACATCCTAACACCTGTTCAAGGAATTTAATGTAACCCGTTTAAAAGACCGAAGGAAAACATTATTGTCTGCGGGATATACGGGTTGTAGGTGCCACTGACATGGGACCATTTTCTGAGCGGAGAAAAATTCTCAATGTTCACTTTTACTATAGTAAAAAGCGTATTGATATTGTTCCCTGATAATCATGGCTTATTTTGACGGTGACAGATTTCCCAAACGTTCAGTTGCACATCATTGACTAAGACAGTTGTATTGAGAAAAACGATGTTGTGTACAGTTTGGCTTGAGGTAGTCTGTTGCTCCACTTTCGCATGTTAATATAAATCCGCGTCGACTTCGGTCGCGTTGATGGATCTTCGTCTGTGCCACGTCCAATTTCCATATCGTCTTGAGTTCAGTACTGTAAATCATGTTTTACAGTTTGTCTTTATGGTGAGAATTGATTATTCTGTAGGAAAAATGTACGCTCTTCGTTGTTTTTTGTCGCCGGTACCGGAAGAATTAGTTCTGTGGGAAATATTTCACGGCGCATTTTTGTGTCCACGTCATATGTTTAACGCCTGAGAAAGTATCCTCCTTGTATCATAATTAATCAACCTTAATTAAGACTGCCAATCTTATGATGCTCCTTATGGTCTTTCTCATTTGCAGCGTATTTTTCTCATTAACGCAATATTCTTTTCCCACAGATTGTACTCATTGCTCTAATTGACCGCGTTTCATTTATCATGAACGGTTTTCTTTTCTCCCCAACAACTTTCATTTCGGCTTGACTTACTCCATGGTTAGTGGGCACTGTACTTGTGAACAAAACCGAGATTTTCATTTAATTAACTTAAAAATACATAAATTGTACGTGTATACAAGAAAATACAATAATGCTTTATTTTCAGCATCTGAAGTGATATTTAGCTCCAAGCTCAATCGTGTACCTTTTGGAATAATGCTTCCGGTTGTCGAAAGTTTATGGCGACTCAGTGGTACAGGTGACACGCAACAGGTGGGGCATGTATGGAAGCGTATTTTGAGCCTTAACATCTGTAGTGAGTTTGTGACGATGAGTTGTACACTTCGGCCTTCTTTGTCGGAGACGCGTGCAGCACTGAACTCGGTGAACAAAATGTTGGAATGGGACCCGTTTTAACGAATGAGCCCCCCCATTTGGCGAAGTGGGCAAAAAGTTCCGCCTGTGAGTGACAAAAAGTCCGAGAAAATGAGGCATAAGTCCATTAAACATGTGCAAACGCGTAATGCACAGTGGTGCTCCCGTTTTTTTTTCTTTTTTTAGTCCGCCCGCTCTTTTGTTAGCAGATGGTCCACAACGTCAGGAATTCCTGACTTTGTGGAACTCTTGGTAAAAAAGAAAGCGGGCGGACTAAAAAAGTAAAGAAAAAAAAAACGGGAGCACCTCTGTGTGAATTGCGACTTTGCGCTTATTTAGTGGACTTTTGTCCCATGTTCTCGGACTTTTTGTCCCTCAGGGGCGGAACTTTTTGCCCACTTCGCAAAGTTGGGGGGGGGGGGGGAGGGAGCTCGTTCGAGCCCTCCGAGCCCCCCCCCCTGGGTGCGCGCATGTAGACGGCTCTGCGTAAGCCTCCTGGGAAGCGGCCATCTGGAGTTGAAAGTAACTAAGTCCTGCATTTGAGACGCAAGTGTGGATTTTGTAAACGCACTGAAGACGGCGGCACACGTGAGAAAAGCAATAACAAACAAGACAACTCGAGTAAATAGCGCATTTAGAGCGTAAGTTCAGTCGGCAGGTGGAGCTACCGAGACTTGCAAAAACTTGGCAGTCACTGAAGTGATTGGTACGGCGAAGCCGCTCAGGGCGAAATGTTGAACTGCTGTTTCCTGTACCAAAACGATGATTCCTCAAAAGCGAGAGTCCACGAGGCGCGCACCCCAGATCTTCTCTGTAACCGGACCGACCATAAAGTGCGTAATGCACAATGCGTGAAGAATAAGGCATACCAGTGCGTTCAGTAAAATGGTGCGTATTTGAAGAAAAGTGGTTTGACGTGCGTTTTAAAATACGTGCAGCTCAACTGGTTAAATCCTACAACCTGAGTCCACAACCCAACACATATGTGGAGTACTTTTACACTCAAACATTTCCAGGTGTAAGACGGAAATACGCTGTTCGTGTGTGAACACCATACTGCATGTAGTTGACGCTTTGTCAGTTTTCGGAAGCACAGACTTGTGCACCTTGCCATTTTGACACCTGGTTCGTTAAATTGCTACTGTTGTTGTTTTGTTTCTTGGCAGTTTCGTCGCTGACGTCATGAAAACGGAATTCCTGCCTGTAATGCGTATTCAGTGATTTTACAGAGCCAATAAACGCAGTAAGGATTTCACAGTACGCATTACGTACAAATGGAAATAACTGCAATCCATACGCATCACTAGTCATTCATATAGAAACATGTCGAATGTGAATTTATTATGTTTCACCAACATCCGGAGTGTCTCATTGTGGTTTAGGGGTACTAAAATACACAGGTTTCTTCTATTTCTCTCGACAGGAACCTGACAATCCCTTGGCCAGGGTATTCCGGTTGTGAGAGTTCTTGTTTACGTTGGTTTTCTATTACTAATAAATATTGGAATGAGCAATTCTGAAAAAAACAATGAATATTACTATCTGATCATTTGACAGGAAGCAAACCATATATTAATAAATGATACCACAAAGACTTTTCATTTTGTCGAGTCCCTCGAGCACCGTAACGCACTTTAGATTCATTAAAATACACAAATCGCATGACACACGTCGCGCAGACTTTCAAATTTCGCAAAAAATACTTTTCCTGAGCATTTATCTGACGAAAATGAATTAGTCACAGAAAAACTAATAAAATCGGTCTGACTAATAATAGCCCTCGCCGTGATAGCGCTTGATTTCCGTGACGAACACGAACATCGAACCCATCAACTACTCACAAACACGCTTCAGATTTAATTGAGGCAGGGCAACCGTAAAATGATTGCTAGTTGGAAAAAGGTGCATGTACGCACTGACTGTGACCTGAGCGCCATGACACTTCAGGATCTCATGATTCAAGAAATGTTTTGAAACGCTGGCCAAATCACCTTAAACTAGGGGAGACAATGTGAAAATTGTGTTAGACCTCCAGTTCGCTTTTGGAAACCAAAGGCCAGGGTCTTGCACTTGATAATCGTGGCATGAAAGCAAAGAGCTCGAGTTTCTTGAACTCGAAATTTTTAGTGAGATTTTAGACGAAAACTCGACATTTTACTCGAGTTTGTATATCTAATCTATACTATACATGCTTTAACAAGGGCGGTAGTTTGCATAATCCATAATATTCTAAATCACAGAATAATAGATAATTATCTTGAGTTCGTATTAAAAAAACAATTAAAATTTCGAGTGAGTTTAGATCACGTGCCCAGCTTTCGTGCTCGGATCTGTTGCGCACGAGCATACTTGCGAGTGTAAAAGTGGTATTCAAATTTAGACGCTCTGTTGTCTTATTTAAGCCAACGGGTGAGTGAAATATTCATCCCTTTTAACAAAGACTTGGATTTTACGCTAGAAGACGAAATCCACAGAGATTAATTTTTGCTTCTCCCGAAAACGGAAGTTTCGAAATTCTCTGTTTTTAAAGTGGCAAAGAATACGAAAAACAGATTTTAAAAACTGTGAAGCTGTAGTGGAGCGTAGACGCACGTAAACGCAGTACACCACCTTTTTCATTTTCAATCTAGCGTCTACATACCATAAATTGAGGTGTACTGGCGCGTAGCTGCACAAGATGGTGAACTGGGCGTATACATACTTCTAACTTTACCGCTACACCACTGCTTAATTGTGTTATTCAAACTGGTTTTCTGTCACTGAAACAGAAATCAAACTGTTCACCAGGCATTTTTACGGTTTGTTCGTAAAGGTTTTGAATTTCTGTTGATGTCAAAGCATTATTCCGTTAGTTTCAAATTAAAAAACGATCTGGAAACTACCCGTCACTTCGTCGATTTTTCCCTTACAAGGCAAAGCATGACTCCTTATCTGCAGTGCTGTAGTGGTAAATTTAAAGGTAAGTAGGCGCCCAGAGCCCCCCGTATCACCTTGAGCACTGAACGTAACTTACGGTGCGTACATGTAGGCGCTATGTTAAAATGCCAAAAGGTGGTTGGCTGCGCCTACGTGCGCCTACGCCCCACTACAGCACTGCTTATCTGGCTTGGCAAGACATAGACGTAACACGTTTCCTTGTGAAAAATGTGACCTTTAACCTTTGATGTATGCATTTGGGAAGAGTTTTCTGGGAAATTCTTTGAGCGCATGCTCACATATAGCAGTGGGAATTTGAGTTTATATTTCATCTGTATTTCAAAAATAATGGATCTGACGATTGTATCCTCAAAATTCTTGCAATATTGAAAGTAAAAAACTCTCACTTTAGCACACTAATGAAGTAGATTTGCCACAATTTGTGTTTAAATGTCATTTTTACGAATTTTCGCGTTCCAGGCCTCCAAGTGTTTTGTTTGGAACGTGTCGCCCTTCTGTCTCTGATTGAATGTCTTCGAATTTTTGCCATCAGTTTTCATAGATAGATAAAATTGGAAGGCGAAATGGGGGCGAGGGGACAACTGGCTCAACAGACCAACGAAACGCCGCGTGACTGAGTTTTGTTTGTCCAAAAACTGTGTGCATAATGAAGGAAATAAGGTAGTTCAGAGCACTGAAAATTACGTGTACGTGTGGACTGCAGTTTATACCTCGACAAATTTTGAAATTCAGACGCCCTATTGAAATCCAAGTTGGCTGGATCGAAGTATGGCGTGGTTACTATACAAAATATCGAACACGCGCCATATAATCACCGAGTCACGTGGTTTAAAGCGGCCACAAATCTACATGCTGTCGGACGAACAAATTTTGATTTTGACCACTTGATGCTACGAAACTAGTCTAGTGATTTCTGGATTTCAAATAATTTTCTGTTTGTGGCCTACAGTAGCTAGAAGTCAATGCTTGTCAAAACAAAATGACACGCTTTGACAATTTAACTTGTAAATCCAAGTCTCGAGCAATACAAAAATTCATTTGACAATTCTCTGCATGCCCAAAAATCCCTTTTTGAATAAGGGCCAATTTGAGACAAATTTCATAACGGTGAATGGCCTAAATCAAAAGTTGTTTCTGCAACAGAATGCCTGTCACATAGATTGGGATTATGACGGGCCGAAGGCGGCCATTAGTTGGTGAGATCATGGATGCAATACATTATGCTATGCACATACTCACACTCTAAAATACGACTGTTTATGTACACGTTATATTTGCTCTTCTTCTGAATGTTGCGACACACAAACGGACACTACAAAGACCGTTAATCTTCCCGCTTACAAGTCAATTATTTTATGGCCCAATTTATATCTTGACCGGTTTATTTATAGGTATCTGATTCGGCTTAGCACGGAAAACGGAAAGAAATTTCCTATCCCTGAAAATTGGAAACCTCGCTCTTTGTTGAACATCAATCAATGTGTACTTTTAACATGAAAGAAATCAAAGGAAAAGGTATATTCTCATTATCCTTTCAAAATATTACAAGCAGAAGTAATATCATAAGATTGACCATGATAATTGTTATGATACTGCCTAATGACATGATCATTAGATTACTGTCATCATTTCTATTATTCCTATTCATAGGCGGATTTAGGGGGGGGGGGAGGTGAGTTTATTAATTAACCCCGGTAATTAAAATTATTCGTGACGGAACTAAGGCAAAGTGTAAGCTCTTCCGCGATATCCCAGGCGACCGGCAGTGGCGCTGCGCACTACGACCCCGTTCCCGTCGTCTGCTCTACTGTGCAATGAAGAAAATTTACTTCATTTTTTAAAGAAAATGGAACCTGAGTGACGATGAAAAACAGAAACTGATGGTAAGATGTGAATTTTAATCGAAGCCGTGGTGAATGACTCAGAAACTCATAATTCTCTCTTTGTCAAACCTTAACTTAAGACGATTTCCAAAGCAATCCCGTCATTATTGCCAACACGAAAAACGGATTTGGTGATTTTGGGCATTTGAAGACTATTTTAAATACAACAAATTTGTTAAGAACCAATTGGACAAAATATAAAACGTGTAATAAGCATTACAAAAAGAAGTAGGTTTCGCGCGCAAACGCTGTGGACCATAAACAAGTAGGTCTCTTAGCACCAAATTAGTAGTTAAATCGTGGTGGTGTAGTGGTAAAGCACGCGCGCTCTATCCGCCAGTTCGTGAGTTCGAGTCTGTGGTACGTGCTGTTTGTCCTGTTTGACACGTTCTCCGCGTTTTTTTGTGCCTTTTTTCTTGGATAATACTTTAATCAGGAATCAAGGAAAATGCTTGATTTTTAGAGGAAAAAACAAACCCCCCCTCCCGACCTCTCCCCATTCGGTGCTATACGCATCTACAATCGTGGTTGGCGTAAATGCTTACAGCCGGACAAAATGTTGGAACCCCCCTTGTGATATCCTAGATCTGCCACTGCTATTACCTCAAATTTGGCGATTACAGCAAGGAAACATATTCCAAAGCCATGAAACGCAGCGATCTCCATGCCATGTTTTGCTAGAGCAGGGAATTCTGGGATGACGTCTGTCCTCCCTGGATTCCGACCGCCTCGAATTCTGCAGACACTGGGTAGCTACATGTAAACCATGAAAACATTTGCATGTAAATCTAAAAGTAATTAAAAGAAAAAACTTATTTTGGAGACTACTGTTGGATGGGATAGACTTTTTGAAGTTCCTAGCTTTGACCAGAACTATAAAAAGTATTAACTGCATGAGAGTAAAAAACTGATGCCTCACAAATTTATGGCTTCACGCCCATGGAACTGTTAAAAACGCGTGGATATTTTTCGACTTTTTCACTAGTTGAAATAGTGTGCGTTTTTATATTCACTGAAGTATTGGAAATTTTAGAAGAAGCGTGTTAGAACCAAAACACTAACCCATCTTTCAATTTAGAAGATTGCTAAGCGCCACGTGGGGATATTGTTGGAATTTCTAAGCCCTCGTTGTCAGAGGGCTAAACACGTATAGGACATCAGTTAGGTGTCAGTTGTTTGCATATTATTGCGGCATGGTGTCATGACGTCTCTCATTGTACAACCCAGGCGTTATGTACAGTCACTATTTAAAGGACCCCAGTCAATTACAAAATATGTGACTCAAGTACCACAAACCACTTCAAGGCTCCAGTAGCTAGTCTCCCTGAATACATGCGACATGTCCGTACAAGTTTGTGAAAACTTCGAATATGTCGGTCGACGGTTGGCACTGAGAGTCACGTTTTGAAGTGGATGTTTCAGAAAATCCTAATGCATACGCTAAATTGTTATTTTTAAAGAATGCTCATTTGATATTGTGACAAAGTTGATTCTGTTCTTAAACGCTGTTGCGCATGTTTGAGAAAATCCTTCAATTTGACTTTGCCTTATTAAATATTATGTTTTCCTTAGTAAAAATAAATATCCTACTTCCGCCTACACCTAACGCTTTTCAACCCTGGGGAAAGAGCTCGGGGCGCACTTTAACTTTTTGCGAAAGTCGAACATAAATATATTGCGTGCTTCAGAAGCCGTGCAGCGATGAGACGGGATTAGAGCGTACAAACCAATTCTCGGTTGTTAACATTTGTTACGATCGCTAATTGAAACTGTATTCGGGCCCACTCGAAGCCTAAATGGGTAAACGACACCCATTGTTTCACGCGATCTCCTATCTGTAATTGACTAGCTTTTTTCATCAGCGTGATATCAAAAGAGTTTCTTTGGGACTAAAATTCCCATCACGTACTTCCTTTGCTTGTAAGAGTAATTGTAAACCTTCGTGGTTTGGATGCTTTGCATGGATAAGATGGAGATACATGTATCTTGCAACAAATCGCTTTTTGAGATGCCAGCACTCTTCGACGAGGGTTTCTGACGACACTGACATCATTGATTCTGCACGGTTCGCTGTGATACACGTGTCCTCGACTGATTTGAAGTCACTGCACGACAAGGCTTAGTATAAGAGATTTGCGAATTGTAAACGTGGTCAATTTATTCATAGACCAATTTTTATAGTTATGTCAAGTCTGTACATTGTATACGACAACATAGTGCTGGCGATTCTTTTCGCGTGCAGCGTTTGAGTTAACATTCACGTACCGCAGCAGTATGTCCTGATTGAGATTTATACTGCGTTCACATGCAATCCGATAAGAAGGGATACCAGACGTCTGGTCTACGTTTGATTTTCATTAATAGCTTGATCCTATGAGAAAGGTACAGGCTGAATGACAGAATTTGTAGTTAGGCTTGTGGCAATTACACGTGAATGGCCAGACTATCTCTTTTCCACAGTATTGCTACGTGTATGATAAATGATACACGGCAAATAGTACGCCTAGGAGATTTAATTTACCTCTCTGACGCTATAGTTTCCAGTTCTGGTAAAAAATAAACTTTTGAACGTAATATTGGACATGGCAAACATTTGTTTCGTTTCAATGTGATCTGGTTTCTTACGGGAAATTTATTACGTTCATTTTTGTCAGGCTTGGTCGACATGTGCTAAAACATCCTTATTTTATCGAATCAACAATAAATAAATCGACACGGATTTGGGCTGACATCGGCATTCCGATGTACTGGTTCCACTTTCTAGGTCGCTAACGATTAGTTTGAATAAAACCAATTTTGATTACGGGTTGTGTTGAACAAGTGCGTTGTACCGGAGCGAAACTTGCCTAAATTCCTTTGCACTTGAGGAGGGGGAAAGGGTAATCTAAAACCACTTTTTAGTGCTAATTCTTTCACACTCACGGACAATAAACAGAGTGCTGGAATGATTACAAAATACAACGTGATAGTATGTTCTCACACGTTCAACTCGGACCAATGTAGCATTGGGCCAGTACCAAAAAACTGGCTTAAGTTCATTTTTAACTTAAGTCTAAGATTTTTCTCAACTTCCAAAATCTGAAACTTTTTACATCAGGTAAGATGGTCAAGATTAAGACACAACTAAGATCAAAAACTTAAGTCAAACGTAAGATCTCTTTCTTGAAACCATCTTGAGACAAATTTAGGTTTCATCTTAAAATTGACTGAAATTTAAGATTTGTCAAAGCTAAGTCAGTTTTCTTGGAACGGGCACCTGCTGATCTCCAAGTGAAAGAACCATGAAAATCGACGACTTGTTATTAACAATTCTTTTAAAAATATATTTCTCAATTTCGTTTTTAGTAGATTGAAACAGGTATGGGGGGGGGGGGGGGTGTATAGGCGTATTTAGGTACTTAGGCTATTATTGGATTTGAAATTTGCGATCCTGTGAATTTGCAAAAGATATTTTCAAGTCCATGGTTTAATACAACAATAACATATTTATCTGGTTAACAGAATAAGGAGAAGTTGCACACATTTACCAGACGGATCAAATGAAAACAAATGTTTGGGATTCTTAACTGGAAAAGCCAGACAATTGCGAAACGGCTACTCCAAATTTCCACAGAAACGCCATTAAAGTGCCTGCTTTGAAAATTCTATGTTCATATGCATATACAATATTGTATC
This sequence comes from Phoronis australis, assembly GCA_002633005.1. Classification (NCBI taxonomy): domain Eukaryota; kingdom Metazoa; phylum Phoronida; family Phoronidae; genus Phoronis; species Phoronis australis. The sequence goes on along the minus strand of NMRA01000355.1, from coordinate 282,335 downwards.
GAGCAAATTCGAAAAACTTTGATTTTTTATTCATTTCTGAAGTTATCATCTTCTGTCCAAATTCTTCGGTAAAGAAATGTTTAAAAGTCTCCCATTTTGTTTCAATTTTTATTTGTTATTTTCGTGTCTTCGGAGAAACTAAAAGACGTAAAAATATTTGAAGGACAGTTGACAGAAAAACTTAAAAATTTTTCGCTTTTCTCAGGCTGTAAAATTCTGTGAATGGAGAAGAACGGTTATGGGTTGTATAAAATTGCGCATGCGTCATCCTGTGAAGTCTACATGTAAATATCACAAGTATACGTACATGTAAGAGAAGGAAAGGCCATGCTAGACTAGTGTACTTACTTCTGGAGGATCCAGCTCCATTCTTAAGGAATGGGGGGATGATTAGAATCACAGGACAGGTGGAGCTCTCGCGAGATTTGATCAATTCTATCGTTAAAGCGTTTCACGCAGTAAACACAATATCATTTTTATGCCACTTTTGACAACAGTACTGTTGCTTGTAAAATTGAATGGAGCCACAGTGGTTCTCATGTTTACTAGGAAACGTGTGAGGAGATACATTGAACATTTCTTTCCAGAGAATATGACGTTGGATTAGATCTCGTTAAATGCTAACAAAATTCTGAGGATTGCTGTAGATTTAGGGGAACACTCTAAGAACTAATATTTTGGCCCAGGTTAATGAGACAGCTTAAGGAAAGCGTGCGACTCAATTCGAGTAATTTTACATCCACCGAGACAGTCTTCAAAGAAATACGAGAGTTCTCGGGATTCTATCATTTTTACTACCTCAAGTAAATTCATGAAGGTGTTTTTCAACCCTGTGGACAGTGCCCTTGTGTGGTGAAAGCAGAGATAAGATATGATTAAACGTTATTGAGGATTTCACGACAAACGGGATGAAATTCACTTATTCAAGGAATTGAAATAATTTTGTAATTCCTTATTCCTTTTTTCGGAATTGAGTTAGACCATCATTGAGAGATCAAAGGTAAATGTAACCACCAGGGTTGGAAATAAATTGACATACTTTCCACTTAAATTCTTTTCTCGAGACCAAAGCGCCTGTCACAAACCGTCATGGGTCCGATCCACGCACGTTTTGTTTACTGGAGAAATTCTAATATACATGTATAGTGTTTACGTTTGTGCAAATCTTTGTTAAAGCCGCCAAAAAATAGAAGAACTGTCTTCTCTCATGGTAATTTCACTGCCGATGGAAACTACTGCTGTAAGATTTTTGTTAAAAAAGTTTCGTTTCTAAACATCTTAAACATAGCGTAGTTTCTTTGCTTGGTCATGTCATACAGCACAAGTAGAAGGCCGTATCTCATTCGCTACTCACGCAAAATAGCTAATGAGGGAGAAGAAGCTCTTCGTCTGCGCCATGCTTAAGTGACTTTCATTTGTAGCAAATTAACACCTCTTGTTTGACTTGTGGTCAGGTGCAAACTTTGAACTACTTTGTGTATTTAAAAAACACCCTTAAGCTATTCAAGAACATCACAAACTCTACATTCATTTCAAATGTTTCGATGGAGAATTATTTTTCAAAGAAGCAACGGACTCATTTCTGACCTCATAAATTACACATGTATTCCAACGTTTTTAATTTTAAGCTATAGAAAAAAGCTTTAGGAAAAAAGAAATTCAATACAACATTTGAAACATCTCTTGTGTATAAATTGTTATTAAATGCCCCTTTGATAAAATCAATTCAACAGCAAAGCTCTCTTCACAAAATTATTGATTTTTTTGAAAAAAGCTCAGTGTAAAATTAACTATTTTATTACAACATGTGTCACTCTCTTCTTTTCTTGCAAATCAGAAAGCGTTTTGCTAATAAATGACCGTAATTGCCTCTGAAACATGTATTCTTCAATCAGCGGCATACTAATCGCTTAAAAAATCCCGTGGTGTGAACACGAGTTATGCCATTAAGGGCCGCTTAAGCAACTCAAAATAACTACATCGCTCGTAATTAGACCATTCCGATTCTCCTGTAAATCAAGCTGCTGTCAGCGAAATGACATTAACTGCTAAAAAAGCGGAGTCTGTTTTCCAGTTATAGCGAACATTCTCGGCGCCAAAACCTTAAACCCTTTTGAACTGCATCAACGCGCTCGATTTACTCGTCGAAGAGACTCGATATATTTCCCTACCGTGGCGTGTTGTTTTTCTAAGACCAGCAAAAACAGTTGGAGCGCATGGCAGGTTGAGTTGGTAAGAATTCCTCGAATCCCGATCGTGTTAGTTCTTTGGAATGTTAAACGACGGTAGTTTAGAGACATGACGGTGCTCGTTTCTACAGGTAAGCTGTTCCATTGTATTAATGCACTAGACATTGCGTTTTATGTACGTGAGTGCGCGTGCTCATCGAGCGCGTGTGTTTACTGTATGCTCGTGTCGATGTATGAGTAATACGCGCCGCTTTAAAACTCGTCAAATAGGATAATTTTGAGAAAAGCGAAACCAGAAAACAACAATTAGGAAACCATCCATTTTAGTGCTACAACGTGTCACATAACCTAATCACAAGAGTTATCGAGTGAACGTATAGAGTTGTCATATTCTCGATGTATCGTATGGTCTACATGTACTTGAATTTCTTTATATTACCGGTATTGCTGAGTACGAAAACGGGATTGTAAACTGAGTGACGCACAGTTGCAAGAAATAGCACGAACTTAAAAATAATAACACATCTTAAATGTTATTTTTAAGGTAAAAAACACAACCACTCCTAACTACCGCCAGCACCAAGTTTCCAACCACCATCTGCACCATCGCCTCCACCATCGTCAGCACACCACCACCAGCACCACCACCATGGGTCATGACCAGTATCCACCAATGGGCAACTCATTGGGCATGCGCATTTATATTAAACGAAAAGTGACAGGTCAAGAGATCAAGAAACATAAGACTCCAAGTTTAGTTCTACTTTTCGGCATGTTGACTAAGTTATCTTGTTCCATCACATGTATATGAGGCCGGGATTTTTACTTTAGATTATCGCCATTCACTAAAACTAAAAGCCTGTAGAAAAATGTGGCTATTGAGAAGAGCAAGGAAACGATGTGAAGCTTAAGTCGATCAATTCTCCCTCATCACAACGGTTGCAGCAGACGTACTGTCAGAGATTTGAGAGGCACATTGTACTAAAAATTTCGCCGATTTTTGAAAGAGGTCATACCTCCATATGTTCAATATATTTTAACTATAGGCGTTCTATTTCATGTCAAATATCACAATTGTTACATGATTTGGAGTTATAAACCAGTATTTCGAAATTGATACTATGGGTACACTATTTCACAAATTTTCTTGATTTTGGGAGTATTTCATTGATGTTAGAACCCGTTTTTTCTCATTTCACATTAGCCTTGACTTTGCAACTGGTCCACCAGAATGTCACTAAAATTGCTTGTCTTTTTAAACGCTTTTATTTAATCCGGATTTTGACGTCGCACGTGTTTTTACGTAACAGCAAAACATAAACTACCCAGACCCGAGTCCAAGAGCCTATACTCAGACTCTTAAACTACTTGAACTCCAAACAGTACTCACCCTAGCAATGCTCGAACAATGGCGACTTTCAAACTTTACACATGTTTGCCTTTACATTCACCAATTAGAACACAGCATGAGTTTTGTCAGTCAAAAGATGTTACCAAAATATACACATTTCGTAAATTTCAGCCCTTTTTGTGATTTCCTTATTTCACTCTTAATTTTTAAAGTGGGCGAGGGTTCGACGGACACTTTATTACATATGGCCGCTGTTGAATGACTACCCGTAATGCATGAGCTGTCAGTCACTACGGCAGCCATTTAAGGTGGTGGAGCATCTCTAAAATAATAATTATTAAACAAAAAGAATCATACTGTATTAAATTTAGTTAAATTTGAAAATGTTAAGAGTTGTGCTGAATTAGCATTATTTGTTTCGACAAAACTTTCTTGCCTTAAAATCCGTTTGATGAAGTTTTTAAATAAAACGAAGCAGAAAGAGTATATTTGACACTTCAATATGAAATCAGAATCAAGAACTATTTTTGGGCTACTTTGAAAGTCTTTGATGTGAAAGGTACGCGACCTTTTACAGCCCCACTAAATGAGTTTTCCATTAAAGGAGGTGTGAAAAAGATCATTGTCGTCTGCATGTTGTTTGAATATAAAATATTGTGCAAGGTACGTACTTTTGTGAAATTCTGATATTCACAGCACTTGAAGTGTTAATGAATGTAATCGAAGACATCAAGCTGCGAACATTTTTGAGAAATTTTATCAAGAATACTTCCTATCGTAGCAGTCTTCCATTTCCTCTCCCTGGACTTAGTGCAAAATTATGAAAATACAGTTTTGTACCGGTGCGGAAAAAACTGGTAGATAAAATCTGACATGTATCTTTTAAACCTGCACTCTTTATTGGGAAAGTTAAATTAGTTTCCGATGCTAAAAAATCGCCGTTCTACCGTTGCTCTGCTAAATTTGTGGAGCGATATCATGCGTCGGCTTTCAGCGCCATGAAATAGAGCGCCACTAATGACCATTATTTTTTCGGGCTGACTCTTCAATCAACTGTTCTTTATACAAAAAGTTGCGTATATGTCACAACAAAGTATTGGGATTAGTTTTACTTCGTTAAAAGATTTTAATATTTTGATACCATCAAACCGGACTTATGAGCAAGTTCTGGTTTGGCGAAGCTATCATCATATCGAGCAAGATGTCGCAAGATATCAAATGGCGCGTGCGCGAAACAAAAACATACTGTTTTCAAGCCGACGACAGGCATTTCTTTATTACAAAAGCCTAAAATTATGCAAGAAAATAACGCACATTAGATATTATTTTTTAGAGTTGCCGGCTGGATGGAAATTGTCGCCCGTAAATTACTCTCGGCGTAAATTACGGACACAAGAAAATTGTTCGCTTCCGTATTTTACGAACATAATCGTTATGTCTAATGAGAATTTCTGTAACAGGTCATGTAAGCTCTGATAACGGTACACGCCTGTACAACTACGTTCCTTATTGTACGTTCATAAAACGACGACCGTAAAACGGCAGTCGTAGTACGACGTGCGTGCCACGCCTAGGGTAACATTTAAAAGCTCCTAAATGTAGGCCCACGCTCGTAATTGACACCAGTAAAATCCCGCGGTGAAAGGTGTGTTTACACCCGTAGTTTACAAGCATAATTTGCAGTCGTCCACCCAAGATTTTCACTTACAGGTACACGTAACGGGAAAGGTAAGTTTCGGTTGACTCCCAGTAGATTTTGCATTCAGCTCCGTCGGTCGTTATGTCTACATGCTATGAAGGGTGAAATATATTCAATCAGCTCAAACAGAGCTGAAGATCCGTCGAAATTTCGTGTGTTCAGAGATTCTGTGACACGCATGTCAAACAGAAGATATTTTCGCTGTAGGGCAAATGCTTATTGAATGTGCTAGTACTAACCAAATCGGTTTCTGTTAGCTACCTATGGCATTATAAATGGTCTTCAACTCACTTGGTTGTATTTTCACTTCTTTATAACAACGAAGAGTCAAGACATCTTCCATTGTTCTAGGGTCCTCCATAGCCTGATAATTAATGAAAATAAATATGGAAATTTTGATGTGTCCCTAATTTAGGGACAGCTTAAAAAGCGCAGAGAATCCAAGGAACGCAGTTGAGTCAGTGTTTAGGACTGTTTAATGCAACCGGCCACAGGAGTCGCTTCTATCAATGGTCGTGTGTCTGGTCTTCGCTAAGTCTACATCGTAAGTTTCGCCGCATTTCATCAACTGAGGCCTAGTGTTGCATTCAAATGTCGTAACTTTACGACAGGCTTTACACTAGTGTCTAAACGGGGACTTTTTAGGCCAAAACTTACGACTGGTAGTGATTTTGTGTTCAGACACTGTATAAGAACGTCGTGCAGGTACAACACTTTAGTGAAAAACCAACCCAAAATTAATTTCTGGTCGTAGCTATTCAACAGGCTAGAGGCAAACATTTTAGAAGATATTTGAGAAGATCTACAAGACTTGCGCGTATGGTTGGCGTAGTACAACACAGTTCCGATTGAGGTCAGACATAAATCCAAACTATGTCTGACATCAGTCCGAGTCATGTCTGACATGAATCCAAATTATGTCGGACATAGGCAATGATGTTTGATATAAAATAATTTATGTCTGATATAATTCTCATACGATATCGTACATAATTCATTATTGCCAACCTTAATCCTATTTATGTCAGGCATAAATAAGATATAATTTATATCCACCATTATTCTATTTCTATCTGACATACTAGAATCGCACTTATGTCTGACATAAGTCAGCCAATGAGAATTGCCAATGAATTCTCCACGCTTATAACGCAAACATGGCGCGTCTAACGGACCGTGCCATTTTTTTCAAAATTTCAAGCGAGATGTGAACTAGTGTTTTAAAAATTTATTCATAGGTGGAAACGTCAACATCGAAAAATTTAACAGGGTACTGAGTTGGCTGGAAGCATTGCGGGCTGAATCAATGAATGTATCGACGATTCTCATTGGCTAACTTATGTCAGTCTTAAATGCGATTTACATCTAGATAAGGGGGATAACGACTGTGAACATGTAATAATCTATTTATACCACATACTGAACGAGAAACATTGCTATGAATTGATCTACCCTTCTCGACTCGCCTCGTCTTTGTAACTACTTTCTATGTAAGAGGTCCCGGGTCAGAGGTCGTGACCTTTTAAGAAATTATCGTAAGTTACGACCTGAAATTACGACCATGTTGATCAAATGATTCCAGGAAAGGCATAAATATTATCGTACGTCCAGGAGGTACATGTAAGTTGTACATGTAAGGGTTTTAGGTTGCGTGATGGACAAGGGATAGCAATGTAGAGATGGCATTTTTACCGATAAGGGAATGGTATTAATATGCAATGGATTGCGGGAAACTGCCTTTTTGCATCAGACAAAATGCAAAAAAATCCAGCCACCACATAGCGAGAAGGGCGATATCGCATGAGTAAAAAGTCTAGACTTTTGATATAAATACCCACTCTGCGATACGGGCGCATTAGTTTTCGTCTACCCTTAAAAAGGTCATTAGACAGACATGCAAAAATTAGTTAACAGAGAGACACAGAAATGTCAGTTCATATCCGAAGAGCAATGGAATTGTGTGTCGAATCATGTTCGTTTTATTAATACAGGGTATTAAAACGGATCTGATTGAAATTGGCGTATCTCTGCTGCGACTAACGAACATCTCTCAATACTGCATCAAGTGAATTATGCGGGGAGCAAGTGTACGAGACGCAATCAATTTTAAGAAGAAAAATGCATTTTGCATACTGTTTTGGGGAAGTATTGCCTTTGTGGAGATATCATCTTTGATCAGGGTAATAAAACAGCGAAACCTGTTGGGATTTATGATTTTATTATAAATGACCCATTCCTTATAGAGGCTTCCAGATAACTGAAATTGAAGTGGTGACCTCATCAGCTGTTGTCGTAAGAGGGCGCTTACGATGCCAGTATAGTGCTGATCAAAGCCGGTGTCGATGACAGACAAGGGCTAATCTCCTTGAGTGCAGTCAAAGAGCGAATAGTCGAAGCTCATTGGAGGGGTAACCTATCTAGAATAAGCATTTGGAAATGAAATCGAGGCTGGATATCCGTGCGAAACGAGTCGAATATTTCCAGAAATGCATTTGCATCACGGAAAATTTTAGTTTCTCAAGAAATCCAAATGTGATGTAACAGATGTTAGAGACATTTTCAAAGCACGCTACCCCTATTTTTCCGTATAGGTATACTTCTGCGTCGAAAAAGGCCAGGTACGTACGTGCTCATAGGATGACAGCTCTCTGAATTTTGTGGATTGTTGCTGCTTCCTGTCGCGTAGCTCGTTCATTGTGCAGCGGTTCTGCACATTTACAAATAAAGTGCAAATCAAAAGCGTAGAGTATCACTGGGGGTAAATGTGAAATCAATTAGAATACAGAGAAATGGAGCATTTTACACGCCGATGTTAAGACATCAATCTCGCTGGTCGCAGTCATTATACTCAGGTATATGCAGTTGTTGCCGAGGGTGCCAGTAAACGGCGATTGGGCCTGAAATGCCAGAATTGTTATTTAGTCGGGTAAACGTTATACGTTATGGTGACATTTCGGGTGCAGGCATACTAAAAAAAGTAGAGAACTATACACGAAAATTGCGCGATCCCGACAGGTGTGAGTACACGACATACGATCGTGACTTGTACTTATGACTTTCTTAGACACAAAATAACAACAGAGTCTGCAAACCCATTACATTCTGTAAAGAAAACCCTTAGGCAAATCCATATATTAATCGCACTTACGAAACTAAAAAAATTGAAACAAAACAGGATATTTTAATGAAATTGGCTGTGTACACGTACTTTTGCGTTTTGCAACAGATAAGCGTGACATCTGACGAAACTATGAAATGGACGTGATTGAATTTGATGTTTTCATTTAAAACCACATGACGTGATGAAACTGGGACTTAAGAAAAAGAGAGAAATTCGTGTTTTAAAATGTGTTTCTTTATGATTAGACACGAATGATCATTTCCGACCATCAGAAAATCCCTAAGAGATGATTTGTTAACTCGCAAGTAATCGATTTCAACCCTTTTACTCATATTTTAATGAAGGAAGATTTTCCTAAAAGGGAATCTTGGGCAAACCCCATACGTAGATTGCAAGGTTTACGTTTCATTAAAAGTCTCGCACCGTGCAGGTACGCAATCTTGCGAGTCCCAGTCTCATTCTTCTTGTAGGCTGCAGCAGAGGTTAAGTTACGTACATGTACCCCAAATTGACAGAGTCGCCATCTGTCGACTATATAATGCTTGTTCACATTGGGTACACAATGTGCATGTCAACGTTTTTTTATTCTAAGCATAGCAATTTTTTGTAAAAAGCACACCGAACCATAGGACTGACGAATACGAGGCGAAATATACTGATTGTTCAAATTACAAAATGTATTACATACATAAAGCAAAGTCTTTAGAATCTCTTTACTCTACGTGTCTGAGCCAGTGAGTGACAATGAAGGAAGGATTTTTTAGTTAATTGACGCAAATCTGAGATTATTTCAAGAATAGGTATTGTCAGTAAAAGTCAAAACAAAGGTTTGATAAATTTATTGTCAATTTCACCAAAAAAAAAAACGTAAAAAGTACATGAAATACGTAGCATATTAACGTCATGGCAAGCATAGCACTACAGAAACTGCAACGGAACAAATACGTAAGAAATGGTTGACATGTATGCATTTCATAGCAATCTGTTATATCACGAGCAAACAACTGACCTATTGTATAACGACTGCAACAACAAGCCGCCCAAAAATTTCAGGCGTCAGGGTTAAACCTTGGCAATTGACATAGGCGTGGGACCGGGAACAGTCGAGAAAAGAAAGACTGCGAATTACGAATAAGAGAGAAAATTCAAGGGAACATTTAGCAACTCTGCAGTAGTGCATGGTTTACCTTTTGAGGACCCTGACCAGGATATTGTCGTTAGGGTCTCCGCTTTTGCAGCACAGGTCGTCTAAACGCACTTGAAAACGTGCACGAAATCAACCATACATATACTTCGAAAAATCGAGAACATTTGTAAAGCGAAGCTTTTGCGGGCGTACTAATTTATTGGATTTTTAGATTCAATAAGTCAATTTTGCTAATGCAAAACTATATTTTTCCACATGACCCTCTCTGGCAAGCGATAACGGAGACAACTTTCGCTTTATTTTTTTTCTCGAAACTGTATATTACTTGAGAAAAATTGATGACCTGACAGATAACATCAAATACCGCGCATTTCCTGATATTTGAAATTATAAATATTTTCATATTTAGGGCCCCCGCTCTTGATGGAGGCCATTGATGACATAAGTGGCCACCTTTTTGTGTTTTCATTGACAAATTCTTAAGGGGCCGCTCACGGAGAGAGGGCCCAATGCTGGAATCGATTACCTTTATTTTCTGTTTTTGATGAAATCGTGCAACCGGATTTCATGTTGAAGGAGGTCACTCCCTGCATCGTTTTGGGATCACACGACGGGTGAATGCACTGTCACTCTTTTTTCCAAGCTTGATGATTTTTAGCCTTCAGGTGTCCCATTTCAGATGGTACCCTCTCTCGGTGGAGCTGTTCGGGGGAAATGTCCCTTTGTCCCTCTATACATGAAAATCTGAGACTTGCCAAGTTATCACGATGGAAGTTGAGTTCCAAATTCATAAAAAAGACACACAAAATATTCGCGGACAGCACAGCTATTCGACCCAAACTACCAAAAATATGACATAATATAGTAGGATTGCCGCCATCAAAAGGGTGGAATTTTGAAGAACGTGAAGACCACTATTTGTGAATTATACAAAAGGACGATTTCCGATGGTTGGTGATAAAATAATGTTACTGTTTCCCGTAGTATCACAAGAAGATGGTTACTATGAGTTGTTCGAAAGGAATTCCCACATGTGGAAAACACTGCTGTCTAGGGTGCTACTTTGTGATGACCGTGTACATGTCGAAAGGCGGTACTCAAGGATCTTTCGCAATCACAAACAAAGATTTAAGCGTTTTTTGACAGCGGAGTTCAAGTTTACCTCGTGAACCGTTATAGGTACCTCTGAAATGAACAAAAATACACCTTAATACGAATGCCCCATCTCCCATATTCCCTCGGATACCCGTCAAAAGTCTGCAAGCATGCATGCGGAAATTGCTTACTTACATGTATAACATTCAGTTTTGATAAACAAATTCGTTGGTTTCTGATTTACTTGTTTAGGTATCTACGAAAGTCGATAGATTCATAGATGATTTTTAACAATTAGAAGCTTATCTTGTAAGAATTTGCGATAATTCAGTGAATTTTAAATGCAGCCTGAAGCTGTAAAAAGTATATAATCCGATCCTCAAATAGTAAAGTACACTTATAGACGATTGTTACATATCAAAAATAATTCTCAAAGACATTGATGAAATTCGGACTCACACACAGTAGATAGAAAAAAACGTTTTAAAAATCCTTAAATAAATAAAATTAAACTCATTGCTTGGAAAGGCTGTCTGCACTTCCTTGGTGTTTTTAGTTTCCAGTAGTATTGAGAAATGAATTTTTGATCTTCAAAACTGAATTGATTGCTGTCCATATTCGCGTACATCTGGACTACCGGTCGTGTTTCAACTAAGCATTTGGAAACAGCCCCAAAGGCACTAAACCAGAGACTTCGGGATCTCACCTTTCAAAAAAAAATCCTTCAAAGAATGACCGAAACTGGATCACAATAAAACGAATCTTGACCTTAGAGCGAGCACAGTCGGCCGGTACGAGCTTCCTGTCTCAAGAGAATTACAGCTGAGCTGACCAGCAACTAGCTTTAGTTCACATTGTTAGATCTCAACTATAGCTACTTGAGACAGCTTCTCGCTACCAGTCCGTGTACCTAGGCCCATTCTTACTCTCCTTTCGCCATGGAAGATGTGAAGATCCTGGATAGAGAAGAGATTTGGTTTCGGAGAGGGGTCAAAGAAGCTATCTACGAGAGAATCGAGAATCCTAGCCTCAATAGACAGGGGGGGGGGGTCACATGACAAGTCACGTGACAACTCAGTGGCCTGATGAAGTCCTCGAGAGGAGGACGCAACGTAGCCATCTCTACATACGTAAGTCCAGTAGTAGATTTATTTATTGTTTCTTACTCTCCTTGCTGGTTAACGATTACTCAACTCTTGATGGCTTCTTCCCCGGGATTGTCCCAGGGGCGGATCCAGGATTTTGGGCCGAGTATTAGCAAGGGGTTTACCCGTCAGATATTCGCACCCCAAACTGCAAAAATGGAATCTGGGAGAATTTTAGGGGGGCTATGGCCCCTTGGCCAGCCTTAAATCCGCCACTGTGCCCCCCACCTAGGGCGGACGTGGGAGATTCGGTACAAATATGATGGCATCGGGAGCACG